>JAMXBB010000008.1:77265333-77610201 GCA_024138015.1 Lumnitzera littorea
GGGGGTTAATAGGCACTTGAGCTTAGGTATGAGCTATGGCCTTGACTTATTTCTCATGTTTGCTTAGAACCCCTTCTGCTACGACTATTTTTTGTTTAAGAGCTTTAGATATCTTGATTTTTTAAAATGAGTGATTACGAGCTACAAGTTAGGCCAGATCACTTAAAAAGCAATATTTTAAAACTTGAAAGAATCCCTTTTTGTTAGCAACACTACATTCTTTAAAAAAAAAATCAAGTTTTAATTCTGAAAATATTTTTTTTAAACTATGATTTTTAAAAAAATCAATGTTAATTTTATATTACAGAAGCTTAATATTAACATTGACAAATCTAAAAAAATTTGAAAATATTAGGATTGGCAATTGAGGACATAGGATGATAATTATATTATAAGAGTGATATAGAGAAGTGGAAATTCCTTTACAATGAGAGACTCATTAAGGGTGACGACTCATAGAGAAAGCTCTATTAGGAGTGTGGCAACTTAATGGATGAATATGAAGAACGAAAACCCAAATGTTTACAAGATTGATGACTTTGAGATGGGAAATAATTTACAATGGGAGCCTGATGGTTAGATCTTTTTTTATTTTTTATTTTGTTTTTTTTTTCTCGTATTTTTTATTTTTTTAAAGGAAACTATCAAGTAAGAGAAAAAAAAATGAGCTAAAGGCTACGCAATCAACAAAGGTTTCCATTTAATAAAGCTGCAAATTTATTAAAAATCATAAAATCCAACTTATACAACTAACTAAAAGAAAGGAAAGAAAGAAAAAAAAAAAACTCTTAACTAATCTTTCTAAGAGTCAAATCTTATATCTATAAGAACAGACAGATTTGATTTGGACGAGCTTCGATTGGGACGAGCTTCATCAACTTCTCTCATCAGCTTTCGGACCGTAACATCTATTGCTCAAATCTTACTCCTCAAGAATTGATTTTCTTCCAACAATCTCTCATTTTCCAACTTTAACTCTTCAATGATTTGTCTACTTTCTTGGAACTGGGCTTCAACTCTGGCCCGTATGGTATCTTGGTAGGCTTGCTTAGTAAATGAAAGATATACTTGTTCTAGCTCATGTTTGAATACATCCGGAGCTTTATATTGTATCTTTCCAGTCTTCTCCAACTGATCATAGATGAATTGCTTGGTGGCTTGGTATTCTCCGACTTTGTCCCTCAAAGTTCCTACATTGCCTATCTTCTTGACTTCTCTCTATTCTTATAGCTTTATGAGTTCTACTAATCGTTGAATTAGAGTAGCCGTGGGTAGATAAGGATCTTGATAATTCATCGTGACGACGTCTAAAGAGTCTCTATAGGCTATCTCTTGAAGTGGATCTAGTTGTCTGGTGACACAAACTGGGAAATATCCTATACAACTTGTAATACCAATAAGGGGAACCCCTATATAGTTGGCATACCCTAAGACAGCTTGAGTGCAGTGACTCCATCTAGCTATATACATAAAGTCTACTAGCTGCATTTTGCTAATAACTAACAACCATCCATGAAATTGAGCTTCATCTGGTACCTTGAGGTGGTGGGCAAAGTCATCAATTAGATTCATATTTTCAGTCAGGGACTCTTTGAGAAGATTCACTCCATACCTTTGAGTGTGACTAAAAAACTACACAGCAAGGATTGTAAGGTTAGCCATAAAATAACCATGCCCCTGCATCTTTAAGTAGGTGAGTGTCCTAAACTGTTCTACTAGTAATGTTGGTATATAGGATTTACCAGCTAGGAATTGAATCATTAGCTCGGCTACCCTATAATGGACTTGACCATATCTAATGAGACATAACACTGTCCTAAACACCACTACGATAAAGGCATTGACTCTCTTCTAGGCCTACGATTCATATCCTCCACAAAGATCTAACGGTATTTCTAGTAAGTATCTAAGCTTGAAAACCACTCTACTAATCTTAAGATACTGAGACACTTCATGTCTTTAGAAGATAAGAATGGCGCTAGGGTTGACTTTTTGACTCCTAATGACTTCATGAAAGCTTTTTCAGGCTGGACTCTGAGATTTAGGATAATTATGCCCACTTTGAAAGGCGGAGCACTAAGTAGCTGCAAATATTTTTTTATAGTAGGCATCAACACTTGTGGGCCGAAATTGAAAGCTGCAAATTCTGGATCCCAGTAATGGATAAGGACTTGAATTAGAGGCCAGCGGAGCTAGACTTACATGAAGGACATGATTGGCCCAATCTTCTTACGATTATGATCTTGCTTAGCGAGAGGAAGCTGGTTCAACCAATCTCTCAAGATGGCTTCGGTGAAGGAATACTTATCCAATTAGACCTCATGAACGGGCTCTGGATTAACACTACCTTGACTTTCCATATCTATATTACAAAAAAAAAAAAAAATGAAATGATGCGATTATTTACAACGCGACTAGTAAATTTATAATCAAGTTAGATATGACATTAATAATTTTGCAGCTTTTTCAAAAATTTTCTTAGAAATTACGCAACATTTCACTCACCAAGAAATGATAAAAATAAAACACATATAATATAAGGAATGAAATCAATTAATTTCTACACACGCATGTAATGCAATAGGGGTCAGTAATAAATAAATTATAGGAAGTATTATGAATCTACAATTGAGAAATACCCTTTTATATAAGTAGGTTTAAAATAGATTTTTTTTTTAAATAAAGTTCGCGAATACTTATATATAAGGGTTATTGGTTTTTTTAAATTTTCCCTTTTTTGAAGAATAAGATAGACCTAGCTGCAGATTGATCAAGTTTTTCCTATAATTTAAGAATAATTACCCCTTTTTCAAAAACGATGATGCAAGAGGATGGGGGTATACGGGTCTTAGGCTCTATAACTTTAAGGCTTTTCAAAGAAAAGCCTGGTAGGCTACATTGAAGCTTGAGTGGGCTCGCCTATCATTGCCAAGTGAGGGTAAAGACCCCAGCGGTCTAAGGATTACACAATGGCGGTCCGTCCTAAGTTCTTTAGGTGACCCAAGTTCGACTACATCTAAACGTACAAATGATTGCTGAAAATAAAACCTCCCCTAATTCCTCAAGAAGGTCTATTGGGCCGGGCTTTTTATTAGGGCCTGCATCACTAAAAACTTGTTAGTAAAACTATAATACAAAAAGAAATTAATAATACAAAAGCCCATCAATTAATCTATAATTTTCACATAACTAGCTCACCAGACTTTCCTAGTATAGTGGACTTTCCTAGTAGAGTCACCAATTCTGTTGAGCTCTATTTTGGTTTTATTAATTTAACATATATTAAGCCCAGTTCACTTAATATGAATTACTCAACATTAAATTAAGGAAATATTTTTTAAAAAAATTTAAAAATTAAAGTTGCCAACCAGTTTAACTAGTAAAAAGTGAAATTAGGGTTTTCGGGTGAGAAAACCCTAATTTAGCCACCAATCCGCGTATTTTCTAAAAAATGATTTTTAGAAGAAAAAAAAAAAGAAATAACAAGAAAAATTGAGTTTGAGGGCTAACCTATTAGACTAAGTCACCATGTAAAAATTAAAGAAAAATTGATGGGCTTTTATTTTTATAATTTTCTAAAAAATACTAAAATATACCTAAATATGCAAAAGATAATTAACGTAATTTTTTTAGATTATTTTTTATTACAAATTTCTAAGAAAAAGGGAAATTTTTTTTATTTTTATATGATTACCTTAAAAGTGCCTATGTACCCGCTAGTTGGAATCAAACCGATTGTAGTTCTCTTTTTATAAAATATTTAGTGGGTAGGTTATTTTTATTTCAAAAACTCAGCTAGGTTTACGTTTATTTATCAATTTATTATTTTAAAAAAAAAAACCAAAAAAATCTAATTTTCTTAAGTTAAAGAAATCCTAACTAACTAAATCTTTTTGAAAATGTCGATTAAGATTTTTTTTTTATTTTTTGAAAACCACTATGTATCAAAAATATCTTTTCTAAATAAGACGCAATACGAAAATAATAATAGACCTGCACTTAAAAAAATAGATTAGTTAAAAAAAAAAAACCAATAAAACTAACTAATAAAATAAATAAATAACTAAAAATAAAAATAAAAATTTACCTACCTATCAAGTCGCTTGTGATCGTCATTGTGTTTGAAATTTGGCAAAAGAGGGTCGACTTTCGTGTGTCAGGCTTGCGTAGCTTCATCGAAGATTGGGTTTGGACTTCGGTGTGTTTAGTTTGATCAGGGATAATCCAAGAGTTGTTGCTTGCTTTGTAAAATATGACTAGTCGGTGTGTTGAAGTTGTTGTCATAGATCGCTTGGAATGGATGTTTGTGAATTGCTAGACGTTAGGAGCTTGTTGGATTGGTAGATGTCAAGAGCTTGTTGGATTGCTAGAAATTTGGATGGCGTCAGATTGTTGTCAGCATAGAGCTACTCAGGCCAGTCTGATTGATTTGTGCGGATATCGTGTTTTGAACATAAGACACATGGTTGATGTGGCATGCTGCTTGATAATCGGTAGACGTTGGTCAAGGTTGGATTCAGTTGTGAATTATGATTATGTTTGGCTTAAGTGTGAACGTCAAATGGAGTTGTAAGTGTGTGGGGAATTGTTGTTCGGAATTGGATTGTCTAACGAGGGTCAGGTGAAGGTGAAGAAATTAAGATGGCACCAAGGATTTTGGTTTCGAATTGGAATTGGAATTGGAATTTGCTTGTTGGGGGGCATTGGTTTGGAATTCAGATTGCGAATTTGTTGGCGGGGCATTGTTGTAGATATTGTAAAAGATAAAAATAGAAAGAAAAAACCCTAAACTTTACTAATAAATTTCTATTTATAAACCACTTATTGAATTTTTCGTATCTTTTAATTACGGATTTGATTTTTAATAAATGAAAGATACGATGAAGATTCAATCTAGCTTCTAGAAATCTTATTCGGGCTTTTTATTTATCAGGCCCGATCCAAACCTAATTTGATTTAGTTTAAGAGTCCACTTAATAAACTATAAATTTAATCTAGCTTAATAAATTTAGATAAAAAAATCTATTTTATATTGAACTGGACAAAAATTATTTTAATAATGCCCAATTCTCCAACAACTTAAGAATTTATTAAATTGATCACATATCATTATCCGATTTAATCTTAAATGATCGGACGAGACTTGATATTACTTGACTTGGTACGGTTTGACTCAATACAATTTAACAAGATACAACTTGACTCGCCTTGATACAATTCGACTTGATATGATTGAACTCGATACGATTTGACTCGATACGATTTGATATGGTTTGACTTGACTTGATACGGTTGGACTTGACTTGACTCTCTTTTTTATTTTTTATTTTTTTTTTCTTTTTATTTTCGTTTTTTTATCATTTTCTTATTATTTTTGTTTTTATTATTCTTTAGCTTAGCTCAACTAACTAAAACGAAAATGGAAAAAATGAAATGTCTACAGTATGTTTTATTTCACACACAATATTTTCTTGACATGTTTTATTTCACACATGATATTTGGGTGTCTTTTTTGAGACATTATCCATTAGTCATTTGAGACGCGAACTAGCCATCTTACTTGAACTTATTATAAAGTTCGTTAGTCGGCTTTTTAACCAATGTATAAAGTTTGTTAACTACAATAGGTATGAACTTATTAAGTACTAGTTCATTCATTATGCAATTTCAGCTTATTAATAATTCGTTGATCATAAAAAGATCAGCTAGAGAAACAAATCAAAGTTAACTTTGAACATAATTGTCTTTCGAAAATACTAAGCTATTGCCTTACAAAACAAATGGAAATACATCACGATATTGAGGGAATTAATGAAAATAAAGTTTTAAGTTCTCGGCATTCCATGCATAAAGGATGATTGTTCCATCCAACTTTTCTAATCGATAGGCTCCCTCACCAATAACTTCTCGGACCTTAACAGGATCCTCCTAATTTATGCCAAGCTTCCCTTGTTTCTTTCGTATGTCGGTCACTTCTAGTTTCTGGTAAACTAAATCTTCGGGCTAAAAAACCTTATACTTCACGTTCTAATTATAATATCTGGTTGCCCTATGCCAATATGCTACAACTCTTACTCTTGCGACATTTTTTATTTCTTCAATTGTATCCAAATTAGCCGTCAAACCAACATGATAGAATCATCACATCAAAATTTTGTGTATGTAGATTTGGCAAGTCCAACTCGATCGACAACACTGCTTCCATACCATACACCAATCTAAAGGGTATTTCCCCTGTTATGGTTTTGTAGGTAGTCCGGTATCCTCATAAAACATCCGACAATTCGTTACCCATTTTCCTTTAACTTGATTAACCTATCTCCTCAAGCTGTGTAAAATGATCTTGTTAATAACTTCCACTTACCCATTAGTCTGAGGGTAAGCTACAGATGTGTAATTCAGATAGATACCGTATTTCTCACAAAATGCTCAAAATTTGTCATTTTCAAAGTGTGATCCATTGTCCGTGATTATCATAAATGGGACTCCGAACTTTGATATTATGAAGTTGAAAACAAATGCTTCGACCTTCTGTTCGGTGATCCTTACCAATGCTTTAGCCTCTGCTCACTTTATGAAATAATCTATAGTAATAATGACAAATTGTCACTAAGCTATAGACTTTGAAAATGATCTAAGTATGTCTAATCCCCAATGGGTAAAGGGCCAAGGATTGGTTAAGCAGCACAAGTTAGTAAAAAGCGCATAACTCGGCACCTTATGATTTTAGCATTATGGATAATGCCAAAAAGCTATTCTCGAGTCATTTTTCATTGTCGGCTAATAATAGTTGAGTCATAGCACATGGATATAGAACGTTTATGCTTTCACGTGGTTGCTGCATACACTACTGTATTGTTCAAATAACATCTATCAAGCATCTTTCGAAGGAAGGCATTAAAGATAAGGTTGGGATATACTGTGTTTATATAGCTAATCATCTATCAATATATAATTTGTAACTTGATAAACCAATCTTCAAGCCTCTTTCTTATCATCAACGAAGACACCATCCTTCAAATATTCTACAATCGGATCCATCTAAGATTTCTCTTTCGAATAAGGAGCTAGTTCATAGCTTTACAAAAAAATTGGTGAACTCTTGTTAGGGAGAAACTCGACAAAAAGTTTGTTGCTCAAATCAAGAAAAGCCATACTAGCTAACTTTGATATCTTGTCGGCGCCGATATTCTTACTCCTTAGTATTTTGTGAATTGAAAAGGACTAACATTTTTCTGTGAACGCTCATACTATTAACAAGTACTTGCTCATTTCTTCTTCCTTTGTTGCATAACTTCCTTTGATTTGATTCATAACAAGTTGCAAATCTAAGAAAACTTCAACTTTCTCAGCACCAACTTCTTTTACCAAATTGAGTCTTATAATCAAGGCTTCATATTCTGCTTCATTATTGCTAGCTAGAAATCCAAATTTCAGGGCATAATTGACCATAACATTATGAGGTCCCTGCAGGACAAGACTCAAACCATTTCCCTCTCTAGTCAAAGAACAATCAACATAGAGATTCCATATTAGCTTCTCGACAATATCTACGTTGTCTTCTTCACCTGTGAACTCAACCACAAAGTTTGCCAACACTTAAGTTGTTAATGCCGTTCTAAGCTTGTATTGTATGCCATAGGCACTTTGCTCCAAGGCATATTTCATCATCCTCCTAGAAGAATCTGACCGTTGTAATACTTGCCACAAAGGTTGATAAAAAAGGACTATGATTTGGTAAGCCCTAAAGTGTGGTTTTAACTTCCTCATCGAGAGAACCACTACTAACACAAATTTCTCAATTTTGGTATATCGATGCTCTAGTCCTTATAGGACTTGACTCACGTAATAAATTGGCTAATGCTCTTTGTCATCAATTCAAACCAATATAAAGGAAAGTGCTTAGCCATTGATTGACATAAATATAAGTTCTCTCCTGGAATCATTACCAAAAGTATAGGTGGTGATGCGAGAAATTCTTTAAGTTTGCTAAATGCTCTTTCTTACTCATCCATCCACTTGAAATCTTTTGGATTCTTTAGAATTTTAAAGAATTTTACACACCTGTTTACACTCCTCAACACAAACCTGTTAAGGGTGGTTATTCGTCCAGTTAGCTCTTGATAGTTTAAGGGGACTTTAAGTTTTTTATCGCATTAATCTTCCCAAATTCACTTCAATACCACACCAAGTAACCATATAACCTAAAAACTTACCCAAAGCAACACTAAAGATGCACTTCTATAGATTTAGCTTCTTATCATATCTCCTTCAAGTACCAAATGTCTATTCAAGATTAATGAGATGCCGATCCTTTGTCGTGCTTTTCACAATCATGTCATTGACATATACTTTGACATTTCGATGAATTTATGACTTGAACATCATAGTTACAAGCTGCTGATAAGTTGCTCTAGCGTTTTTTAACCCAAAGGGCATCACCGTATAATAGCATGTTCCAAAGTTGATAACAAATGATGTATAGTGAACTTCGTCTTCCTCATCCATTTTAATTTGGTTGTAGTTGGAAAAAACATCCATGAAAGAGAGTAAAGCATGCCTAGCAATTAAATAAACCATCTAATCTATTCTCAACAGGGGAAAGTAATCTTTAGAATAGGCCTTGTTCAAATCCGTAAATTCTATGCACATGCGCCACTTGTCCTTAGACTTCTTAACTAACATGCAGTTGGCTAGCTAAGTTGCATAACACCCTTTCTAAATGAAACCTGCCTTCAAGAGTTTCTGGACTTCTTCTTCAATGGTTGCTTGCCTCTCAAGAGCAAAATGTCTTTTCCTCTATTGAATCACCTGTGTATGGATCAATCTGAAGTTTGTATACTATAACATTTCTAGAGATACCCAGTATGTTCGAGGGGGATCATGCAAATACATCAGCATTATACTATAGAAAGTTGATTAACCTTTGACAGATATCTACTCGCAAGGGTTTTCCTATCTTGGTCATCCTTTCAGGATCATCTCTCAATGAAATTTCCTTTCTTTCATTTTCAGCATTGTCTATGTCGACTGACTTTCCTTCTAAGCAAGTTTTGACTTGAAAAATTTCTTCTCACCTTAATGCCCTTATATACAATGATCTTGCCAATTATTAATGTCCTTTGTATACACTGACTCCTTTAAGAGTAGGGAATTTAGCCTTAAGGTAAGCAGTAGAAGGGACGATGCCAAATAAGTTTTGACGCGACCGTCCCATGATTATATTGTATGGGGACCAACATTTGACAATAAGGAAGTCTACTTTGTCTTCTGCAACATTCTCGTTATCTCCAATCTGGATTAGTAAAGAAATTACTCTGGTTACCCAAACTAGTTGATTGTTGAAGGCATACAAATCATAGCTGTAGGATCTTAGCTGTACTTTGATCTTTGATCTCATCTAATCAAAAGCATATTGAAAAATAATGTCTATCGAACTTCTAGTGTCAACGAGAATTTTTTTCACCTCGAAGTTAGCAATTCTCGCACTAATCACACGTGCAACATCATGTGGCCTTTAAATGCCTTTAAAATCTTCTTATGTGAAAGAAATTGTATTGTTGATTTTGACCTTCTTACCTTAGATATTTCAAACATAATTAATGGCATTAGTCGAACTCAAAAAGCTTGACCAACCTGTAGTAGAAGGTCTAACAACAATAGTGTTGATTTTTCCATATAGTGCTCTATTGGTGTTCTCGTCTTGCATCTTTTTCAACAATAGCTAGTCAAATAATATTCTCCTGGTCTTCTCGTCTCCTTTGAGATGGTCACTCAATGTTCTTAACATCATGTGCTAGAAACTTATGCAAGTGCCATCGTTGAACTGCATGCTCAATTACGTTCTTAATTAGATGCATTCATCAATGTTATGGACTTTGTTGCGATAGAAATTGTAGTATTTGTTAGAATTTCGCCTTGATGGTTTTCCTCTCATCCTCTTTGGCCACTATAATATACCTCTATGTCCGTACACTTCCACCAATATGTCTAAAATAAGATGATTGACTAGTGTATGGATTGAATTTGTTGAAATTGGTGGCCTTTTTTTTTTTTTTCTCAGAGTTAAGACATTGATCATCATCCATTCTAAGCTGATCTTTCACACTTCTCCTCTTGCTACTTTTCCTATCTCTTCTATTTTGATCGACCTTTTGTCAAGCATTTATATTGTCCTCTTATCGGCTGTAAGATACGACTTTAGCTTTGAACTTAGCAAAAGTTCTCGGCTTATTCTTAGCGAAAGACTTGAAAAAGTCTCCGTAGGGCTTGACACCATCAATAACGGTGTTAAGAGCTATAATCATGTCCAGTTCTGGAATTTGGACCATCTCGACCATAAACTTGATCAAATAATTTCCAATAAACTCATATGATCTCTGTTTTATCGTGTTAAGGACTAAAGAATCCTTAATAAGATGCTTACTTGCAAGGAAGTGTTAAAGGAACACTTTTGGCAGGTCTTCAATAAACAAAATAGTGTTGGACTTTAGGTGTTTGAACTATGTACTTACTGCATTCCTCAGTGTCTAAGGTATGCAATTTGGCCAAAGTGTAGTAGTACTCTAAATGATCTTTAGGATCTCTTGTCCCATCATAAGTTTCAAATTGCGATAACTTATTGTGCTATGGTATAACCTCCTTTAAAATCTCTAGAATGAAAGGGTTCTTCTTAATTTGAAACTGTTTACTCATTATAGTAGGGATACTAACATGTTAGGGTCCATCATGCTACACTTGCTATAGTTGCTTACCCTTGTCATTTTTTTTAGTACAGGGGCCGAAGTTCCTATTGTAATTTCAGCTTACTTTTTCAACAATTCAAGGGAATAGATTAAGTGGTTGCTGTTCCAAGCATCGTGATCACCATATTCTTTATTTGGACTTAGGTAGGCATTACCACAGAGGAGATCAAGGATCTCTTTAATTTTTTTACTTAATTCTTGGTTTTCTTTAGCTAAGTTAAGGTAAAGTTGCTTTAACTTAGTCAAACATTGCTCGCCAGTGTGCCTACTTCCCCCTTTAAGTGGTGGGACGAAGTATTAATACCTACATTTTTAGTTAATCTTGTCCTAGCCATGTAGATGGGTAAGAAAAAATAAGCGGTGCCAAATGTTGTTGAGTGGTTTTTGGATAATTTCTTTTTTGCAAAATATAAAGAACTAAAGGGTACCAAAGTCAGTCCAGTGCGGCTACACTAATACTTAAGTTAGTAAACGAATTTAGTAAGAAAATAAAGTGAGTAGTTATGGGGTCTCAGATTGTTCTTGTAGTGCTTCTTCTCTGTATTTATAAGTGAATGTTGAGTGTTTGCAACAACAGTTAATCGTATGATTATTGGGGACATGTAGAGACCTCTCGACTAGATACATTCCTCAAATGTAGGAATAGTGGGCAGTTATATAATATAACCATACCAAGTGATAATAGTTTGTGCCACTTTCCTTAAATTCAAATTAGATACAGATCTATGTTAATTGGCATTAACCGAAAAGTAAGTTACTTGGCATGTCAGCAGCCGAGTAGCCAAGTGAATAAAATTTGACTATCAACACTTAGCATGTGGACATTCTTGGGAATATAGGACAGTATGAGTATCTTTATGTAAATATGACTTAAATTTTTAGTTATATAGATATTATCTTTAATTATGAGTGACTATTTACTTCAAAGTGAGGAGTCGTAGATGCCTTGTGTAAATCGTACCTATGACAGGGACTATAAGGTCAGTTACTACCATAGGTTGGTTTACACGGTAGGATTGTTGCAACTTCGCCATTTTAGGGTGTAATAGTTCTTGGTTAGTATCAGAGTGTAGTTTTAGTGACCTCGATTTGAAGTGTCATAACTTAAAAGAAATAGATATCATAGGAACAAAGTGAGAGTGGGTAGCATTAAGTGGGCAATAAAAATTGTATTGAGTATACTAAAGTAGAAGTAAGTATAATATTTAGTATATTGAATGTTAATTGATCCTAAGTTTAATTACAAGGTTGAAGGGGAGAGATGATACTTAGTTAGGTATGTTTTGGTTAGGATGGTGAAGAGTCCCCCATTGATTATAAAGTTAAGATACAACGGTTGCTACTAGTGCTGGCTAATTGGAATATATTTAAGACAATTGATGAGATCCTTGATAAATTTCATGATGAAAGGTGCTATAGTTAACAAGATTAGTAGGCATGAATGGAGATGAGTTTAGGGTCATAATAAAATAGGTCTATTGCCATAGTAGCCTTCGAGCAGAGGTGGTTGGACAGAGAAGGAATTATATATTTGATGATGCCTTTGAGATACTTTCCAATTAGGTTAGAAGAGGAGAGACCTTACCTAGCTACCATCACCCATATTCCTGCTAGAGTTCTACATATTCTTAGACATTGTCTACCAAAGATTATTGACTAGTTCCCTTGTTATCCTAAACTAACTGAAGCGGGAATAGAGATACCTTGGAACCAAATGAACTTAGTCCAAAACCTATAATGTAAGGAACACTATAAGAGAATCCACCACCTATAGAACCACAAGAGGTAGCCCATTTAGATACAGAGAATAGTCATCAAGAGAATGGGGCTAATATTGAAGAAGATCCTGAAGAGGAAGAAGAACCTAAAGAAGAGGAACAAGAGATGGAAAGTGATAATGAACCTAATGTGGATATACATGCTATAGTTAAGCAAGCTATAGTTAATGTTGAGATAATAGGGATAGAAAATGCATTAGGAGGATAGGTAGAGGTTGAACCTGTACAAAATGAGGGAATAGGAAATGGTGATGCTGTTGAGTTTGAGGATGATGAGATACGGGAAGTGATTGTAATTCCTAAGAGCCCAAAGGTAATATTAATAAGTTCTGAATCTTCAAGTGAGGAGGAAGGTAACATTGTAGGTGTACACATAGAATGGGTTCGTTTTGATCAGGTAGTTGCCACGGATAGCTCCAACAAGGATTAGATATAGTTGGCTGACTTGTTTAGTTAGATCTATAGGTATGGTTCGGTTGCAATTTTGGCTAAAATTGATATATCTTCTTATCATTTGATGTATATTTGACTTTTGATGTAATTAGTAGCTTCTGGATTAAGTTTAGATGTTGTAAAGGAGGTTAATGTAATCGAGTGTCTGATATAATCTTTTGTATTATACAATTGTAAATATCGAGTTTATACTAGATAATGTAAGTAATGATGTAATTGAGTTGTAAATCCTAAATTTGTGTTCAAGGTCTATCGAGTTGTAACTTTTTGTTTCTGAAGTTGTAATTAACCACGATGATGTAAAGTAAGAACCAAGTTAATAGTGAAAATTATATTCATTATGCATACTGATTGGAAAGATATTGTTATTCCTGTTTTATATAAGTACAAATTATACGAATTTATTAATTTCTGAAAAGTTTATAAAACTAAGGAATGGGATAACTTATAGATAGATAGTTTATAAGTTATAAATACTAAGTGAGTGTGGTTAGAGCTGGAAATGAGAATCGTAATGGAAGAAACGAGGGAAATCAAAACCCTCCATTGTGAGTACCATCACCCCTAAAGGAACAAAATAGATAGAATATACGCCCACCACCATAAGAGGGTATACCAATTGGGTAACTACTTGCCAATATACATACGATGATGAAGCAGCAAGGAATGTTGATTCAACATCTTATGACTGGTGGTAATACGAGAAATAGAAGGCTACAAGTAGCTGAACAAAGAATGGAACGACCACAAGAGATAAAGAAGCTTCTCGAGTTTATAAAAGCAAATTGTTACTTTGAGGGAGAAATGGGTAAGCCAACTTTAGCTAACAATTGAGTGGCCTAAATTGAATGGAGTTTTGAGGCTTTTAGAGTCCCTAAATCCCAGGAGTTAGCATATAGCACCTTTATGTTAAAGTTAGCTGCTTGAGTTTAGTAGGATTCGAAAGTGGGACAATTAGGGAATAAATTTACTTAGTAGAGGTTTAAAGAGGAATTTAAGAAAGAGTACTTCCCTTATAGTATTCAAAACAAGATGGTGACAAATTTGTTTGAACTAAAGAAAGGAGGTATGAGTGTGACTCAGTATGAAACTGAGTTTAATAAACTGTTGCAATATACACCTGACTCATATTGAGATAATGCTAAATTAAAGAAGGATTTGTTCCTTATTGGATTTAACCTTACAATGTGTTGTAAGTTAGAAGACTATGGTTTCTCTGCTTACAATAATGTGGTAGATAAGGCAAGGCAATTAGAGAATAATCACATAAGGATGCAGGCAATATGGAGTCAAAAGATTAACAAGGGTTATTAACCTAGTTCATCATTTAAAAGATTATATCTTGGAGCAACTAGTAATTCTGAGCAGAAGAGAAGGAAACCAATAACTTTAACTAATAACCTAGTGTAATTGGTGCCCAGTTTGAGTTTTTATGATAAGGATGGTAACGTTAAGTACTGGTTATTGCTATCTACTCCAATAACGAATCATTGGTAGCTATGAGTGCTACAGGTGGTTTAATGAGAGGAATCAAAGTGATTGATACAAGATATCATCGTGACTTGGTTTTGATTTCTCTATTTCTTTTTTTAAGAATAACGATACATATAGAACCTATCACTAAAATACCCCACAATACCTTACGGCACAAGCTGATGACAGCTATGCACCACCTATGTCCACATTCTCGAAGGCAAACCTCTCTTTCAAGAGGATTCGCGGGAATGTATCATCAAATATTCAATATGATTCTAGTATCATAAAAGGAAATGGCTCGTCAAATATTGTAATATCACTAAATATTTGAGGAAACCTTTACATGCCTCTACACTAAGAATTCAAGTATTGTATACATCATTAGTTCGATCCTTTATAGGATCGGTCTAACAATGATGGAATTTGTATGACTGATAGTGAAGTAGTATCATAAGGGACAGGTGAAAAAAGCCCCCATTGGGGATACCTCTCCAATAATCTCTCCATTAGGGAGGATTTTATTAGCTTGTCTAAGGTTAAGCCCTAAGATTTGACAGTGGACTTAAAAAGCCACCTACAGACACTTGAATCAATTCAATACATTTCTTATGTACCCATAGGTGCTATATTGGATTTTATGGTAGATGTGCAAGCATGATAACTTATATGCTATTCCATCAGTCTATTAGTGAACTATCTCTCCATAGATTGTGAAAGATGTTATTTACCTATACTTACTACTTCAAAAGCTAAATCACAAGCGATGACTTATACCTTACCATGGTGTTACTCTACTACTAAGTTAAAGGGAGGTTTGGAGAAAGCTACAATCAAAAGGATTTTTCCTAATCTTCCCTTCCTAAAAGGAAGAACATGAAATACAAGCATCATGCTGCTAAGCAAAGTAATAGAGTGCACTTCAATTGGTATTTTTTCACGAAAAGAAAACATGAGATAATAAATCTAGTCTCTTGGCTATATAGTTCATCCAGGGGAAAGATCGAGTTGTGGATCCAATCACGATCTTATAATAAGAACAAGAGATCTTTTGGTTCATCCACAAAGGGTGAGTCAAGGCCTAAGGTTTTCCTATACATTCATCACAAAATATTTCTAAAGACTCGAAAATTTGTGAACAATGCAAAGTTAAATTTGTAGATTCTTGGATACAAAGAAAGAGAAACCCTAGTTGCCATCTCTATTTCTGGGTTACTTATAAGTTTTGAATCAAAATAATTTCCTTTAAAGTTCTAATCCTCTTTTTGACTCTAACTCTCCCAACCTACGACCAATCAGTTAATAACCAACCACTCTCCCTGCTTCTCTCATGATAGAATCCTCTTCCTATGAGCCCCCTTTCAATCCTTTTCCTTCTTCTTATTGTTGCATATTTC
The DNA here is from genome assembly GCA_024138015.1 of Lumnitzera littorea. Classification (NCBI taxonomy): domain Eukaryota; kingdom Viridiplantae; phylum Streptophyta; class Magnoliopsida; order Myrtales; family Combretaceae; genus Lumnitzera; species Lumnitzera littorea. Next base: position 77,281,180 of record JAMXBB010000008.1, read on the forward strand.
ATTTGTATGTTCAACTCTATGTATTCCTCTATCTACAAAGTATAGAAACATCTTACTTCAACAATTTTTTTATCTATACTGAACCTCTTGATTCCACTAGTATAACTATTCGTAATCCATAAACCATTCCAAATCGTAGTTATAATTTCTTTAGATTTGCCTAAGATCTTTGGAATTCATTTATTTCTTTCAAACCTTCTACAACCCATGTTAGATTTATAGGTTAGAAATGCGATGCAAATCATTTTTCAAGAAACTATGCTCAGCTTAAGGGAAAATGTTTTATATGTGGAGATCAAAACCATATGCTGCGAGCATGCCCTAGAATGAAACTTGTGAAGTGTAACAAATGTGGTAGAAATGGGCATTTATCTAGATATTGTCCATAGTTTGGACAAGGAGCTAAGAGGATTGGATGTTCTAATAACACGATTGCACCTGTGCATGTCTTTGCCATGGAGGATATGGGAAATGAGGAAGATGAAGATTTTGCAGATTGGATGAAGGAATACTACCATGACGATGTTGAGGAGATTATGGGAGCTGAAGAAGAAAATGATGAAAGACTTTTGACAAGTACGTATACATACTACTTATTTTGATGATAATTTAAGTGTGAGTTAAATTGAAGTACTTAAATTTTGAGATTTATGAATGTAAGTTTAGTTAGTAATCATAGTATTAGTACACTCTAAGAAATGTGCTTATAAATGAAAACTTGCTTTTGCATTATTCGATACTAGTGACATTCCTTTGCAAGTTAGAAATTCATAAATGAAAAGGAGATTAGTGTGGTTAAGATTAACACAACTTATAAAATTAAAACTCCTACTCTCGAGAAGTAGTCGACAATGGTAGAATTAAGATTCAAGAGGAGTATTCTATAAGTCTTGTAATATTAGCTATATAGGATTATGATTGAATAGTGGCAATAGACTAATTGTCTAAGTATAAAGCAATCGTAGAATGTAGAAGTAAAACTATTACTCTAAATGATGGAGAAATGGTATTTCGAGGAAAAGTTGTTGAAAGCAAATTGAACTTAACTGTATTAACTTTACTTGATCTAGATAAACCTTATATAGCGTATATAGTGATGCTTCTTGGAATGGATTGGATTGTGTACTAATGCAGGATAGAAAAGTTGTTGCATATTCATCAAGACAATTAAGGCCACATGAAAGGAATTATCCAACCCATGATTTGGAGTTAGCAGATATAGTGTTTACTTTAAAAATATGGAGACATTATCTATATGGACAATGGTGTGAAATATATACTAATCACAAGAATTTAAAGTATTTCTTTACTAAAAAGGAGTTAAACTAAAGATAGAGGTGACGGTTGGAGTTGATTAAGGATTATAATTTGAATGTAAAGTATCATCTTAGAAAAGATAATCTGGTAGTAGATGCTTTAAGTTGGAAGAATTATGAACAAGTTACATTACTGTTAACTTCCCAACGTAAGTTAGTGTATGAATTTGAAAAGTTGAGAATTGGGTTTGACTAGTGTGAACCTGATAGTCAGCTAATGAATTTGGAGCTCCAACTTGCTTCATTGGAAAGGATTAAGCAAAAGTAAGAGGAAGATAAAGATCTGATGGAAATAAAAGAGAAATTAAGCAAAAGAAATGATTCTGATTTCAAAGTGGATGAAAGAGGCATATTAAGATTTAAAGTAAGAATATGTGTGCTACAAGATCCTGACATATGGAAGGAAATTTTGGATGAAGCATACATTACAGGTTAAACCATGCACTTGAGAGGAAATAAAATGTAACAAGATTTAAAATTGATGTTTTAGTGGAATGGAATGAAAAAAGATGTGGCATAGTATGTGGTAGAATGCATTACATGTTAACAAGTTAAAGTAGAACATCAAAGATCCGGTGGACCATTGCAACCTTTGGAGGTACCAAAATGGAATTGAGATAATATTACTATAGATTTTGTAGTAGCACTACCTGAGACTCAAGCTGGTTATGACTCAATCTGAGTAGTCATAGATAGATTAACAAAGAGTGCACACTTCTTACCTTATCGGATAGGCGATTCAATGGAAAAAATGGTTAAGTTGTATATCCAAGAGATAGTAAGATTACATGGTATGCCTAAAAGTATTGTTTCTGATCGGGATAGTCGATTTGTATCTAAATTTTAGGAAAGTTTACATAAAGTTTTGGCTACAAAGTTACAATTTGGTGCAGCTTATCACCCATAAACAGATGGACAATCTGAATGAACCATTCAAACCCTAGAAGATATGTTACAAGCTTGTGTACTAGATTTTGGAGGTGATTGGGATACATATTTGCTATTAATAGGGTTTATTTACAATAATAGTTACCACGTAACTATACAGATGACACCTTATGAAGCATTATATGGGAGAAAATATAGATTGGCACTGTATTGAGATCATGAGGAATATGCAATGATTAGACTTGACATGATCAACCAAATGACTGAGTAGGTTAAGATTGTATTATAATGAATGAAGGAAGCTTAGGACCATTATAAGAGTTGGACAAATTTGAAGAGAAGGCCATTAGAATTTGAAATTGGAAATCATGTTTATGTCAAGATAAGCTCACTCAAAGGACTTAGATGGTTTGGCACAAAAGGAAAGTTGAGCCTATGATATATTGTTCCATTTGAAGTACTCGAGAAGGTTGGTAATGTATCTTATAGAGTAGCCCTACCTCTAAGTTTGTTAGGATACCATGATGTATTCCATGTTTCTATGTTGAGAAAGTTTGTTAAGAACCTAAATACAATCGTAGAAATAAAGCCAGTAGAGTTAAAGAGGAATTTTCAAGTAAAGAAATAGCCCATAAAAATATTGGATAATTAAGTTCAGAAGTTAAGGAATTGAGACATAGAATATATAAAGATACAATGGAATAAAGGTCTAGACTTGGAAATTACTTGGGAGCCAAAAGTAACAATGATGAAGCATTACCCAAGGCTTTTCTAACTCCTAAGTTAGTAGAAGTACGTGATGATTATTTTTAGTTATTCAAGTGTAATCTAGATATATAGAAATTTTGAGGACAAAAGTTTTTTGAAGGGGGGTGAAAATGTAAACCTTGCAACTAAAAGTTTAGATTCAATAAGTAAAATTTAGGATAATTAGATAAATTATCCAATTGAGCCTAAATTATATGACGAAGTTAAGAATATTAGTAAAAGTAACCTCATAAGTTTGAATTTAGGAAAATAAGTAATAAAATAAATTAGTTTTACGTATAGGTAAAAATACTCGAAATTACTTAAAATATCAGAAATATACTAAAATAATGCTAAATAATTAAAGAAAAATAGAAAAAAAAATCAAGGAAAAATCCCAAAAAATAGGAAAAAGTGTAGATTTATCTAGAATCAGGTCATGACATGCTAAGGTTAGAAGAACAACAATTAACTCATCAAAATAGGGCAAATTGAAAGTAAATTAGAAGATGATAAAGCCAATTGTCAATCAAAAAGTGAAAGAAAAAAATTAAGGCAGCTCTATAAATAGCCCAACCTTCAACTAGAGCTCATTTAGTCAATTATTAATCAAAGAAAAATTGACAGAAATAAAAAAGGTAGAGTTAGGGTTTTCTACCAAAATTAACAAATTTAGTATGTAATTAGGGCCTTAAGAGGGAACCTATGATCAACGACCACTTGGAACTAAACCACCACCACACCCTATCCCCACCGCTTAGCCTTGCCAATACCCCTAGGACCACCATTGGTGGCTGAAAGCCCATTGAACAGGTGAGTCCAATTCATAACTCAATTTTGTTTAATTTTATAAAAATATTAAATATATTTAGAAAATTATGAAATTTAGTATTCTATGGTTTTTATGTATGTAAATTTTGGGAAAAATATTAGTTTGATGAAATTATGTTTGAAATATATAATGATTAAGAAATCCCATAAACCCGAGTTTACTACAATTTAGAAATAAATAGCTTTACAAGTGTAGTTTTAAGCTCAATTTTTTTGTATAGAATATTTAGAGGGTGTAAAATAGTGCTATAAAGAGATTTTTTAAAATTGAATTTTTGAAATTTTTAAATGATTTTTAGGCCTTAAAATGATATAAAAATAGGTGATTTTAGGCTAATTAGGTAATTAAATGAATAATTACTGATTTAGTTTGTAATTAGGTGTTTAAGTATGTTAGTATTTGATGTAATATGATACTTGTGATATTTAGGGTGTTAGATGTAATTATTATGTGTATTGTCTAGTAAATATATGTAAATTAATAACATGTGAAATTGGAAACATAATAAATAGAAAATATTAAGTTAAATTTGATAATATAATAATAGTAATATATAATAAATCTAGTAGGAAACTTAAATTAGGGTAATCATATAAAAAATATAAAATTTTTTCATATCAAAAGTAAATTTAGTGGTTAAATTAGGAGTATGATGTATCGCATGGACTAGAACACTAGTAAAGGACTAAAAGTGATATTTAGGATACCCGAGCATAATGTGATTAATTTCATGTTATGGTTCGAAACAAGATCTTATGCTTTACATATAATACCATTAGTTGAAATTGAATTAGAACTTAAATCAGAAAAGGATTTGGAAACCAATTCGAAAACTAGCTTAGAATAGATTGGAAATAAATAATATATATATGGAAAATTGAGTCAAATCATAACATAAATTTTATATATATTATAAGGATATAATTACTAAAAGAGTATTTATATTATAGGACATGCAAAAATAAGTAACCTACAACAAGTTGAGTAAGCTAATCGAGAACTTCAAGTAAGTGGGGTTCAATTCTTCATTGTATTTTGCAGAAGTATATTAAAGTACTTGGAGGCTTAGGGTTGTATGTGATTGTGCTTGTAGGAAGTTATATGTGCATGTGCTTATGTGTATCTAATTTTGTGCTAAAAATCTATGTTATGTTTTGGTGATTGTTGTGAATTGAGTGGTGTGGGATTATTTGATCACCCTAAATCGAACTTAATTATAACTAACCTAAATACCTCAATTAAATATGCATTATAACTCTTTAAGGAATATTTAGGATTCTCTTACCAAATACCAACACCTTTGAAAAAGATAGTGTTGGATAGCATAATGGTCTGTTTTTTTTTTTTTTTTCATTCTTAGCTGAACTAAGTGGCAAAAGTGGAGGTCACGGTAAGGATTAGGGTAATGGTTAGAAGGATAGTCATGGGAAGGGGGGAGGGGAGTGGTGTCTCAATTGCACAAACTTGGGTTTGGTTGTGAGCTGTTGCATAAATATGAAAACTCCTTAACTTGGATTAAAGTGAGTGAAATTACTTTAATTTCATAATGGATCGGATTACGTTGTGTGATAACATTTGCTTGTTGCATTACATATAATTAATTGCTTGAAAACCTTATTTGTATTTGTTATGCATTTTTAAATCTTCATTCTAACTTATTAAGCTGTTAATTGCTCATACCTTTATAGATTTTCTTGCAAGTACTGACTAATTTGCCACATTATAACTATCCTGAAGTCAGTATCTTTTTCAAGTGTTAAGCGATGGGGGAGTGAGGATCAAGTTGGTTGACGTGTTTGAGTCTTTTAGAGTTTTTTTACTAACTCTTAAGTTTTCGGACTGATTATGTAATATGCTTCTTATTAGACTACCTTAACATGTGAACAATCCTATGAATGTAGGACAGTATGAGTATCTTTATGTAAATATGACTTAAAGTTTTAGTTATATATATAAATTCTACCTTTAATTATGAGTGACTATTTACTTCAAAGCGAGGAGTCGTAAATGTCTTGTGTAAATCATACCTACGATAAGGATTATAAGGTTAGTTATTATCATAAGTTGGTTTATACAGTAGGATTATTACAACTTTACCACATTAGGACATAACAAAAATCTACTAAGTCAAGAATAGAATAAACTGTAGCATTTATGGATAAGACAATGGAAAGGAGAGAAGCTCTTAATGGTAGAACATCCAATTAAAGAATGGGAGGAATTTGATTTTGGAAAGCCAAATCCAAGAAAAATAATGAAGATGATAGTTGGAAAACAAAGAGAATTAAGTGATCAAAAGAACAAATTCATTAAAGAAGAAGAAAGGAGAAGGCATGAAATATGAAATGGAAGATCAAAAGAAGTCATTGACTATCTCAAGGAACTAAAAAAAGGAAAAATTTCCCTTAGCTTTTACGCATGGTGGAGGATCACGAATAAGCGATGAGTAAAGAAGCTCTATATTGTCTTATTTTGATGAAGAAGTATTGGAACAACTCAAAAGAAAACATGAACGTAGAGAATCTTCAAATCCATCTTCCAGAAGAGAATTTCTAGAAGTTAGAAAAGGAATCGAAAATTTTCAGACCTTTTTATCTCACCCTAATCTAGAACCATCTAAATAAAACATAGATAAAGGAGTGATAATAAATGTTGTTATCGTCAATGATAAGGAATCTATGGAAGTTTCGACAATACAGAACAAAGATAGACAACAATGTTCTCATGATAAAGCAATAGAGAAGGAACAAGATCTAATAATATTGATATATCTATACGCTAAAGAAATATATTGAAAACAATTGCACAAAAGTATTGAAAATATGCACACAAAAGAAATGAAGAAGACAACAAAGAAGATGAATATCATAATAAGAAAAGTACATGACATATAGCATGATCTAAAGATGAATGGAACCAATGTTAGTGGAAAATTCAAGATCAAAAACCTTTAAGCTAAAACATTCTTTTGAACTCTAAAAACGATAAGATAATATCAGAGCTGGACATAATTTCATTCCAAATGAAAGTTCATATTGCAATCTAACATTTTAATGTAGGAACAAGTTTCTAGAATCTATGATTCTAATATTCTTAAAATGATTATTATTACATTGATTTAATTATAGGATTTGCTTGAATATATATATATATATATATATATTTATATTGCTTTATCTAAAATGTAGGGAAAAAGTCCTAGGGAGACTTGTTTTATGATTCGAATAACTAATCAATTTTATATAGAAACACATCAAAACAATGATTTTGAAAATAGAGCCGAAAATGTTTATGCTTTCTCAATTGAGAAAATATTTAATGAATTCTCTATAGGATATATATCAAAAGCCATTATAAAAAGTTCAGATTGCATGATTTTTTTTATGATTGATTCTCAAATGATATATCTTATAAATGATCTGAAAAATCTAATGAGTTTGATAAACAAGACATAAAGATAACAAAATTACATGGACACATATGATATGAATAAATATGAGTAAGTGGGTAAAGATTTGATAAATATCTAAGATAGTATATTTGATGCCTTAGCTGGATAAGGTGTGATATATTGATCTTTACGGATAAATATAGCAATATATAGAAGTAAGAATCAGAAAGTGAATGATATTAGAACCTTCATAGATTTAGGGGGAACATATACAAAATTAGAATACAAAAAGGGAGAAATATGAGAAAAAAAGTAGGTGATATATATTCTTAAACCCAAGTAAAACCTATTATTTTTTCATGATAATTAGAAGGGGGAGAATAGTATAATACAAATGAATAAAACAAAAAGGAAGAGAAAAATAGAAAAGTATAATAAAAAGAAGAAGAATAGTACAAAATAATGGAAATGAAATATAAAGGGGGAAAAAAAAAACAAGATATTTTTTGAGTTCATGAAAGAACTGTGGAATCAAAAGCTAGTACTCAAACAAGAGATAACATTAAATAGTAACATATTTCACGAATAGAACATATTTTTGACAAAATGCGAGATAGCTCATCAACATTAAATTTAGCTATATTGACTTCATCATATTTCGATAAAGAGAAAAAATATATTGTCATAATCAAAATAGGCAAGATCATTAGTAGAAGAACCTGAATCAAAGGATTTTTTATGATAAAATCCCAAGTTAAATATAATTTAATGATAACAAAATATGTGTGAAAAATGTATAAAAAGTATTTTGTTATTACTAATCAAGTTATAGTATGCAAATATAGAAATATATTCTTAATGGTACTTTAAGTCGAAATGATAAAAAAATGAAAAGATCAAGTGCTACTTAAAGAATCAAAAACCAAAAGATAAGTATCAATAGTGGATGTTGATTTAGAACCTACATTTATCATAAGCTAATCAAATGAAGAGAAAAACCTAACTACATTATTTTTAGATAAAGGAAGAAAAGAAAAGAATTTATTAGAAAACAAATCTTATCAGAAGCTTAGGACTTAACGATGTAATCGAAAATAGATTTATCGTAAGTGCAAAAGATATTTTAGAAGTGAATAACATATCAAAATCCTATTACTACAAGTATAGGTCAAGACCTAGCACCGTAGAAATATATTTGGATAATATATTTGAACTCACTAAGAAATATGTATCCAATACTCTTGAAGATTTTCAAAAACATGTGATACAACATACTAATACAAGTTTCCACATAAATGAAGAAGATATATGGATAGTATTGCATGACAAATAAACATATCTCAAAGATAGTAAATCAATAAGATCACAAAGATTTAAGATGCAATGGCTATCAACGACTACTACCATATCGAGAACAATTAAACATTGGAAGCTACAAATATTTAAAGGTTAGGTGATTGATGAAATGAGAAGCATATAAGACACTGAGATTAGAGGACAATATATAGAAAATAAGAGAAAGAGCTATAAAGTTTTCATGATATGTCAGTTTAGCTGAGCTTAAAAAGTTTATGTGATTTGAGAGATATAGCTTGAAAGTTTGAGAAATATCTTTTTATTAAGCATTATGCAAAAGTGAGGGAAAATATATTGTAATCATCAAAGGAGCTGCTCATCTCTTTAAAAATTAGTGAAATACCATTTGAGAGAACTTAGGAGGGAGATTTTATAGACTTGTGATTTGTGAGAAAGGTGGAATTACAGGAACTGTTGACCTCTTTGCAAGAGTTTTCTTCAAATAGTGCAACTATAGTATAAACAACCATATCTCAAGATGTAGGCTTGAAAAGTGGACTAAAATACAAGATGGAACATTATATATGCTTGCTTAATTTTTTTTTAATCCCTATACTCTTTATTTTATTAGTAACCTATTTATTGTTTTTTGTGATATATTGCTTGATCGCCTAATCAATTACACATCATAGGATTCATAAGAACCATCTGCATATAATTAAGCTTAAGATAAGGAGTACAAATCAAGTCTTTATCTACTTAAGAGTTGAAATTGCTTACTAGTGATTGCTTTTGGCTTAAAATATCTCTTATCTAAACTTGTTAATATTTTAGATAAGTTAGGAATTAGAAACAAGTTTAGTATAATCATTAACATTTGAACATCAAGAAGTAAAAATTGATTACCTTTAAAAACCTTTTGATTGTTTACTAAGACAAACATAAACTAAGAGTGCAGATGAGGATGAACTTGTAGAAAGGGAGAAAAATATGGAGGAAGCAATAGAGGAATTCCATAATGATGAGGATGCCATAGTGCATGCTAAGTGTAATACCCTATAGTATGGACTAGTAATTTTAAAATATGACAAAAGTAAAATAAAATAACCCCATAAGTTTTAGCATTTCAAGTATGTTATGTTACATACATTGTATTAAGTAAGAACACTAATAGTGTATTCTTAGGGCCTTTGTCTCAGAATATAGGACTAACGAAAAGTTAATTTCGATAACACCCAAATGGTATCATAAAACCCCAAAAATAGTTTGACATCTCCCAAGTTTTAAGATACTAGTTTAGGTATAATAAGTATATTTAATGACTATGTTTACATTAAAAAGTTTAGTAATTAGAGTCAACCGAAAGGAAAAATAAATCTCTAAATTAACTAAATCTTATAATGACATACTACAAATTAGATAAAGTAACTTTGTAAATTTTAACACTAGAATAAGTTGGTAAAGTTCCATTTTAGGGCCTTACTTTAGAACTTAGGACTACATAAAATTTTTCTCAACACCAAATTTTGCTATAAAGTTTTGAAATTGGAAGAAACAACCATGTGAAATTTAAAAACGAATAGAAATGCAAAGGTTTTGACTATAAATTAAAGTTTATCGAGTCAAATCTTATTTACTCTAGCATCGTAAATTTGTGATTTGAGCTATATTAGAATTAATCATTAGACTTGAAGTTGTTTGTAGGAAAACACCTATAACTAATTGCGGTAATTGTACCCATGAAGAAATACACGAAATTGTATTAAGAAATTTAAGTTGGCATGTAAACCGTCCAAATGAATTACTAAAAGTGCTTCAAATAAATTTGTCATATCATCACCGCCATCAGTATAATATTTTATTAGATATTGTTTAATGATATTGATATGAATAAATAATAGAAAACTCAAAAAAGCTTACCTGAAAAGCTATAATCCTTACAGCTGAGGAATTAGATTTCGGCTGATGCAGATAACACCATATAGAACAATGATATAATATTGCTAACATAAGGAGAATACAATAATTGCCAATAGTTTAAAAAAAAAAAATCTCAAATAAGCTAATAAAATCAGCCCTCGAAGGCCCTTCCTACGAGCAAAGCTAAAGGATAAACCTAAAAACCATATTCATAATTATCCAACGGGAATAAAAACCTATTCAACCAAAGAAAAAAAAAAGTTAAAAAAGAATAAATAAAACATATACAAACCACCTTAAGTTTGGCGCGTCAAGAGGAGGTTATAAATATGGCTATTAAGCCATTGTACATCAATATAACCGAAAGTGATAGAGAGGAAGAGAGCTTGAAGTTTATCCATGCTTAAAAGCAGGGGAAAATAAATAAATAAATTATTATATTGGCTTAGCTCAAGAAGAATCAAAGGAGCTGAATAGATTAAGTAAAAAGTCGAAGATTAGGTAAATTTTTAAAGTTTCGGTATTAAATTATTTCAGGTATTTTGCTTTTATAATTATATATGTTTTTCTTGTAGTATCTAGTAGTATTATAGAAAAATCATTAGTAATTGTATTATTTTTATAATAAAGATACTTTAATAGTGTTTATTTCTTTTGTTCTTAATTCTTAATATCCTATTTATTTCTTGATTTATTCACATGCCAAGGCCAAGTCATAAATATATAATGTCAACACTCATCTTTTCAATATATGAATATATGTAGACTTATATAAGGATTGGTTTCGAATTATGAATCGATCTGGCTAGAGGTATCATGGGCTTGAACTAACCTAAGAACCGTCGAGCTTTAAGGACCTAGGTAGTTTAACTAACCCAGCAGATTAACTTACCTCTTTTAGGCCAATTCCAACCCAGCACTATGAAAAAAAAAAAAAAATCTCCCTTTCTCAACATCTTCTTCTACATCTTCCTTTCCCAACATATTTTCTATTTTACATTATTACATGCATATTTTTCCTATCAATCATTATTACATCTTTTCCATACAATATATATTCTCATTTTTTATATTCAAACGACAATTGTTATCATTTGTAACTTCTCTCGCTTTACTTAGCATTACTCAAAATTTTATTATTAAACTATGATCAAACTCATGCGGTTCAAATCAATAATTTCGGAAGGAAATAAAACTTGAACCGAAGATAACGATAAATCATTTATGTGTTAGTACATATAATATATATGTATGCATAAAGTATTATCATAATTTGAGAAAAAAATAGAAGTGCAAGAGAAGACAAAAAATTATTTATAAGAACGAGGGAAAAAAATATGAAGGGAATTAATTATAAAAAAAAAAAAGGAAATAGTTCAAACTAGCTCTTGAACCGCCAATTATGTCAAACCAGCCCAAGCCCATGGCCTCAAGGGTAGAACCCAATTTAGCCTTCAACCAACCCTTAAACTGATGATTTCAGACTAGTTTAGCCTAATGACTAGGTCTAAATATATGTATATAATACACATAGTATCATGCCTACAAATCTTGGTGATATGTTCATATATGCTAATATGTTACTATTAGACACCACAAAATTATTTTAACCGTCATATTAACAATTAAAGACAAATGATAAGTACTTGTTAAAATAATTATATTGGCTGAATGTAGATACAGGATGCTTCATATCAAGTAACATTCCTTAAAGCATATATTAGGAATAGTAAACCAACGTTGCAAATGAGGAGAAGTCATGATGATTTACGCACATACACCTACAGAATTTGCATCCATTAAAGATTGTTATAATCACACTCACATTAACAAATATATACCTGCATTTATATATATATTTGTCTTAGTAGCCAAGCTTGACATTCCATAAAAATAGCAAGATTAGAATAACATGTTTCTATTAATAATGTTAGCCATAAACTGTTTGGTTTAGGAAATTAATATTTTGGAATTACAATAATTAAATAAATAAAAATACCTAATGAGATAGGAACTCCTTGAAAAAGACTTATTCATGAATATACATAGGTGTGTATATATATATATATAGTTTTAAAATAACTAAATATAATTAAAGTGTACCTTTAATACTATAAATATATATTTATATATATTAATTTAAAACACGATTAACTATCACTTATCATCTAAACATCGCACGTGTTAAAGTTGATTGATGGCAAATCACTAGGGCACCACACCAACCCAAATTAACAATATGACATCAAAGACTTGGAATTTTAATCTTCAACAGCTTGACTTGCTAATTGACCGACAAAGTTCACGATGTAATTAAGATAGTGTAAAAAATTTCCAAAATATCAAAAGAAGTACGATTTCCACTTACGATCATGCTGTCGATATAAATGTAATAAATGTCACATATATGAATTAAATTTATGCAATTCACATGTATCTACAATTATATAGTTAATTCTGTATAATATAACTGTAATGATGTCGCATCCATTATATAAAAATATTATAACTATGCGATATATATAAATGTACATATCTTCTTATATACTTTATTATATATGTTCATATTTTACGTCGGTATTATTTTTCTTAAAATATACGATATGATATATAGAGATATTTTTATATATAAATCTAAGGACCAAGTTTATTTATATTAGAACAACATAAATATGTTACGACAAGTAAACTATAAACTATGTTAATTGTATAAACTATAACAATTTTTTAAGCTCAACAAAATCTACAACTTTGTTATGCTGTTTAGGACTTCAATAGGTACAAGATGGCAAGATAGCCTACTTGTTCAAGTAAATATAGTATAGATAACTAGGATCTGTGGAGACCAGAATATATGCTCACTTGTAATTATTAGTAGTTTTTTGTGTGCATACTATGCTTATACTTAGTTATTGAAGTACTGACTGGTAGTTGAGCTACACATTATGCTGTGTTGCTTGTCTCTGTTTAGTGTGTTAGGAATTGATTGATCACCTTTAATCAAACTAGTACAAATACAAATTAAAGCTTTAAAAGGACATGCATTACATCTTACTTTTGGATGGTTAGCTTTTTCTCTTGCTAAATTACGAACCCATTGACGAGGTGCGGTGTGCTACCTTTCCCTACCCTTAGTCGAACTGAGTGGCAGGAGAAAAGGTCCTAGCAAGATTGGGGACCTCAGTTTGAAGATAGTTGTGAGAGGAGTAAAGTTTCTATTACACAAATTTGAAATTTGTTGTGAGTGCATTTTAGCCTTTATGATTGGCATTGTGGCCTTCATATCGTAACTCCTCAACCCAAGTTAGGATTAAGGTAGGTGTAATTTCTTTAACTTCACGATAAACTACATGACAAATTACTTGTTCGTGCATTGCACGTAATAAATAATTGATAACTTGTTTGTTTTGCTCAATTATATTTACTTTTTGTCTCTTACCCCTTACTAAATTCGTGGTTCTTTAGCTTATTCCTATACAGTTTTTTTTTCAAGTTATTGAAGTTAAAGCATTGGATAGGTTAGGATGCCGAGTGCATAAGTGTTTCTATAAACCTACCAAGGGAAACTATGCTAGGATATGAACGTAAGATATTACGTATGGACCCCCAATGTAAAGATCGCATTACAAGTCAAATATTACAAAACTTTATTTAATTAATCACTCAAGGTATTCAACATTAATACATAATATTGATTAAATATAAAAATGACTATGGATACCAATATTTTATAATCAACAAGAACTGTAGAAAACCAGTATCTCTTACCAAATAATAAGATAAGGCAGACAAGACTTTAAAACTTGAAAATTCAAGATGAAGCTGGAAAAGATTAGAAAATTTGATTTCAAACAAATATGTGTGTGTGTGTGTGTATGTGTATATATCTACATATAAGTTTTATGAACATTCACCTAGCAACCTCATCTAGCTCTTTAACCCTACATAACAAAGTGTAACTTCTAAAGGTTGAGTTGAAATCACTTTGTGCTCTAATCCTAACCCAAATCTTGTATCAAAAAACCTACAAAAGGAATTATTAGGGTGTAAGCTACCTTTAGCTTAGTGAGATATTAACCCGTATCATAGGTAAGCAAAAACATGCAAGTTATCAAACATATGAATGCAATAATCAACCATATGAATGCAATATCTCATGCAACTAAGTAGAGATGTTGAGGAATTTGTAGTTCCATCATTGTCCTAGCATTCTAAATCGTGTTGTTTTACTTTGCATACATCCTTAGCTACTCACAATCCTATTAAAATAAAGACACCATGGGAGAAAGATCTCTCAACCACTCACTTAAGATAGAATCTCCTAAGCTACCACCCTAGGGAATGGAAAGGAAATGTTCCTTTGGCTATTGACACCTACAAATGCATGAAACTCTCAACAAAATAATGATTATAGCTCATACAATTACATGACAATCCTTAGAATCACTTACTTTGTAATTATGTGAGAAGAACCTCAACTCAAGACATTCTTTTCATTATCTATATAACAATGATGGGAATAAAGATAGAATATGCAAAGATGCAATGCATGACTTATTTTAGTTAGGTTTTGATATGCTTAGGCTTCCTTCATTTGGTGACAAACCGATTTCCATATACAATCAATAACAACAATAATTTACAAGCACCAAATAAGATTACTTTTTGTAAGCCTCAGAGTTGCACAACTAAGTTTCAAGTAATTGATTTAAGGCATCTAAGAAGGTGACTCAATTAAGTTAAAAACTTACAAGTGGACTGAAAACATTAGTTGAGGACACCCCGTAAGCTTGAATTTTGAAAATATAATAAAATAATAAAAATCTAGCTAAAAATAGTAAATTTTACTATATTATTATCTATGTATTGGAAACGTATGAAATTAACATCGTTAGTTAACGAATCTTTAGAGATAAATTATATGAGTTATAAAATTATTAAATGACATAAAATAAAATGTAGAAAACATATATACACATAGAATATAATTATTATGTAAATATATGCACCTATAATTATTTAAAATACCTGAATATATGCAAAAAACATTAAATTATTAAGGAAAATAGTAAAAATTTATAAAAAAAAATATGGCATCATGAGAAAACCTATGGTAGGTATGGCATGATTAGGAGATTACCTTGAGGGAATTAGTAGACTCAAAACTTAAGAAGAGGGCACCTAAACATGCAATTGTAACACGTATTGGCAAGAAAAAAAAATTCAACAAAACACCCTAACCCTTCTTATAAAAACATAACTTGGCCTTCATTCCTAAGTTTGGTCACTTGTGATATTAGGAAAAAATTGTGAGAGGTAGAGTGGGGGAGAAATGAATTTTGGGAAATTTTTAGAAAATAGTGCAATTTTAAGGCATTTTAGAGTTTCCATACTAGAAGAGTTTCTAGAAGTAAACAAAAACCATGGTCAGAAGGCAAATCCCACATCTAGCTTGGTAGACAAACCTCATCCCTCAACAGCAATCGAAGTATGGTGTCCTAACGAGTAACTACTTTACCTCGTTTTTAACTAAAATTTGAGAAAAATATCAAATAAGCTTAAAAATAAAACTTGGTTTTTCTAAATATTTTTGCATATGGAATTCAAATCTCGAACCAGATTTTTCAAATTTTGAGTACTTATATAGGGTTCTTAAGAAAAACGTTATGCGCACTGATTTTTAGTCACATTTTCAAGAAACCATCCAATGTTGTTTCTACCTAAAATTTTATGAGTATACTCTTAAAAGGTTATATTTTGATGTTATGTGATTGGATTTTAAAAATTTGGTGGTTAGATTTTGGGGAAATTTTGTTTTTCACAAAATAATGAGCTAAAAGTGGGTTTTCCTAAAGGAGCTATGTTGTATTTTCATTAAACCATGTTTCAATCTATATTTTTCAACATGCAACAGCTAAAACCAAGTAAATTGAAGTTTTAAGATGATGATTTTCAAGTTTAAGTAGGTATTTAGTAGTTTAGGAGCTCAATTCTAAAAGTTCTAATGAATTTGTACTAAGTGGAAGGTGTAGTGGGAAAGTATATAAATGATTATAGGACTGAGTTGTTAATTATTGCATTTGCAAGTTTATTAAGGCTCTAAAACTCAGGTAAGTTAGATTATATGTAAATAGTAAAATGTAAAAGTAGCGACGAGTCAAAAATTTTGTAAAAAACTAGGTCAAAATGTAACATAGTGTTGAAAATTTTGAGTACACTAAAAATTGTCCTAAGTTAGAAAGTGAGTTATATTTGGACTTTTACACCATTTCCAAAGTCAGAACGTAAGACAGGAATTCTCTAAATAAGAGCCTATTTTAGGATAGTAGGTCAAAACCATTATCAGAAACTGAATCTGAACTTATTTCACTTAAATAAAAACTTGATAAACAACTAAAAAACTCACTTAACTCGAATTAAAAACATGTCTAATATTGAAAATAAATTCATATTCCATATGGTGATAAGAACTAAAGTTATGTATTAAATTTTAGGGAACTGTTAATGAGGACGTACACTATAACTAAGGATAAAATGACATTACATTAGGGTAAGTAGGATCAATGCTTCACAATATTTTGGAGTATTATTTTATAATACTTAGAGGCATAGGTATGTCTTTAGCTCATGGTTGTAATTTAGTTAGCTATACATGTGTCATGTATCTACTTGACTCTTACCTTATTACTACCATGGGAGCTAAGCTTTATGATGTGGTTGTTTTGTGTACTCTATTTTATTCTAATTGTTTGAATTGGTTTATCACCCCAAAAAATGAATTAACTCAAACTCGGCCTAACTTCTAACTTAACATGTATCACAATCCACTGGGGGTAACAACAAGGATTCTAAGGCCAAAGATGGATCCCTTTAATGAGGATAGCTGAAGAGAAGGGGGCATAGTTTAAAGGTGCTTTCAAGTGAAGAGTGGTCTCCATTAAACAAGCCCTAGTTTGATTTCGATTTGTGAATGTATGACATCAAACCCCTCAACCCAGGTTAAGGTGAGCGCAATTTCTCTAATCTCACAATGGACCGGATAACTTCATTTGATGTTACTTGTGCATGCATTGCATTTAACTAACTTAGTTTAAACCTTGGTTATGATGTGCTAAATACATACATATGTCTTTATCCTACTTATTAAGTAAGTTCTCACTCATTCCCCTATAGTTGTTTTGCAAGTTCCAGGTAGATTTATAAGCTCACCTAATTCTAGAAGTTTAGAAAATGAGGTCGGATTTGAGGTTCAAGAAGAACTAGCTAAACTTATGTTCTAAATATCAATTTCACCAACCTTTAGGAAAACTACTAGGGTCTCCTTAGGTGGCCTTCTAGTTTTCTACTATTGATGTGTATTTTAAGTATATAAACTTGTAGACTTTTACACTTTTTGTATTTGACTTATTATTTTTCTATGCAAATATAATTTCGTAATACTTGCCAATTTTGAAATATTTTATGCAGTATCACCAAAAAAAACTCAATTCTTTTGGAAAGATTTAGTTACAAATTCATTTTTCTATAATCATTCTTAAAGATTACACCATAGGTTTATAACAAGAAGATAAAGAATTGGATACTTCAAAGTGGTTGAGTTGGGTTCACCTTGTGTAAACTAAGTCTATAATAGCAGCTATGAAATCAGCTTCTATTTTAGAATGGCTTATACGGCAAAACTATTGCGACTTCATATCTTCGAGGTGTTGCACTTTTCACTTCTACTTAAGTAGCTTATCAATCAAATTAACTAAACAAACACAAGCGCTTCCTAAACCCCCATGCACAACCAGCTTAGATTATCATTTAAGTGTAACTAATACTACAAATATAACACAAGATGATAATCATCACAGATACTTACCTATCTATCAAAACTAGTCAAAGTAGTGTTCAAGATAGTCTAAAGTATAATCTAAATAACCTAGAAGACATTATCAATAATACGAGTATGTAGTTAACTATTTCTACCCCAATACTACTTTTCCTAATTAGGGTAATTGAGATCCTAAAAGATTATACACTTTGAGTTTCCCTATTATTCTTCCTTAGGCATGATGCATCAATAAGCTTAAGGATTCTTAATTTTCTTAACTTCTATTGTTTTCTACAATTAGTGATAGATTGATTTACCAAATTCAATTAAATTATGTGTAAGTTCCACTTACCTAAATCCTTATACTCTTGTGCATATAATAGGTAGATTATGAATTCATAATTTCACTTGTTCCTTGATTTTTATCTATTCTTATAATCTTAATTTCCTTAGTCTTAATTACTGAGTATCAAATATGCCTAATCACTATAATTCACTTCAATTTTATCTTATATCTCATCTTTAAACCATATTTTCTCTTTTAATGATTCTATGAATCAAGGGATCCTTAACCTACTAATCCAATCATCATTTTGTTAATTTCATAATAGATAAGTTTATATATCTAAGTGTTATGATTCTTATCAATTCCATTCTAAATGATTTTAATGAATTCTTTATGTACCTTACAAATCATGATGCTTTAAGCACTTCAAATTCATTTTTAATTTATTGATTTTCTTTCCATTTCATTTTGATCCAATTTGACAAATAAGTGTAAAACCTTAAAATTCTTACTACCCATGTCGTGTTCAACGATAATTTTAAAGGAATGATAATTGTTTCAACTATAAAGATTTAATTCAAATCTTGCAATTGCATTAAAAGAAAAATATCACCTCCTATATTCATCTAAGTATGCTGAAATTTAATGGAAGGATAAGAAAATAAATTTCAAGTTGTCTTATCCTAAATACTAGTTAATGGATTGTAATACTAAATCTAGATTATTTATAGCATATCCTATTAAAATTAACTAATATAAAACATCAACGCATTAGATCAAGATTCTTACCTAATCTTGGAGGATGACTACTTTGAATTTGAAATTTTGAGCATATACATGTATAGATCCTCAAGATAAGAAAAATGGCACCAAAATCACATGTAGAGAAGTTGATGATGTAGACAAATTACTAAAAATGGAAGTTTGTATATTGGATTATAGGGCATGAAGGTAGCAGCATTCAAGGAGAAGCAAGGGATCACTTCACTTGCTTTTTATTTTTGATTGGTTGATGATCAAATGGCAAAAGGATGGCCAATAAATGATAATATAAATTTATAGTAAATTTGATGTACCAAAAGTCAAATCTTCCTTCATAAGCTCATCTACTTCCTCATAAAGGTTTAGTAGATATTTGAAAGAATACTTAATAAGAAAGGAATTTAAGAAGAGTTGTTTGAGAAGTCTAAAAGTCATAACCTCTTTCTTAAGCTTACCAACTTATCAAATAAGTTAGTGAAAATATTTTAGGTTTAGATTATTAAGAAAGTTGATGAGATAAGAGTATTGACTTCTCCCCTTCCTTTTTCCTCTTATAAGCGATATCAAACGAAGGGCAAAAGGGGGCTTCATCTTTTATTTACTTTCCTTATTTATCTCCATTTAGAATTACCTTTAGGATATAATTTAATATTACCCTTATTTTACTTAATAAAAATTAAAACTTAATTAATATCTCATTATTTTTGCGCTATGTGGAAGAGTAGGGTTTAATTATAATCCTACACTAGTCTTATTAATAAAATTTAGTCATTAATTATCTATTTTAGGGTTTTTATGATAATTCTTACTAACTCATCATAAGATTCAACTCTACGATTGACCGATACCTTAATGCCGATTTTATATTACTTAGGTTAAGTTTAAATCTTACCAAACCTTAAAATTACTATAACTTCGTTTTTAAAATTCTAAGGGTTTACAAGTACCCCATTAGAAGAGAACGAGCAAAGGATGAATTTGTTCCATACTAGTTGCAGGGTAATGGGGAATTTGTATGCTTTAATCATTGACAGAGGGTGCTATACAAATGTAGCTACTCAATCATTGGTTCGTTAGTTGAAATCGCCAACTATTTCCCATTCCCAACCTTACAAATTGCACTGGCTACATGAGAAGTGATAAGAATCAAACAACTAGACCTTTAACTTGAGCCTGAGCTTGAGGTCTTGAGGGCCTAACGAAGCAAATTCTATTGTTCTAGCTAACTCCTATCGAGGCCGAGCTGATCCTTACTGCTAGCTAACTCTACATGTTGAGCTGAGTAACTTCTCATCTATCAATAATCAAGTACTGACCTGAAATATACCTACTAACAACTTGGACCTATCATACGTCTGCTTAGCTATGACCACACTGACCAACATCTCGACAATATTCGTATCGAGAGCCTTAGAGTACAATCGAACCTATATCTCCTCAAAAGAACCCTCAGGTCCACTCGACACCTCTGCTCAACAATCCCTAGCTTGATTGTATAATTTGTCTATTTATGCTAGAAGTTACCCAAGCGATCGATGCTACGTGTCCAACCCCTACGTAAAAGGACTTGCCACACCAATCACCGATTTCTTTGAATTTTCATCTACACCCTTTATTATTCCTTATAAATTACTTCTTTTGGACAATTCCCTTTTTGTCTTTTTCATTTTAGGTTAAATGCCTCAACTTTTCAAGTATAAATACCCTTTATAATATGTGGCCACAACAATCATTTGATATTGAATGTACTTGTCTTTCATGAGCTAATATGCTTACCCTTCTTTCTTACTCTTATCCTAACCCTTAAGCAAGGTTAGGTGGCGAGTGATCTCACCGAGCGGCTTGTGCATCATATTGAGCTAGTTTTATGAATCCACAAAGGTTTCTAAGTACATCACGTCCTTAGAGTCGTTTGTAGTTTACTTGTTTATCTCGTTTCTTGTTCCAGTTTCTTTCGCATTTCATAACTTTTCACTTCAAGCTTTCAGCAAGCTTAGACCCACCCCAATACTATCACCTATGTTTGCCTGGTGCAACGTATCATCTTAATATCAGAGTAGAGGTTTATTTAGGTAAGTTATGTTTGAGTTTTCCTTTGAAGTAATGTTTGTTATGATAGTGTGCTGTGTTACACCCCGAAGTCGCAGGGTCGCAATAGTCCCGCCGTGTAAACTATTCTATGATAGTAACTGGCCTCACAGTGCCTACCATAGACATGATCTACACAAGGCATCGACAACTCCTCGCTTTAAAGTAAACAGTCCGATTAACAATTAAACTACAATTATGATAAATAGTGCAAATTTCTAATAACATGTATAATTATATATATATATATATATATATATAAGTCTACAGAGCTTCCTAGGAAGTTTCACATAAGCGTAACAGTTCACTAGATTACATAATAACTATTAGTCTTTCATCCCTAATTACATGGTCACTCTAATTACACATTATACTAAGTAACTTGATCCTGACACCCCTGGCTTCAAATGGACTAACCTCTGGGTAATTGTAGGGCGGCATAATACTTGAGGTGTTCAGAAATCAGAACCTGCAAAAGGATCTATAAGGGTATGAGCAACTACAGCTCAGTAAGTTGAATTGGAGACTCATGAATGCATACAAGCACAAACAAGGTTATCAAACAATTATTTTCATGCAATGCAACAATCAAGTATCATCGTACAACGTAGTCCGGTCCGTTGTGAAATCAGAGAAATTTCACCTGCTCCAATCCGGGTTGAGGAGTTCCATGTTATGCAGCAGCTCACAACCAAACCCAAGCTTGTGCAATGGAGACCTCGCTCCTCTCGCGACTACCTTCGAACCATTGACTTCACCCCCGCCACGACCTCCTCTCTTGTCACTTAGTTCGACTAAGGATGAGAAAGGGACCATTTTGCAATCCTGCGCTATCCCTTTCGAAGGGGTCGGTATTTGGTTGGAGAATCTTATGATCCCCTAACGGGTTGCAATGCATGACATTTTTGGTTATTAGGGTCGACTAAGATTAAATTTCGTTGAGGGTGTTCAAACAATTTCATACCAATTCAATCAGTCACAAAATCACTCACAATACAAATTTCAGCAAGAATTCAGATACATCAAACACATACGTAAACTACTTACATTTACAATCATATACAAGCCTAAGTCTCCGAGTACTACAAAACTAGTACTCTATTACAATAAGTAATAACCCAACTTACATGAAATTGCTCAATCGCTCAATTCCTTAATTGTAAGCTGATGTGTCTTTGGGTATCCTATAATACAAATAGGTCTTTTTAGTACTTATAATTTATGGTTTCATATTCTAAGTTATATTTTAACTCATTTTTTTCGTATATACCCATTACGTCCTAATGATTCGTTGTACTCTATTTCGATGTTCGAATCCTAAATGAGATTTTAAATTTTGATTCCTAAGCCTTAAATATGCTCGAATCCTAATGTGAAATTAATCACATTAAGCTCGAGTGTCCAAATATCCTATTGGGTCGTAATTTGGTATTCTAAACTATTCGGTACACGCTAACCCTAATTGAAGTATAGGATTTATTCCCGATGTGTGAAAATCTTACATTTTGGGACATTTACTTAAAATTAAATGTTATTTCAGATTTATTATTTTTCTGATTTCTATTATAATATTATCTAAATAACTCTATTTTTTTAGATTTATTAATTTACAATTTCACATATTACTAATTTCTTATATTAATTACCTAATTTCCTAAATTAACCATACTTAATACTCCAAAGGCTAGGATTAGGGTTCCACTTCAGAGATTAACATCCCTAAACATCTAATTAATATCTAAATTAGTAATTAACATCTTAATCACCTAATTAACCCCAAATCACCCAATTTTTCCATCATTTTAGGGCTAAAAATTAACTTAAAAATTTCAAAAATTAATTTTAAAAAAATGGCTTTATAGCACTATTCTACATCATATGAGCATCCTACAGGAAAAAATTGAGCTCTAAACTACACTCCTAAGCCTATTTATTTTCCGTTCTAATCATTCTCGGTTTTGAATAATTTGTTAAGGATCCTATATTTTCAGACATAATTAAACTAAATAAATATTTTTCCCTAAATCTATATACATTAAAATCTCAAAATAACAAGTTTCATAATTTTCTAGGCAAAATAACTAATTTTACAAAATTAGTCAAAAATCGGGGTAAATAAGGGACTAATCGGTTCGAAGCATTCTGGCCGTCCAAACCCGGTCTAAGGTTGTCGGCCAGCCCAGACAGTGAGTCTAGTGTAGGGTGGTGGTGGTGGTTCGGTCCCAGGTGGTGGTGAGTGGTGGGTTTGGTTCACTTGCCCAATCTGCACAGTTTTCTTTTCTTTTTTGATTTTCTAGATTTTCTCTCGATTTTTTCGATGTTCCTATTTTTCCCAAATGCTAAACTGCCCAAATGATTTCTAGAAATTTTTCCCTTATTTATAGACGTTTGTTGTAATTAATATGCATTAATTTGATAAGACTTTGCTCATTATCCTTGATTTTTGGCTTTTATGTTGTCTAATTTTTATTGGTTGATTTTTCTTTTACAGATCTAGACCTGCCACAACCTGATTTGGATAATCTTATCCTCTTCTGATTTTTCCATAATTAATTTATAATTTTCTTTAATTATTTACTTAGTTTTTGGCCAATTTAGGTAATGTTGCGTATTTTTATCTCCACGTAAATACATGTGAAGTACATGTAAACATTTCTAATTATTATTTTGGTCATTCTAAAATTTTTAGTATACATATAATCTATCTTTAGTAATTTATTAGTTATACGATTACACTTTTCGCCTTTTCGGTAATTAGTACTTATTATGCTTAAAATTTGAAAATTTTATAGTCTCCTATTTTACTACTTATTTTCTTAAATTTAAGTTTACGGAGTCATTTTTATTATTATTTCTCTCAATAGTTTATAATTTGGGTTTGATCGGATCCTTTAACCGATTGCCCTAAATCTTGGGTTCTAAGTTCAATCCTACGGTTACTTAACTTAGCTTTAGAGCTTACATGCTGTAGCTACAAAGAGTTTTATTTGTGAGTGTTCAAGTAGAAGGTATAGTGGTTTGGTATTGTTTTATACTTGTTGTACTCTGTTTCGAGCACATGAAAACAAAGCAAGTTTCCAATTGGGTTTATTATTCTTCAAAGTGGTTTGTATTGACAATTAAGCTAAACTTTTGTACAGAGAAGTGTATGCATGAGTTGTTTAACTTAAGAGGATAGTGTTTGTTGTTTTGTAGATTTTGAGTTTGTTTATTGAGTTTTGTCAAAAGGATGATAGACCCAAGTGCCAATGCTAGTATTGGAGGTGATAATAGCAATATTGTCCACCATAAGTAACATACCTAGATCACCCCTAAAAGCACATATGACTAAATTGATGAGATGGCTAACCTTATAGCTGATCTAACTATAGCTATTCATGCATTGGCATTTCAACCTACCGAGGTCATGCAGAATGCTCCCCAAGTTACTCGATCCACAAGAGGATAGATCCCAGCTTGACAAGATTGAGGTAGAGGAGTAAAAGGACATGTGAGGAGAAGAATTGACTTAGGTGATTTAGATGAAGAAGGAGAAGAAGAATACAATGAGGAAGAGGAGTAAGCTCTAGCACCCCGTGTTGCCAACCATGTGAAGCTTCAAATTCTAAGCTTTAATGTTTCTAGAAATGCTGATGATTATTTAGACTAGGAATAGAAGGTTGAGCATTTTTTTTTATTATTATCAATATGAGGATCTTGAGAAAATAAGGACTACTACTACAGAATTCTCAGATTATGCTGTGATATGGTAGAAGGACTTTCAAATTATGAGAAGACAAGAAGGATATAGGGAAGTAAATACTTGGCTTGGGATGAAGAGGACACTTAGAAATAAATTCGTACCGGATACTTATTTGCAAGACACATTTACTCAGCTTCAAGAGTTGAGACAAAGAAGTCAAACAGTTGATGAATATGATTCGACGTGAAGTGGATGAAACATCAGCTTGAACAGTAACTAGATTTCTCACTAGGTTGAGAAGTGACATCCAGGATATTGTAGAGCTTTAACAATTTATTGCATTGGATAAGGCTATAAGAATATCCCAATGTATGGGAAGACAGGAGAGGAATAGGCCAAGCCAACCTCTAATGAGCAAACCCATCCAATCAAGCTGACCCTCTCAAGGAAATTACCAAGCTTAGTAAAGTGTTGAGCCAAGTAGAAGAGCAAATGTCAAAATTGAATAAAAGAGCCAACCAACTGATGGTAAAGTGCCGCTGATAATTTATAAGAAGGGACAAGGATCTAGGAGGAAGATAAGTCAAATCAAGTGTTTTAAGTGTCAAAGGTTTAGGTACATGGCTGCTTAGTGTCTGAACGGAAGAACTATGATTATCAAAAGGGATGTTCTGACTAACTCTTACCAAGGCCAAGCTAATCTTCAATGTTGACTTGAAATCCTGAAATCTTGTGTAAGTACTGACTAAGATAGGGGATTAACACCAAGATGAAATCTTATATGACGTCTTGCCTATGTATACATCACACGTACTACTAAGATGACCTTACATGTTCAATCATCTTACATCCAATGACAACTCCACCTTAAATAAGCTCAAACTAAGCTCAAAAGAAGACTTTGTTCATGAGGAGGAGCGAGTTGAAGCATATCCTAAGCTCTAACAAGCTAATGTACTTATTGTTGATCAAGTGCTTATTAGAGGTGACCGCCCTGAGTTTGATACCTAGAAAGGTGAAAGATTTGTTGAGAGAATTCCAGGATTTCTTCTACAACGAGTTGCCAAGTGGTTTGTTGCTTATAAAGAGTGATCATAGCATCAATCTGCAACCTGGAACTACCTTACCGAATCGATCCTTCCTATCATACAAATCGAAACAAAGATAAAGATCTTAAATGCCAAGTTAATGAGTTGATAAAGAAAGGCCATGTTAGAGAAAGTATGAGCCCTTATGTCGTAATGGCTATGTTAATTCCAAAGATGGAGAGCTCCTAAAGGATGTACATAGATAGTCAAGCTAACAATCGAATTTACTATCAAGTGTCAGCATCAAATTCTAAGATTTATTCTCAATAACTGGATAAATCTTAGATTTTCTCAAAGATAGACCTTAAGAGTGGCTACCTCCAGTTCCGCATAGGACCAAGTGATGAGTGGAGGGTTTTTTGTTTGAGCTGTACAAGAAGAAATTCTCAGATATGGTTCTTAAGGGGGGTGGGGGGATTACTTTTGGCTTATCTATCTTAATAAAGTCTATGATTGGTTTGAAGAATGTCTCAAAATTTAGGTGATTGCAAATGATATAACTAGCAAATATTTTCCTCCTCATGTCATCATATTTTATTGTCTAGGAGGAATTACACTTACTTACTTTTTAGTACAAGTAGCTATTAGGTTTGCTATGACCTTTTACTATCGTTTAACTGTTACTAAGGCTTTTGCTTTTGTTCAATACATAATGAATGAAGCTAACTTTGGTTAGTTAATCTAATCAGTCCATCAATGATTGACAAGTATGATGGTCTTAATGATGATCTTGCATATAGTTCATGTTTAGCTCACCGATGGTTTTAATAAACCTTGCGAATTGATAAGGTTACAAGTGTGGTTCTAGATAGCCTTTAAGATGAGACATGAGTTGTATGATTGGACAGTCAAGCCTTTTAGGCTAACTAATGCACCAAGAACTTCCATGAGGCTCAATGATATGGTACAGGGGACAAGGCTAACCAATTACCAAGTTTCGGGCTATATTGGAGACCTGTTTGTGAGCTCCTCATGCAAAGAAGACCTATTTATGAACTCTACTAGGTCTGCTTTACTCTGCTAAGTCTGCTCTATTCTATCAAGTCTACTATGCTCTGTCAAGTCTGCTCTACTCAACCATGTCAAGTTTGCTTAGCATGCCAGGTCTGCTCAGCTAATATTCTCCATCAGCTTGGCTAGAATCTCAAGACTGCCTAGATCAAGTCTTCAAGATCTCCAATAACTCATCAACCCAGTTCATCAACTCTTCATTGGATATCTCATTTGATTACTTATTTTTGCTTATGTTATTTGGACTTCCTATTTCTTGTATTTTTCCTAAATTGCCCTCATCCTTTTTTTATATTTATAAGAACACCACTAGGGCATCCTTTTAGTCATTTTATTTATAGCTTTGCTACTATATATAAATAAGGCACATATATAGGGTTTTAGATAGATTTGCAACATTAATGAAAACCTCCCTTGAGTCTTTTCTCTTGTGAAGCTCTCTTTTGCTAGATCTTATCAATTCTTTTAGCAAGGATTGTGGTGAGCAACCCTAGTTAACTCTTTATGCATCATATCAAAGTAATGATTAGACCGTATAAGATCTAGTTAGTGCATCATATCCAACTAGGTAGCTTACAAATTCACTAAACCCATTCTATTTTTGCTCCTTCAGTAGGATCAAACTCACCTATTGCAACCGGTCTTGTCAATCCTTGGGTTGAATCGTATTATCTTGGTATCAGAAGTCGAGGTTCCGAATTAGACTGAAAGTTTTTAAGTCACTTTGTTTTTATTGTGTGAGTACTTATATCTATTGGTTTGTATTTGAGAAATTAATGTTTCATTGGTTTGTGTTATGACACTAAGAATTTATTTACTAGCGATTAGTTTGGTCCTATTTCAATATGTTAGGAACCTTACTAACTGGTTTATCTACTATATTCCTTTTTCAAGGATTTTTGGAATTGGGCTGTTGTTTCTTTCATGGAAATAACATATTTGTTGTTAAATATATATATATGAAACATTTTATGACCTACAAGAATGAGACATAGATTACTGTAATGTTTGATTTAAGTATGGCAAAAGGGGGTTTTTGAACTTAGGCAATTATGGGTTCCTTGAGGCATTGAAATTGTGAAGAGGGTATGTATGTTAGTAGATTTATAGATCTACGAGATTTAGTATGGTAGTCACCGAGTTGCATTGGTAGTGGTCATGTCGTGGTGTACGTATTCAAGTATATTAGAGCTGTGGGTATGTATTAATAACTGGTGTTTATAAGGGGTATAGTAGCGTGAGTGTAGGTGATAATGTGGCCATTTTTTTATCTGTAATTGGTGATGGCCTATAATAGTTGTGGTTATGAATCGTAACATAGGTTCAATAGCTTAGTAGTATTATTCAAAGAAGTAGTATGATTTATTTGGAGCTTGTATAGAAAATTGCATAATTAAAGAGCAAATTTACAACTAAAGTGGCACCGAATGTAGTTCTATGCATTTAGGTATATGCACGTAGGTTGTCTTATGCAAATCTATGTTGTACAAAGTTGTGTTCAAAAGTCATATATATGCCGTCCTTATGCCAAGCTGCCACGTCAGAGCTTATTGTGTATGTGTGGTTGGATATCTTAAGGATCCATGGAAGTATGTGCACGAGTAAAAAAATTGTTGTAGTAGAGGTTGTGCATGTGACCATGCTCCTATAAGCTTGCCTATCCAAGCTGTTGTTTTGAAATGAGATTGTGTTTGAATAGAACTACTGTAATATGTACAATTGTTGAGCTTTTGAACTAAGCTTGAGGATCCAAACTATTTTAAACTTACACCTTCGCACTATTGTGTCCAAGTCTTATGTTCGAGTTGAACTAAGAGCCGAGCTTAATTCTATTCAGCTGTTCAACTGTCCAATTGTGGGTATTACCAAACTATTGTATTGCATATTAGCTCCAATGTTCAAGCAGATTGTTGTAATGTATTGAACTAAGATTATCTTAGCTATCTAGTTATCGTACCTGTTGTGTGTGAGACTAAGTGATTTTACTATCCATAAACTGATGCTTATGTTGAAGGTTGATGATGGAGTTCGATGAAGTATAAGCTATGTTAGGACCCTACAGAGAACCTAGTAAGATTGCTTAAAATTTCAATATCATATGTACACCCATGATATGAAAACCGTCTTATAAGTCAAAGATTATAAGACTCGAAATGATTAATTAGTAAGGTTTCTAATTTTCAATTAATTAATTTACTATAAAATATAAATAACTATAGATATCCAATATTTCATGATTCTTTAGAACCATAGAGAGTTGGTATCCCTTACCAAATAATAAGATAAGGTATACCAACTTTATAAAATTACAAGAAATATTAAATTATATTGAACTATAACATACAAACATTTCTCATAAAGGATGTTTCTGTATCACCTATAAAAGTTTCAACTAATTCTAACAATAACATACTTATCTTCACTTTGCACTTGGCACTCGAGATTTATCTCAATCCCAACATAAAGGAACCTGCAAAAGAAACTATAGGGGAATGAACAAACTATAGCTCAGTGAGTTCATTCCTCACTATTACCATTTAAGTAAGTTATCAAACATTATTAGTACATATGCAAGCTATCTACATACAAAATGAATGCAAGCAACACATTCATAGGAGTTCAAAACTATGGAATGTATAGAATTACATCATCTATACTTCGATCATCCCCCGTTCTTATCTGCACAGGACACCTCACTTTATCTACATGAGGCTACTTGGGGGCACCACCTCTCTAGGCAATACTCAACTATTACCCTAATTGAGAAAGAAATACCAATCTAAATAGTTAGACCCCAACTAAGGTTATCCACCATCTAAGGCCCCTCGAGCACAACTAAGCGAGTTCTTTCGCTATCAACATATATCCAAGGTCTTACGAACATAAATATGGGAGTCCTCTTGAAATCAAAATCTATCTAAGGCCCCACAAGCACAATAAAGTGAGTCATCTCGCTATCAATTGGAGATCCTATGCCAAATTTTCCTTTAGTGATAAAAATATCATTTACAAGCATTACGAGCCCTTATAGAAATCGTATAAAATTTATGTTTAAGATTGGAAAAACGTTTTCCAAAAAAACTTTTGTCAAAATTTTGTAAAGCTAGCACTTTCCATTAATACATCAGTTGAGTCATAGACATACGACAAATATAACCGGTTACGTTAGTCAAATATTTTTATTTACTACTTTAAAAAGGTGATCATATGGATGATAGCAAACAAGTCATTTAGACATACAAGTAGTAACAATCAGCAAAACATCATACAAATAACACGCATAAACAAATAACAAGTTATTAAAACTTCCTCACCTAGATTATTGCTCATTCTCCAAGCCTTTGGGATTTTCCATACTTGACAATTGAGTACCTAAAAAATAATAGGACTTATAAGTATTCTAAAAAGCTAGGCTTCTTAGTTAACTATATGCTTATTGCAGTCTATCTGTTTTCCTATTGTAGACACCTCATTTTTACCATTTTTTATTTTTATTTTTTGTTAATTATGCCAGGTTAATAAATAAACAAAAAAATAAAAAATAAAAAAAAACTAATAATAAAATAGAAAACGAAAATTAAAAAAAATTAAAAATTAAATAATTAAAAAAAAAAGAAAAGAAAATCAAGTCAAGTCGTAACAAGTTGAGTCATAAGTCAAGTCGTGTTGTGTTTAATTGAATTAAGTTAGATTGTTGGATTAGGTAACGATATAAGCATAATTAATTTTGGGCTAGATCAATATAGAATAAAAATTCATCTAATTTAAGGGCTCAAATCAGAATAGGAAATTATTGGGCTAAATTATAGTAGATCGGATCGAATCAAATCGGATCAGGTCTTGAAAAAATAAAAAAAGCCCAAAATAAATTAGGGTTTCTAGAAGTTAGGATAAATCCTTAACAAATCATAATCGTATCTTCCGTATCTTTGATAAAAAAATTTTGATTTTGAGTTTATAAATAGTACATCGATGGGGAAGTTAAGTAAGTTTTTTTTTTTAATCACATTTCTTCACAAACACCTAAACCACCACACGCACCACTTAAATCACCATACACGTCGTCAGCTTCGCTAGAACCATTACCCAACGCTACCTATACGTGCCGCCCAATGCCACCCAAACCATCACCGCTGCTGCCTAGTCCACCACAACACCACCACCAACCTTTCGCCCGTGTTGGTTAAAGCCCTTGCTACGTCACCCAGTCCATCACCCATCACCGCCTAATCCCTCGCCTACAATGCCTATGCTCACCCAATAATACCCCTGTGCATGCACAGTCTCACCTAGTATGACCCAGTCCATCACCCATCACCACCCAATCCATTGCCCATCAACACCCAGTGTTGCCTACAATATTGCCTTCGTTGCCCATAGCACTGCCCTCATCACCTAACTCTTGCCTGCATCACCTACAACACTACTTATTGTCACCTACATATGTACAGTCTCACCTAGTGTCACCAAATCCATTGCCCATAGCGCTCGCGTACTCGCCAGTCGTTGCCCACAGCACCGCCTAGTATCGCCTAAGCTCTCGCCTAGACGCCTGCCTGTGCTCACCCGTTTTATCGCCCAAGCTCTTGCCCAAATGCCAGCCCACGCTCACTCATGCTGTCACCCGTATTCGCCCACGCTGTTACCTATGCTCGCCCAACTCTTAATGGTTCGATGCTAGGTGAATTTTTTATTAATTTTTATTTATTTCGATAGTTTTTATTTAGTTATTTTATTAGTTATATTTTTTTATTAATTTGTTTTCTTTTTGTTTAAGTGTAGGTTTTCCTTATTATTTATTTATTGTAATTTTTTAATCATTCCAATAAAGTTTAGTTGAATTAATTTTTTTTTTTTGAAAAGTCATGTTTTTTTTAATAAAAAAAATATTTTTTTTTACATGTAGGGGTTTTGGAAAAATAAAAAAATCTTAACCGAGTATTTTTTTAAAGATATTTAGTTTGGGTTTTTTTATTTAATTCAAAAAAATTAGATTAGGTTTTCTTTTTAAAAATAATAAATTGATAAATAAACGTAAACTTGGTTTAGTTTCAAGAAATAAAAATAATTCACCTACTAAAAATTTTACAAAAAAGAACTACGACTGGTTTGATCTCTATTAACGACTACGTATGCAACTTCGGGGCAATCGTTTAAAAAAAAAAACTTTTTTCTCTTTTTCTACAAATTCATAATAAAAAAAATAAAAAAGTTATTTTTAGTTACATTTTGTGAATTTAGGTATATTTTTAATATTTTTAGCAAAAATTACAAAAATAAAGCCCATCAATTTTTTCTTTAATTTTTACACGATGACTTTATCTTAATAAGTTAGCTCTCAAATCTGGTTTTCTGGTTCAATTTTTCTAAAAATTAATTTTTTTAGAATATCCGTAGACTAATGATCAAATTAGGGTTTTTCAGTTTATTTTTTTACCAATTAAACCAATTGAAGACTCCAATTTTTAAATTTTTTTTAAAATTATTTCCTTACTTTAATGTTAAGTAATTTATATTAAGCGAGTTGGGCATGATATAGGTTAAATTAAAAAAATTGAAATAGGGTTCGATAGAATTGATGACTCCACTAAGAACGTTTAGTAGGTTAGCCACGTGAGAATTAAAAATTTGATGGGCTTTTCTATTATTACTTTATTTCGTATTATATTATAGTTGTACTAATTGTTTTTTAATGATGTAGGCCTCAATAAGAAAAGCTTGGCCTAATAAGCCTTCTAAGGGAATTAGAGGGGTTTTTTTTTTTTATTAATCATCTGTATGTTTAAATGTAGTCGAACCTGGGCCACCTTAGGAATCTAGAATGAGCCACCATTGTATAACCCTCAAGTTGTCGAGGTCTTTACCCTCATTTGGTGGTGATAGGCAAGCTTACTCAAGTTTCAATGTAACCTACTAGGCTTTCTTTTGAAAAGCCTTAAAGCTACAGAGCTTAGGATCCATAGACCCTACGCTCTTACATCATCCTTTGCGAAAAAAAGTGTAGTTATTTTTTTATATTATAGGAAAAGCTTGATTAATCCACGGTCGGTTGGAGTTTCCTTTTTTTTAAAAAAAAGGGAAATTAATTTAAAAAAGAAAACCAATAACCTTTATATATAAGTATTCACAAGCTTCATTTTTTAAAAAATCTTATTTTAAACCTACTTATATATAAGGGTGCTCCTTGACCACGAATTCATTATGATTCCTATAATTTATTAATTACTAACCCTACTACATTGTATCTGTATGTAACATGTTGCATTTTTTATATGTTAGATTATGCTTGTTTTTTTATGAATATTTTATTTCCTTATGTTATATGTGTTTTATTTTATTTTTTATTTTATTGCTCCTTAGTCAGTGAAAGGCTACGCAATTTCTAAGAAAATCTTTGAAAAAGCTGCGAAATTATTAATATCATATCCAACTTTATTCTAAATTTAGTGGCCTTGTTGTAAATAATCGTTGCCTTTTATTTTGTTTATATTTTTTTCATAATATAGATATAGAGAGTTAGGATAGTGTCAGTCCGAAGCCCGTCCATAAAGTCCAATTGGATAAGTACTCCTTCCCCAAGGATGTTTGGAGAGATTAGTTGAACCAGCTTTCGCCTGCCAAGTAAGACCACATTCGTAAGAAGATCAGGCTAGTCCTATCCCTTATGTAGGTCTAACTCCACTGGCCTCTAATTCAGCCGCTTATCCATTATTGGGATCTAGAATCTACAGCTTTCAACTTCGGCCGACACATATTGATACCCACTATCGAAGAGTACTCACAGCTACTTCATGCCCCGCTCCTTAAAGTAGGCATAACTATCCCTGATCTCAAAGTCTAGCCCAAGAAAGCTTTTATGACATTATTAAGAGTCAAAAAGTCAACCTTAGCGCCATTCATGTCTTTAGAGGGCCAGAAATATCTCAGCATCTTAAGATTAGTAGAGTGGTTTTGAAGCCCAAATGCCTATTAGAGATATTGTCAAATCTTTTATGGAGGATATAAATCATAGGCCGAAAAGAGAGTCAACGCATTTATTGTAGTAATGTTTGGAACAGTGCTATTTCCCTTTAGATATTGTCAAGTCCATTATAGAGTTATCGAGCTAGTAACTCAATTCCTAGCCAATAAATCCTATATACCGGTGTTATTAGCAAAACAGTTTAGGATACTCACCCACTTAAAGAAGCAAGGGTACGATTATTTCACGGCTAACTCTACAATGCTTACCGTGCGGTTTCTTAGTCACATACAGGGGTATAAAGGGAATCTTCTCAAAGAGTCCCTAATTGAAAATATAAATCTAATTGATGCCTTTGCCCACCACCTCAAGGTACCAGATGAAGCTCAGTTTAATGGATGAGTGTCAGTTATCAGCAAAATACCGCCAATAAACTTTATGTGGACGACTAGATGAAGCCACTACACTCAAGCCATCTTGGGGAACGCCGAGTATGCAAGAGTCCCCCTTATCAGTATTATGGGTTATATAGGATATTTCCCAGCTTATGTCACCAAACAACTGAGTCCACTTAAAGAGATAGCCTACAAGGACTCCTTAGACGTCATCACGATGAATTATCAAGATCCTTGTCTACCTATGGCTACTCTGATTCAATGACTAGCAGAACTCGTAAAGCTATGGGAATAGAGAGAAGTCAAGAAGATAGTCAATGTGTGAACTTTAAGAGACAAAGTCGGAGAATACCGAGCTACCAAGCAGTTCATTTATGATCAATTGGAGAAGACTGGAAAGATACAGTATGAAGCTTCGGACGTATTCAAACACAAGCCAAAACCAACATGTCTTTCACCTACTGAGCAAGCCTATTGAGACACCATATGAGCTAAAGTTAAAGCCTAGTTCTAAGAAAGTAAGAGAATCGTTGAAGAGTTAGCTAGAAAATGAGAGACTGTTGGAGGAAAATCAATTCTTAAGGAGCAAAATCCGAGAAAAGGATGTTACGATACAAAGACTTATGAGGAAAGTTGATGAAGCCCGTTCCAACCAGATCCGCCAGCTCTTATAAATATAAGATTTAAGTTTTTAGGAAGATTAGTTGGAGTTTTTCTTCTTTTTTGTTTTAGTCCATTGTATAAGTTAGATCTTACGATTGATAAATTTGCAGCTTTAGTAAATAAAATTTTCATTAATTGTGCAGTCTCTTACTCATTATTATTATTATTATTCATTTATTTGTTTAGTTGACTTTTTAAAAGAGAAAGAAAAGATAAATTTCGAAAAAAAAAAAACGAGGCAAACAACAAAACAACAAAAATCACAACAAAAAGCCAAAAAAAAAAATCTTTAATTCACTAAAAAGTCTAAAACTTGGGTTTTCGCATAGAATTTCAAAGATAGCGTCTAAACAAACAAACTTAACTAGAAGCCCGATATTCACTCATTTTAAAGCCAGGATGTCAACTCAAGGTACTGGAAATGTCAGTTAAATTGAGCCCGACCCAAGAGTAGTAACTCTAGAGGAAACCATGAACAAGATGGCTAAACAAATTCAGGCTCTTATTGAAGCTATTGGGATTCTTAACAATAGATAAGGATCTCAAGTCAATCCAAATTGGAATGTAGAAACGAGCCCTCCCTCTGAACTAGAAGATGAAGAATCAGCCCCTAATGTTGAGGTATGGAGGAAGAAGATCGAAGAGAAACACCGCGAGATGGAAAGAAAGTTCATGCAAAAGTTGACTGAGAAAATGAAAACCCAGGAAATGGTTAATGGGTCTGAACAGATGGGGATGATTAATTTGCCGACATATGAGGACGATGACTTTCCAAAAAGATTTAAAGTGCTAAAATTTGAGAAATATGATGGGACTGGTTGTCTGAAACTCCACACTCGATTGTACATCAGGAAAATGAGAAAATACACGAAGTACGATAAGGTGATGGTCTAAACTTTTTAGGATAGCGTGATTGGGCCTGCCTTTACTTGGTATGCCCAATTGGATTTGAATGAGATCGATACTTGGGATAAGTTAGCACAGGCTTTCTATAACCAATATAAAGTCAACATCAAAGTGGCCCTATCCATGTAGGATCTAAATAATCTATGAAAGAAAGCCAATGAAAACATTAAAGAATATGCTTAGAGATGGAGGGGCCTGGCAGCTAAGGTTACTCCACCCTTAATCGAAAAGGATCTAACTTTCGCCTTCATCAACACTCTTGAAAGCCCTTATTACCAACATCTTGTTAAGCACCCTGCCTCCAACTTTGCAAAAATTGTACCTTCAAGGTGCTAAATTGAGAAAGCTATTGCTACTAGAAGGTTTCCTAACCTTAAAGTAGTTGAGAAGAAGACACCTCCACCAAGATTTTCCAACAAAACCAAAGAAACCATTGTAAACGTTGTCATCACCGGCAACCTTATCAGACCTGCAGCCCCAATAGCCATGGTTGGAGGATCTAATCCCTCGCTGAGTCCAAATTTGAACAACCGCCTACAAAGAAGATAGTTCACACATATTCCCATTCCTCTAAGCTAGGTTCTCGTACGATTAAGGAAGGAGAATCTCTTGACGTTTGAAATACCGAGGAAAGGACAAAGACCAAGGGATTATAACTTAGAGCTTCAATGTGATTATCATTTGGGGCAAGTGAGGCACTCTACAAATCAATGTTAGAGACTCAAACATAAGATTCGGGTTCCTATCGATGCCAAATTGGTTTAATTGGATTTCATCTAGACTCCTACTCCCAATATGGTTAACAACCCTTTATCGAATCATGGAGAAATTCAATCAATATGATCATTGCTGAAGTTTCTAAACCAGAGATTGATCTAGACAATCTCCCCATCATTATTGAGGAGATAGCTTGGAATTTGAGGCAAGCCGGGTATTTGTAGAATATGAATCTTAGAGATGGGACCCGAACTAGACTAGCAATATATCAGCTACTGAAGGATGGGAAGATAAAGAAAGCTAATATTATGGCTATGACAATTCCAAAACTGCAAAAAAGAAGCACTCAAAAGGAGCTTAGAAAAAGATATAAAGCTGGAGATCCGACGGTTGATACCTTAGGAGAACCGTCAGGGAAGTTTGAGTATTTAGTGGATTATGCCAATTCGCCCACCATATACACTAACGCCCTACCCACCAAATGGGGTCTAGAATTTGAGGAAGAAGATAAACTTATTGCAGAAGCTAAGAAGGTGGCTAAGATGGTTGGAATGATCAGAGATGGGCCCAAGTCATTGGTTTTTTAGTATGATGGGAAGACTAAGAAGGTTAAGGGATTGGGAAAGCCTAAGAAGATTGCTTTCAATGTCCTAATAGCCTCGGAGAATTGCAAAGCAGCACTTTTGGATTACCAAGGGGTGAATCAAACAACCAGGGCCTCATTATCCGTGGTCGGTAGGCTTATGCACTCAAGATGAGTTTATGACCAGAACGAGGAAGCCAAAAGGAAGACTATTGTAGAAGAGGCTTCTCGAAAGATCTTTGAGGATACGGATGATAAAGATTAGAATATTGCCAAGAAGATAATGAAAGCTAGTGAGTATAAGATAATGGATCAATTAGTGAAAGTACAGGCCCAAATCTCCCTAATGGGCCTACTGTTGTCATTGGATACTCATCAAGATGGATTAATCAAAATTCTAAAGGATGTCAAAGTACCTAAAGGGATTTCTATAGAAAAACTAGAGTTGGTAGTAAACTCAATATTTGCAATAGATCAGATTTAATTCTCACCAGATGAGCTAGGTAAAGAAGGAGACCAGCATACGAAACCCCTCTTCATAGTGGTTAAGAGTGTAGGGAAAGTGGTTGCTCAAGTTCTAATAGATAATGGGTCATCCTGAAATGTATGTCCTTTGGTGATACTAAATTTACTCGAAGTTGATGCAACTGAGATAAAGCCTAACTCGATTTTAGTAAGAGCTTTTGATGGATCAAAAAGGGAGATAATCGGATAAATTGGGTTGCAAGTCGAGATTGGCCCGCAGGTGTTTGCTATTCCCTTTTAAGTTCTGGATATACTACGAACTTTCAACCTTTTGTTAGGAAGACTGTGAATTCATTCAGCAGGGACAATTCCATCCAGTCTACATCAGAAAGTGAAATTTATAGCTAATGTGCAATTAGTTACTATTCTCAAGGAGCAAGACTACGAGATTTACAAAGAAATGACTATTCCCTATGTCGAGGATGAAGAATTGGAAGAGCCAGTGTTACAGATTTTCGACAAAGTTAGTGTGATCGAAGAAGTAAGACGGGAGGCACGGGGTTGTTTGAAACAGCCTAAGTAGCAGATTGGAACATTTAGGCTTGGGTATAAGCTCACTGAAGAGGAGATCAACTGTACCATGCTCACATAGACTTTTCGAACATCTGCCAAATGTTATTAGTACCAACTGGTGTTCAAGAACTCGAAGTAGCCAGTCTATCCAAGGCCTTGACTTAGCTATATAGCATCAATTTAGACGAGAAGGAAGATATTAGTGTACCAATTTCATTGTGCAACTAGTTTTCCATTCCCATTAATAGGTTTCTTTAGAAACGCAAAATTAGATTAATTAGGAACATTCAATTTCGATAATTAGTCCGATTAGTTAGACTTTTCCTTTCACACAATTTGAATTCATTCAATCAATATAATTTATTCCTTTCTTTCTATCAATTCTTCTTTATTATTTATTCGTTGTCCTTTTTCTTTTTTCCTATATTCTTTAGATCCGATAAAAACAATAAACGTAATGGATATCTCGCACATATAAATGATGAAAGTACCAATATCACCTTCAGCCCTACTGGGTTAAATGTTGAAGATGATATTGAGACTCCAAACGAAATTCAAGAGAGTTGGCATTGACATGAACAGGATAGAGTGATTATTAACGAACAGATGGATGAGATTAATCTAGGGATAGAAGAAAGTCTATAAAACTTGAAAATTAGTGGTAATTTAATGGATAATGAGAAATAGGAGTTGTCACAATTGCTATCAGAATACTTGGACATATTTGCTTGGTCTTATGAAGATATGCCCAATTTAGATTCATTTATTGTGGTTCACAAATGGCCAAGCAGGGAGGAAATACAACCGAAAAGACAAAAGCTTAGGCGATTTAGGTTGGACATACTCCTCAAAATGAAAGAAGAAGTGAAGAAGTTGGTAGAAGTTAGGTTCATAGAAGTGTCGAATTATCCCAAATGAGTAGCCAATGTGATGCCAGTGTTGAAGAAAAATGGGAAAGTTAACTTTCCTTTGCCGCATATTGATGTATTAGTGGATAACACAGCTAGGAACCATCTTTTCTCGTTTATGGATGGTTTCTCGCAAATCAAAATAACTTTCATTACTACTTGGGGAACATTTTGTTCTCATGTAATGCCTTTCGAGTTGAAGAACACTAGGGCAACTGATCAACGTGCTATGGTTACCTTGTTTCATGATATGATGCATCGGGAAATCGAGGTTTATGTAGATGATATGATCGCCAAATCCAAGGAGGATGAAAATCATGTGGATATTTTACATAAGCTATTTGAATGATTAAGGAAATTTCAACTGAAGTTGAACCCCGAAAAGTGTACCTTTAAAGTAAATTCAAGCAAATTGTTAGGTTTTGTAGTTAGTAAAAGAGGAATAAAAGTGGATCTAGATAAAGTCAAGGCAATCGTGAACATGCCTACACCGAAGACTGTAAAAGAAGTTCGAGGATTGTTGGAAAGGTTGAATTACATCGCTTAATTTGTATCATAACTAATTAATAAATGTAAGCTATTATTCAAACTTTTAAGGGAAAATGTAGCAATAAACTGGGATGAAGAGTGTGAGCAAGCATTCGCTAAAATTAAAGAGTATCTTATGAATCTACTGGTACTGGTCACTCCTATACCGAGATGGCCCTTGATTCTTTACTTAATGATTCTTCTTAAATCAATGGGATGCATGTTGGGGTAGAAAGACGAAACAGGAAAAAAAGAGCATCCTATATATTATTTAAGCAAGAAGTCCACAGAAAGTGAGCATAAATACTTAGAGGTAGAAAGAATGTGTTATGTCTTAGTATGGGTGATGCATAGGCTTAAGCAGTATACTCTCTGTTACTCAATAGAGTTGTTGACGAAACATGACCCATTGAGGTATTTAGCAAAAAAGCCAGCGTTGATTGGGAGAATATCGAAGTGGTAGATGCTATTATCTAAGTTTGATATCAAGTCCATAAGTCAAAGTTCAATCAAAGGGCAGGCAGTGGTTGATCAATTGGCAAAATAC
The DNA here is from genome assembly GCA_024138015.1 of Lumnitzera littorea. Classification (NCBI taxonomy): domain Eukaryota; kingdom Viridiplantae; phylum Streptophyta; class Magnoliopsida; order Myrtales; family Combretaceae; genus Lumnitzera; species Lumnitzera littorea. Next base: position 77,321,549 of record JAMXBB010000008.1, read on the forward strand.
CCATTAGAAGATGAGGACGATAGTTCAGAAGCGCTATTTCCTGGTGAAAATGTGATGATGGCAAATGAATTAAGCGGTGAAAAATTGAGGTGGAAAATGTATTTAATGGAGCAGCCAACGTGTTTGGATGTGGGATAAGAGCAGTATTGGTATCACCTGAGGGTAACCATTTCCCTGTAGCAGCAAGATTAATATTTCCATATACCAATAACATAGCAGAATATGAAGCCTGCATTTTGGGGCTCAAAATAGCGCTAGATATAGGAATATAAGAGCTTGAAGTATATGGAGATTCTTCCCTTATAATTCTCCAGATCTTGGTAGAGTATAAGACGAAGATGAGAAATTAGTACCTTACCATGAACATTTAGGAAAGTTAATTGAAAAATTCTAGAAGATTTCATTCACTTATATTCCAAGAATACAAAATCAGTTTGTCGATGCATTAGCTACATTAGCGTCAATGGTGAAAGTCACAGATGGGATAGAAATTCAACCCCTAAGGATTGAAGTAGAAGAAAAACCAAATTTTTGCCTTGCAATTGAAGTGAAGGGAACAAAAGAACCATGGTATCATGGTATCAAAAGGTTACTTCAAATGGGGGAGTTTCCTGAAGATGTTGATCGAAAAGATTGAAAAACCTTAAAAAGGTTGGCTACTCATTTCCTATTAAGTAGAACCATGTTATACAAGAGGTCACCAAATGCAACATTGCTAAGATGTGTGGATGAAAAAGAAGCCAAGAAATTGATGAAAGAAGTGCATGAAGGAGTTTGTGGTCCTCACATGAATGGGTATATGTTAGCTAGAAAGATCATAAAAATGGGGTATTTTTGGATGACTATGGAATCAAATTGTATCAAGCACGTGAGATACTATTACCTATGTCAGGTGTACGCTAACAAAATCAGCGCTCCTCCTTAAGAATTGCATGTGTTATCAACTCCTTGGCCTTTCTCAATGTAAGGAATTGACATGATCGGTCCAATTTTGCTAACCACTTCAAACGGGTACAGATTCATTTTAGTCGCGATTAACTATTTTACTTAGTGGGTAGAAGCAATGTCGTATGCTACGATAACCAAAAGAGTAGTAGTCAAATTCCTAAAAAGAGATATTATTGCAAGATATGGTGCACTTGAGTCTATTATTATAGACAACGGGACAAATTTGAATAATAAGTTAATGGATGAAGTATGTAACCAATTCAAGATTAACCACAAAAACTCAACTCTATATCGACCTCAGATGAATGGAGTAGTTGAAACCGCAAATAAGAACATTAAAAGAATCATTGAGAAGATGGCAATCACTTATAAGGACTAGCATGAGATGCTTCCCTTTACTTTCATGGCCTACAGAACTTCGGTCAAGACCTCTACTGGTGTAACCCCGTATTCATTGGTGTATGGAACTGAAGCGGTACTACCAGTAGAAGTAAAAATACCTTCATTCCAAGTATTAACAGAAACTCAACTCAATGAAGCAGAGTAAGTAAAGAAGCGAATGGAAAATTTGAATCTCTTAGATGAAAGGAGGCTTGCAGCGATATGTCATGTTCAATATTACCAACAGTGGATGATACAAGCTTTTAACAAGAAAGTATGCCCGAGATACTTCAAAGAGGGAGACTTGGTGCTAAAGAAAATATTGCCAAATGTCAAAGACCCTAGGAGCAAGTTTGCTCCAAATTATGAAGGCCCTTATGTGGTGAAAAGGGTATTATCAGGAGGTGCATTAGTGTTAACAAAGATGGATGGCTCGGAATTAAGAGGACCGGTGAATTCAGACACAATCAAGTTGTATTATTCATGAAAACTGAGTTTAATAAAGATTTCAATTTTTTGAATAAGTTTGTGGTTAATCTTTCATCATTTATAAGTAAAGTTGATATCTATGAATATTTTCAAATTCAAATGGTCATTAGCTAACAAATACTTCACCAATAAACCCTTAAGTACCATGTTTTTCTAGCCTCATACACTTAAACACCAAACCTTCACCAATGAATCACTAGAAAAAAAAAATGAAATCGAATGTTCTTAATAATTTAATCTTGTTTTTTTCAAAAAGTGATTTATCATTCAAAAGTCATAAAATGTGGAAACTAAAATTTGGTGTTGAATAAAGCAAATTCAAGGCAAGAGCATGGTCCAGTTACAAAACTCAAAAATTCAAAAGGTTTTATTGAAAGAGGGAAAAAAAAGAAAAGAAAATAGAAAAAAGAAGAAAGAAGAAAAGAGGAAAAAAGAAAGAAGAAGCAATCACAGTCCTTTGGTGAAATTCTACTGATTGAATGAGTGAATATCGGGATTCGATTTAAGCATGCTAATCAGTTGTTATCTAAGAAATTCTTCAGTCCTAGGAAAAATCATCTTAAAAGTTTTTGGAAAGAGATATTTAGAAGAATTAAACTAGCTTTTGAAACCAAGGTGAATCTTGAAGAGATCTATCCTCTTCAGATCAACCAAAACCAATCTCAAAAAGATCTATCCTCTTTGAATGAAACAAAACCAATCTCAAAGAGATATATCCTCTTCGGATTAACCAAAACCATTCTCGAAGAGATCTATCCTCTCCAGATTAGCCCAAACGAATCTCAAAGAGATTTATCCTCTTCCGATTAACCAAGCCGAATTTCAAAGAGATCTATCCTCTTTGGATCAACCAAAACAAATCTTGAAGAGATTTATCCTTTCTGGATTAACCAAAATGAATCTCGAAGATATCTATCCTCTTCGAATTAACCAAAACGAATCTTGAAGAGATCTATCCTCTTCAGATTAGTCATTAAAGTCAAAATGAATCTCGAAGAGATTTATCTTCTTTAGGTCATCCACCAACCAAAACAAAGCAAGAATCTCAAAGAGATCTATCTTCTTCAGGTCACTAAAGTGAAATCAGTTTTTGAAGAGATTTATCCTCTTTTGATTACAAGTCAAAACGAATCTCAAAGAGATCTATCTTCTTTGGATTATCCACCAAAACAAAGAGTAATCTTGAAGAGATTTATCTTCCTCGAATTATCTAAGTCGAGTTTGGCAAAAATAGGTATCACTTTTATCTTTGTAGCAAAGTTCTAATGAAACTTTACTATAAAGAGGAGCAATTGTAGACACTTCGTTTTTATCATTTTATATTTTTTTTGTTAATTAAGCCAGGTTAATAAATAAACAGAAAAATAAAAAATAAAAAAAGTAATAAAAAAATAAAAAACGAAAATTAAAAAAAATTGAAAAATTAAAAAAAAAATCAAGTCAAGTCGTGTTGTGTTAAATTGAATTAAGTTGGATTGTTGGATTAGGTGACAATATGGGCATAATTAATTTTGGGCTAAACCAATATAGAATAAAAATTCATATAATTTAGGGGCCCAAATCAGATTAGGAAATTATTAGGCTAAATTGTAGTGGATCGGATCAGATCGGATCGGATCAGGCCTTGAAAAAATTAAAAAAAAAAAAAACAAAATAAATTAGAGTTCCTAGAAGTTAGGGTAAATCCTTAACAAATCAAAATTATATCTTCCGTATCTTCAATATAAAAGATTTGATTTTGAGTTTGAGTTTATAAATAGCATATCGACGAGGAAGTTGAGTAGGTTTTTTTTTTAATCACACTCCTTCACAAACACCCAAACCACCATACGCACCATCCAAACCACTACATGCGCCACCAGCATCACCAAAGCCACTACCCAGCACCACCAACACGCACCACCCAAAGCATCGCCACTGCTGCCCAATCTACCGCAACACCATCGCATGCCACCGCCAGCCTCTCGCCCATGTCACCTAAAGCCCTCATTGTGTCGCCCATTCTATTGCCCATCATCGCCTAATGTTGCTAAGTTAGCGCCCATGTTCGCCTAGTGCCACTTAGTGTCACCTAATTACTTGCCCAATCTCATCCATTGTCACCTACAGTACCACCCTCGTCACTCATAGCACCACCCACTGTCGCCCAACTCTCACTCGCATTGCCCACAACATTGCTTGCATTGCCCACAACACTGCCCACTGTCGCCTACGCATGCACAGTCCCACCTAGTGTCGCTAAATCCATCGCCTATAGCGCCTATGTGCCCGCTAGTTGTCATCCACAACACCACCCATTGTTGCCCAAGCTCTCGTCCAGATGCCCGCCCATGCTCGCCCATGTTGTCGCCCAAGTTCTTACCCAAATGCCTGCCTACGCTCTGTCATCCATACTCGCTTGTGTTCACCTATGCCGTTGCCTATGCTTGCCTAACTCTTGACGGTCCAATGCTAGGTAAATGTTTAATTAATTTTTATTTATTTCAATAGTTTTTATTTACTTATTTTATTAGTTAGATTTTTTAATTAATTTGTTTTTTTTTTTGTTTAAGTGCAGGTTTTCCTTATTATTTATTTATTGCAATTTTTTTAGTCATTTCAATAAAGTTTAGTTGAATTAAGTTTTTTTTTTTTTTGAAAAATCATATTTTTAATAAAAAAATATTTTTTTTTACATGTAGGGGTTTTGGAAAAATAAAAAATCTTAATCGATTTTTTTTTAAAGATAATTAGTTAAGGTTTTTCATTTAATTTGAGAAAATTAGATTAGTTTTTTTTTTAAAAAAATAATAAATTGATAAATAAACATAAACCTGATTTAGTTTCAAAAAATAAAAATAATCCACTTACTAAAAATTTTATAAAAAAGAACTATACTTGATTTAATTCCGACTAGCAGATACGTAGGTACCTTTGGGCAATCGTCTAAGAAAAAAATACTTTTTTCCCTTTTTTTGAAATTCGTAATAAAAAAAAATAAAAATCATTTTTAGTTATATTTTGTGAATTTAGGTATATTTTTAATATTTTTAGAAAAAATTACAAAAATAATGCTGATCAATTTTTTTTTTAATTTTCACATGATGACTTAGTCTTAATAGATTAGCCCCCAAACCCTGTTTTTTTGTTCGATTTTTCTAAAAATTATTTTTTTTTTAAATATCTATAGACTAGTGGTTAAATTAGGGTTTTCCCAATCCAAAAACGCTAATTTTATCTTTTTACCAATTAAATTGGTTTGCGACTACAATTTTTAAATTTTTTTTAAAAGTACTTTTTTAATTTAATATCGAGTAATTTATATTAAGTGAACTGGGCTTGATATATGTTAAATTAAGGAAATCGAAATAGAGTTCATCACCTATTATAACCTAAGTATGATATAAACATGCTTTAAGTTATTCATTATAATGATTAGGAAATATTATTTTTTTATATAAGTAATAATATATAATTTAGTAAATATTATACGAGTTCAGATCTTTCTACTTTTCATAAGTTATATTAGCACATTGTTATATTATAATTTAATTGTAATTCCTATGTATAGTAGGATAAGATAAATGAAGTAATAAAGTTAGGTAGAAATATTGAAATCGTATTTTTACACAATTAAAAACTTTAACTCAATGATATTCTAGTATTATTTTAAGATTATACTATATATGTATGTCTACTCATATTCAATTTGTTTCCTCTATTTTCATGATTTTATCTTATTATTATTATCATTATCATCATCATCATCATCATTATTAGTTGAAGTTATTATTACTATTTCTTAGTAACACATATATTGCAATTACATATAAAAACATATTGTCTTTAAAATGTTTTGATTTTTAAGCACACGTACGTAAATTTAACATTTTGATGTTTGAAATAATCTTCTGGTCTTATAATTATGTCTTATTTGTGTTTTATATGTATTTATTGATTTCTTCCTGTAAAAATCTATATATGTACATTTATAAATAATTGTGTTTAGATATTTCTTTATTGGTTAGGGTTTTATCTTAATTATTTATTTGTAAGATGTTATCAGTTAAATAATGCAGTAAATTTAGTTATATCCTTCGATTTTCTCTAAATCTTAAATCATATATAACATTTTTGTTCTAACTTCGTTACTTATAAACTAATAGTCAATTTTTATCATTTTTGACCATATGTTTGCATAACATAGTCCATTTTGAACGTTAAAACCTATATTTTTTTAGATTAGCCTAAATTGTTATAAATTTAATTATTTTAGCTCAAATACTTTTATTTATTAATTTTCGAGTTTTCTTTATTATTTTACGAGTTAATTAATTTCTAAATTTTAAAGTTTTGTGGTTTCTTATTTTTAACTTTAATTTATGTAGTCTTCATTATTTTCTTAATTTAAGCTTGATTTACTATTTATTGTAATTTTGTTATTATTATTAATTTACTTCGTTAATTTTATTATTATTACTTAATTATTTTGAAGTTTTCAGTTTAATTATTTATTTGGATATATTTGCTGACATGGCACGTTTTGATTGGTCCACGTAATGCTTTATTAAGTTTTCTTGATTTTTATATTTCTTAAATTTTATATTATTATTAAGCATATTTATATCTTATCATATTTAATTAATTACTAAATCATGGGCCTTAATTATGTATTATAGTTTTGGCCTAGAATATATGTGTATGTATATTATACTATATTACATTAAATAATTATATTTTGTGTAAACCTTAAAAAATCGGTAATCTGAACCCTAATTTAAGTCCAACTATCTTAAACTGTGTCATGAGTCAATAGGGCTAATAACAATAAAATTTTATAAAAATTAATAANTATATATATATATATATGTATATATATAGTTTTAGTTCCAAGATGCTAGATTACATAAAAATCTTTTTACCTATCCTAGTATACAAGACCCTATATAACATTGCATATACAACAAAAGAACATAGATATAGAATAATATTACAATACTATATAAATATTAATTCAATTACCTCTTAGTCTTGAAACTTTGTGAAGTAAAATCCTACTTTAAGTATGGATAAAATAAGTGTAAATAGTATGTGTGATGGTAAAAAGTTTAATAGAATGATTGAGAGAAAACAAGAAAAAGAAGATATAAAATAAGGGAGGGGGTTTGATGGTTTGGAAATGGGGTTTTCAAACACCAATTTGATTTATGCATTAAGTTAGAAGGCGGTAGAAAATTGTAGAATCTTGTAAGATACAGGACTCATGGCTAAAGGAAAAAGAAAATAAGAAGAAAAAGAAAAGAAAAAGGATAAGGAAAATTAAATGCATTGGATAAGGAGATTTAATGCATTTGACAAAAACAGGTTAACTTAGTAAAACTTTGACTTAGTCAAAAGTTGAATTGGTCAACTCTATAAATATTTTATGTATTATATATAAATAATTTGGAAATAAAAAGAAAATAGAGAAAAAGATAAAATAGGAGAGAAAATAGAAAATTAAATACAATAAATCAATAAACATATATTAGAATTTCCTTACACATTTCTAATCCAATAAATACTATTTAGGATAGTAAATAATATAATTTTGAGGTAAATTATTAATCATGTTGTCGAGCTTTGTTTTTTACCTCTTGGTTTTTAAAAATTAAGTCTTCTTTAAACTGATTAGTATTAATCCTTACCCATTTAATACTGACCCTCGACTAAGGTTTAAAGAAAACCAGTTTTTATACTTTAAAAATGTTTTGGAGTCACCATCCAACCGGAGTCAAGAAAAAAAGTTAAGTTATAACCAATTGGGTATATTGGTTATAACTTAGCCACTAGTTTTTTAATAAAAACTGATTTTGTAAAATGGTTTTAAAATAAAAGATCTGGATCCAAGGTTAAAAATTTTAAACCTTTACCGGTACTATTAACTTTCCGATTTTAACCTTAATTTTAAAAATTACCTTTTTTAATTTTATAAAAATCAAGCTATTAATTAATCTAATTGAAAAAGTAAAATTAGATTTTTTTTTATTTTTATCGTCACCCTAAAGGTGCCTATGTACTTATTATTTGGAATTAGACATACATAGTTCTTTTTGTAAAACTTTAGCATGTTAAGTTGATTTTAATTTTGAACAAACAATCGTGTTTACGTTTTTAGTTCAATTTGGTTTATTTAAGAAAATTTCTATAAAAAAAAGTCCAAAATTGGGACTCTTTATTTTTTTGGAAAATTCTAAAATGTCATAACTTGAAAAAAAATCCATTTATTTTTATTTATTTTTGAAAAATCGATTTTCTAAGTGACAAAATAACTTTATTCACTTATTTATACTATCCTATTTATTTATTATTTATTCCATAAAACTAAAAAGTAAATAAATAAACTACCCTTTTTTTTTCTTTTCTTTTCTTTCTTTCAATTTTTTTTTTATCTACATTTACAATCATAAATAAAGGAAAAGAAAATAAAAATAAAAATAAAGAAATAAAATCAAACAACAAAAACAACTAAAAAAGGAAATAAATAAATAAGAAAAAAAATAAAAATAAAAAGCTTTGGGTGCAGTGGGCGCGTCGGTCAAACTTGGAGTGAACTTCGGGTCAGGTAGCCAGGTTTAGGTCGGATCACGGGTCAGGTCATCAAATTGGGTCGGGTCGTCTCCAACTCCACTTCAGCAACAATGGCTAAGTACAGTTCAAGGCGATTCAGACCGAATTTCTTGTTGGTAAGGACAGATTTATGTGTTTTGGATTGGGGATGGGGGCGTAGGCTTTACGTCGTGGCTTGGGATGGTGGTTTGGTGGGTGTTTGGGTATGGTAGCCAACGGTATTCTTGGGTGGTTGGTTTCTGGAGTTGCTAAGCGCATAAGGAGTGTTGGTTCAAGGGTTTAGGGATGTAGCTAAGTGCATGGTGGGGTTAGCTTGGATCGGAGAAGGTTGAAGGTGGTGGTTTTGAAAGTGGGGGTTCGGCAGCTAAGGTTATGGTGATTGCTAGGGGCTATAGCAAGGTGTAGGGGTGGTTGGTTTCGGACACTTTTAAGGTAGGGAAGCTAACGAGGGTGGTAAGCCGTAGTGTTAAGCTAGAGAGAGAGAGACTGGAATAAAGAGAGAAATAGAGCCACGGTTAGACAGGGAAAACGAGAGAAAGAAGAGAGAGAAAGCTTGTAAGTGTTCGTGTGTTTGTTGTCAATGTCCAATGAGCTCCCCCAATACTCGTTTTATACTCGTAATTAACCCAAAAACATGGAAAGCTCGAATCAGAGTTAAATGCGAATGGCAGAAATTTAAGTTTTTTTCTAATTCTAGAGGCTGATTTAAGCGTTGAAAGGGACGAATCTGGTCTTGTTCTTGTGTTTAATTCAAAGAAGGCCATGTCTAGTTTGTAATTAAGCCATTGATTTCGCGAAATTGCAACAAAAAGTGGTTCAAAAATCAAGTCAAAAGTGGCTGCCTGAGGAGGAAAGTGCAAAAAATTTGGAGAAAATGAGGGAAGGAGGGGAAAGAGAAGGAAAGGGAAGGAAAAAGGGGCTGACATAGCGCCACATCACTTGTGCAGATTGATCACAACATGCCACGTATCAATAGTGACATGTAGTAGTTGACGTGGATGCCACGTGGCGCCATGTCAACACGGGTCATCTAACCCGATGCTGTCATGTGTCAGGACATGTGGCGCAATAAGATCCTGATACGTAGCAGTCTTTGATGTGATGAAAAAAATGAAAAAACTTGGTATGCTCCTACTTAAATTCGAACCCCTAACCTCTAACCAAACTCAATGCATATGTTCAAGTGCTTATCCATTAGCCCATTGGCCTATATCTTGTCCATATATGCACATATAAACTAGGTCAGTCTCAACGAAATTTAAATCTAAGCTCAAGTTCAACAGCCAAACTTCTAAACCTATTTCAAAACTAAAAAATCTACCTTAAAATCTTCTATTTTTTTTTTTTCAATTTTTCAATTTATTTATTTTCTAAATTTTTTTCAAATTTTCTTATTTTTGTGTTTTTTCTTATTTTTGTATTTTTCTAAAATTCTTATTTCTTCTAAATTTCTTTATTTTTTTGGATTTTCTTTAATTTCCTTTTTTTTTTTTGTGTTTTTCCTAATTTAGGACCTATTGAGGAAATAAAATAAAATAAAAAGGGCAAAAATTGGATGTCTACACATGTTATTAATATTTAGTATCATTATGTAAATAACCAATAATGTCTAAATTAACATAATTCTAACTTATCTATGCAAATATAAAGTTAATATTAATTATAGAATAATATTATAATTTTTAATGAATTAATCTAGTATTTTTATATTTATAAGTATTTAGAAGTTATCTCTAATTGTTTGCTAGCAATTTCACATGATTTGGCATTTGTTTAGTTATTAGGCTCAATTAAGGTTTTATTACTCTTATGTCAAATTAGTACATTTATATGCCAAAAGTTTGAGTCTTAAGGTTTTTATCATAATCAAGTTCGATCTTTAGAATTTATACACATAAAAAATTTAGGATTTTCATACACGATTAAGGTTTTTATCAGGTTTAGAGTTAATCTCTTACAGTTACACATATTTAGGGTTTAAAGTTTTCATACGTGACTAAAGTTTCAATTAATAAGTTAGGGTTTTTCTTACTTGTTTTGAATTTTAAATTTAAAATTTTAATCGGCTTTAAACTGATTGACTCGATTAACTTAAAAAAATCATCTCCAGTATATAAATTTGATTTTATACTCAAAAGGCTAAATTACAAGATTTACAGGCTTAATTGTTGTTGACTCTATCGAGATGGTGCGCAGCAAGCTTTGCGATAATTGCTGTTCTTTTCAAGAAATTGCCGAGTTGTCTTTGGTCCAAAGTGCAGATGGTATCCATTGTGTGAATTAAACTGCCGAACTGTTTGTTGAAGTGCCAAGTGTTACCGGTAAAAAATTAAGCAGCAGTGTTCCTAGAGAAAATGCCGAACTGAAGCATGTTCCCGTGCTATCAATAGAAGGAGAACAGAGCTGCCCTTCCATCGTGACGTGCAATCGTGTGTCGTACAACATTCAAGGTACTATATTGTTAAAATTGTCAGACTGAACTATTTCAAATTACCGAGCTTCGTCGTAGAATTTTATCCGTGCTTGCTGAGCTAAATTAAGGAGTTGTCTGAGCTTCGAGCTGTTTCAATCCCAAGCGCCGAGCTGATTGAATCTAGTAGCTGAGCTGATCTGTGTTATTGAGAAGCCAAGATATCGAGTTGTGTTCGCGTAACCAAGCTAAAATGTCGGAAAATTTAGATTTGAATTCGTGAATGTACAGAGCTTGTTGGCTGACTTACGCTGAGCCCTAGGCATGTTGGACTGTTATGAGTGTATGCTAAGCTCGATTAGTCCGAACTGCTATATAGTGTTGACCGTGCCATCCTATCTCGAACATATATGAACTGTTGAAAACTTGCGTGTCCGAGCTGATTAAGTTGAAGTTCGAGCTGCTTATGTACGCGCCGAGCTACTAAAACAAGACCGTGTTGGTTTGTTCATTCGCTACCGTGTGCTGTGCTGTCCATTCTTCAAGATATTCTCGGACTAAGTTGAGCATGCGTGTGCCGCGTTGTTATGTCTGAACTGCTATAATCCAAGATTTCCCGAGCTTACTGTCCCGTGAACTTGGTTGGCATAATCAAACTTAGTTGCCGAACTGTCCATTATAGACAGCTATTTGCTTGCGTCAAGCTTGTGGTGCTCGGTGTGGAGAAGTTAACTTAGCCGAAGTAAACCAATACTTCCAAGCTGCTCTTGGAGCGCTGTGCTATTGTATCTAACAAAAGTCAACTCCCATCACTGACTTTGGGCATTCTAAGGCATAGTGTTTCATCTAAGCTTGTGAAGTGAAGTGTAAAGTTCTATTCAACATGGCATATGAAGCTAGATACGATTACGAATATTATTATAAAGACGTGACATTACGATTTTTGAAGTTTGATAGATCTAATTTTCCAGATAAATATTTGGATTGAGAGTTTCAAGTAGAAAGAATTTTACAAGATTATCCATATTCTGAGCTTGAGAAGGAACATATAGTCAGTATGCAGCTCAAGGGTTGTGCTAGATTTTGGTGGAAGAATTTGAAAAGAGAAAGAATTTTGAATGGAGAAGAAATTATGTGAAGATTAATAAAGCACTTAACTAGGAGAAAACTTATCCCTCTACATTATCAAGACGAGTTATTTGAACAATTGTTAATGTTGAGGCAAGGACCTATGAATGTTAAAGAATATGCACATGAGTACAAGACACTCTTGAGATTGTGCGAGTTGTATGAGCCTTGTTCTTCTACTATATATCAATTTGTAAGAGGGTTGAATCTATAAATTACTAGAAATCTTAACCCTTACGGAATTGGGGCATTAAGTGAGGCTATCCAAATAGCTTTAAGGGTAGAATTTTCTTATCAAGCTAACATTTCTAGAGTTTCTGATATATATGATCAATTGAAGACGATCGAAAAACAGCTTGAAGTGTTTAAGGATGAAATAAGGCAATAGAGGAATGCTAAATTAGAAGGCATTGAAAGAGGAGTTAAGGAGATGGAGGTTGCTGCAGAGGAGAACAATAGAGAGGAAGAGAACCAAGTTGAGTTGCAATTAGACTCACATGCTCCAGATGTGGTTCCATTACCCACCATAAATGCTATGGGTGATGACTCTAGGTACCATTATATTTGCCTTCCTCATATCAAGCTCTTTTGTCTTGGTCCTATGATGAGCTTATTCAGTCTTGAAATGAGCTATAGTAGTACCATGCCTATGAGTTATTCTAGATTGTTGGATGGTGTTTATCAAGGTCATGGTGATGGATATATGTATTGAGGATGAGTTATGTTAACTCTTGGTACTCTTGTGTTGGAAAGATTTTAGATGTGTAGATGGAAGGAAGAAGAATTAACTTATGAGGAAGTAGATGGGATGCTAATTACAACAAATGAGGAGGTCGTGAGATTCAAGTTAGTTAAGTATGAAGAGATGGAAGCACTTAAGATTGAAGAGAAATTTGACGTCTTACTTATACAAGATCTACAAGCCTATGATCTTGTGTATGACCCCAAGATCATGTTGCTTCCTTTAATTGATAGTTGCTAAAACTACCAAGGTATGGTTGATCGATCCATGATAAAAAGTTTAATTGATAAAGCTCATAACAAATGGAAGAAGCATTTACTGATGATGACATTAGTAGAGGAGCTTAAGCACTTTTTGTATTTATATTTCATTTTTGTAAGTTGGTATTTGATCCTAGTGGGATTTTAACGTGCTTAGGAGCTCAATTATCACTAGGAATTATTGTAGCAGATTTGAACCAATGAGTCTTTCGAAATATTGAAAAAAGTAGAGTGAGTAGGTCTATAAATTGACTAGAATAGTTGATGTGAATCTGCTTAGAGGATATAATACACCAATGAATATAACATGACTTAACACTTTACTTGATATGATTCACAAGTTGATGTCAAGATCCACCTGCTACTAATCCTAAGCTATTTGGAAAGATTAGATAAGAGTGTATAAAAAATGATGCGCCTAGGAACTCAGTTATCACTAAGACTTATCAGTGCAGATCTGAACTAATAGGTCCTTCGAGATATCAAAGAAAACAGAATGAGTAGGTCTAAAACTAAGTAGGGTAGCTAACATAGAGCTAATCAGAGGATATGACACACCAACGAACACAACATGACTTAACACTTCACTTGATACGACGCATAAGTTAATGCTAAGGTTCACCCGCCACTAATCCTGAGCTACTTGACAAGATTAGATAAGGGTGTATAAAAGTAGACTTAGAGAGGGTTGTTTCATAAGAACAGTATATTCAATGCTTATGTATAAAGTCAAATAATCGCGGCTTATAAGGGGAAGGGACTATTTATAGTAAGTCCTTAGAGCAACATTACAAATAAAGAAATTAGAAGAAGGTATATACAAAAAGGGAATTCCTTATACATACAAAAAGGGGTAAAAAGGAAAAAAGACAAAAAGGGAAAAATAATACAATGTCAGATGAAGAGAATAGGTGGTAATGCGACATTAGATCCGTACAGGGGTTCTTTAAGCTCGATAGGTGGGAGGAACTAAGGTGTTAGGCGACAAGGAAGCCAAGAAGTGAAGGATGTCATTAGACTTGGAGGGAGGCCGGAACAGAAGTACTCGGCCAGGAGTTAGCTACATTTGCTCGGCAGAAGACTTTCGGCAGTTGAAAGTCCAGTCACTTGGCACAGAACTCTTAGCCAAAGGAAGGTTGACATTAGTACAAGATAACGAACAACACTTATTATAACCACCTGAAGCTCCCAAGGAATTTAGCCATCCTTCTTCAGCATACTATTTCTCATCATTGGCAGGTTAATGAGAAAGAATCCTTCGAGTGAGGGACTGAAAGCCTTTGAAGCATGCGCGAGTGATTAGGCCGATAATCAGTAACCCATTAGCTCCCCAAGGTTGTTGGAGATTGCCCTCAAATCATGATCCTCATCATCATTAGGCACATAAGGAGTCAAATCAGCGATATTGATTATGGTAGGCACGCTAAAACCCCCGGGTAGTTCAACCTCATAGGCATTATCGTTAATGTACCTAAAGATCCTGTATGGTCCATCCATTCTAGGAGATAGTTTATCCGTCCTCTTGGTAGGGAAGCGTTCCTTGCTAAGATGGATCTAAACAAGGTCCCTAAGGGTATAAATGACTCATCTCCTTCCGCGGCTTCTTACTTCTTTCTGTTAGGCTACAGTTTTGGCCAATAGCTTAACAATCTTCCAATGTAACCTTTGGAATTCCTCAACACGTTGTAGGCCGAATTGACTTTCCCCTTATATAGTTGGACTGTTAATTAAATTTAAGGGTAGGTTCGGGCTAAGTTCATAAACAACCTCAAATGGTGATGTTCCAGTCAAGATGTGAGTCGAGTAATTGTAGGCAAATTCAATGATGAGAAGGCATAAATCCCAATGAGAATTCTTCCCAACAGTTACACGTAGGAGGCTACCGATGATTCTATTCACAACTTCAGTTTGACTGTTTGTTCTGTCTAAGGGTGACAAGAAGTACTGAGTAGGAGCTTAGTGCCGAGTTTTCTCCACAGGGTCTTCTAGAAGAAGCTCTTGAACTTCGAGTCACGATTAGACACAATACTCCTCAACACTCCATGTAGTAATATAATTTCCTGCAAAAAGAGGTTAACGACGAATAAAGCATCATTAGTTTTGTGGCAAGGAATAAAGTGGCCCATCTTACTGAACTGATCGAGCACCACCATGATTGAGTTGTGTCTTCTTGACATGTAAGGGAGGCTGAGCATGAAATCCATGCTTAGATCAATCTACAGTTGTTCTGGAATTGGTAGGGGTGTATATTCTCCATAAGGCTCTCTCTTCCCCTTTGCATATTTATACACCTCACACCTCTTAAGTACTTAGTACACATCCTTAATCATCTTAAGCCAATAAAAATGCTCCTTCAATATCTCAATCGTCCTCTTTTCCCTAAAATGGCCGACTAAACCCTCGGCATGAGCTTCTCAAACGAGTAGCCCCCTTATTGAACCACTTGGCACGCAAACCTCTTTGCCCTTCATCAAGAACCCCTGACTTAAGTAAAACCCTTCCACAGCTCCTCCAGCACTACAACTAGCCACTAAGGGTCCAAAATTTTTTCATGCTCATACTGATTAGGTAAAGTGCTAAATCGAAGCACCTTAGCTTGCAACATTGTGATGAGGGTATGAGGACGAGAAAGTGCATCAGCCACTATGTTGGTGATCCCTTTCTTATATCTGATGACATAGCCAAAAGGTCTCCAAGAACTCAACCCATTTGGCATGACGCCAAGAAGGCTTCTGTTGCCCATAAAGATGCTTGAGAGATTCATGATCCAAATAAATGATGAATTATCTCAGTAACAGATAATGTTGCCAGCTCTAGAGTGTTTAAACAAGGGTATAGAACTCCTTCTTGAAGGCTGAGTAATTTAGGGTAGTACCTCAAAGTTTTTCGTTAAAGTAAGCAATGAGTCAACGCTCCAGCATAAGGATGGCACCAATGCCAACACCAAATGCATCATATTCAACCTCAAAAACCTTCTCGAAATCTAATAGGGTGAGTACTAGAGTTGATAAGGATTGAAGTAGTAGATCTCAAAAAACTTAGAATGGGTTAAATGGGTTTGACAGACAAGAAGTGAGATAGTTGATTTCGACAGTGAATGTGAATGGATATCATGCACTAAGACACAAACACAATCAGGGGTTTGAGCTCGAAATAGAGTTCGATACAACTCACGAACACTAAATATTACTCGGGATTCAAATGAAGGTTAGATGCAACTCACTAACTGGTATAAAAGAAGGGGTTGACTGCAATCTTAAGATCAAGATCAATAAGAACGCAAGAGAGATTAAAGAGCTTAATCTATACTCGATAATTCAGCAAATGCTAGCTTAAGAGTAGCTTTGCTAAAAAAGAGAAAAGATTCCAATCGTAGGAATATACTTTTCTATCTAATTTCGTATATATTGTCGTATGTCTTCGTATCTCTGATGTTTATAAAAGTTGCTATTTATAGTAAGTCTTAAAACGTAGTGGTAAAACTGTAAATAAATGTACAAGGCTTTAAATCCTAAAGAATTAGGTCCATAAATGAAATATAGGAAAACATACATAAGAATACAAAACTATACGTTTAATAGAAGTCGGCATTCAGTCACTCAGCCTGTCCTAGAAGGAGCAGGATCCGAACTGGACGTGGTTGGAAGTTGGTTGTATGAGTTCAGGAAGGAGTCCGCAAAGTCTTGCAATGTTTGGTTGAGACACCAGAAAGGTCGACCTATAATTACCGATTGTTAGGATTAGTCGGCATTAGTTTCTCAAGGCCATATCGAGTGGTTCTTTGGTCCCAAGTGCTCGACTGTTTTATTCCTCAACTTTTCAGTAGACAACAAACTTAATGCCAAGTGTCTTCTTTTCTTCCCCTCAGTCTTCTATCATTTGCTCAGCCTTGACAAAATTTGTTCAGCCTTAGCCTTAAACTAGTTAACCTCAGCTTGGACGTAGTCGGAAGCTGATTCCCATCAAGAGTAGATGTTAGCTTAGACTTCATATCTTCAAAAATCTTCTAAGCTTTCTCGGCCACCTAAACTCAACATTCTTCCTGGTCAATTCAGTCAATGATGTAGTTATGGAATTGAAGTTCCAAGTAAATCTCCGATAAAACAAGGTTAAACCATGGAAGTTCCTGACTTCAGTAGCACTAACCAACATAGGCCACTCAAGAATAGCTCTAACTTTTTCGTCATTAACTCGAACTCCCTTCCCTAAGACAACATATCCAAGGAATACAACCTCGCTTTGACAAAACACGCATTTCTTCAAGTTACCGAACAATCTCTCAGTGCAGAGTATATTGAACACCAATCTTAAATGCTCGACATGAGTGATGAGATCGGTACTGTAGACCAGAATATTATCAAAATAAATACAACACATTTGCCAACCAATGTTCTAAGCACATGATTCATTAGCCACATAAATGTACTCGATGCGTTAGTCAAACCAAATGGCATCACTAACCATTTGAACAAACCATCTCTTGTCTTGAAGGCCATCTTCCATTCATCCCCCAGGTCTCATTGGTATCTAGTGGTAGCTACTCTTCAGGTCAATCTTAGAAAAAATGTAGGCACCATGTATTTAATAGTGATCTTATTGATAATGCGGCTATCAATACACATTCACTATGTTCCATCCTTTTTCGGTATAAGCATAGCTAGTACGATACAAGGCCTTATGCTTTCACGAACATGTCCATGATCCACTAACTCCTCCACCTGTTTCTTCAATTCAATTGCTTACTCAAGATTGAACCTATAAGTAGGTCGATTTAGTAAGGCAGCTTCTGGTTATAGGTTAATGCAATGTTCAATACATCTCAAGGGAGGTAAACTTTCGACATCTCGGTTGAGAATAGGTCAGCAAAGTCCTGAAGTAGGTACTGCGCTTTAGTAGGTAAGTTCTTAGCTTCTCTAACCTCTAAGAGTCTCTTGGTTAAGAGGAGCATGAAGCCCTTGGTCGAGGCTTCTTGAGCAAATTGAGCTCAATAAATCACCAAGGACTTCCACTACAGTGATCTAGCAACCTTCTCTTAGGCTTCTTACACTTCCCTAGGACTCATAGGGGTCAATATAATTTTCTTCCTATCCTTCTAGAATATGTAGGTGTTCCTATATCCATCGTGTAATACTCTTAGGTCAAACAGCTATGGTCAGCTAAGTAATATGTGAGAAGCGCACATAGGGAGGACATCGCACAACACCTCATCCCTATATCTATCACCAATAGTAATCGGTACCCTAACTTGCTTGGCAACATGTAACTCACCTTTCTCGTTTAGCCAATGAATCTTATACGACTTATGGTATGCAAGGGTCAGCAAATTCATGGCCTTGACTACCCCTTGCACTATGATGTTGGTACAACTCCCTCCATCATGGTACATAGCTTGCCATTCACTCAACAATTTGTATGGAAAAGGTTCTCTCTTTACTCATTCTCGTTAGCTACAAAAGTACTGAGAGATCGTCGAACAACAAAACAATACTCAGCACCGTCCTCAGGAGGTATCTCGACATCAGGGTCTTCCTGAAATTCTTCTAGCATCTAATCAACTCCCATTTCTTCCTCTCCTTCACTCGCACTCTCTACTTCAAACTGAGGCTTGTCTCCCTTTATGGTCATAACTTGGCAGTTCGAACATTGACTAGCGACGTGTTCATAGCTAAGGCATTTAAAACATTTGATTTCTTGGGTTTTCCTTCGTAAGCTTTGACCTTGGTCCCTTCAGATCTCAGGTTCCTCGATCTTGCCTTTACCTCAACCTTCTTCGAGTTGGCTTGGCATATGCCATCAATGTTCTACCTCGAAACTATTTGATGTACGATCATTCCTTGGTCAACTCAACACATTCCCTATATTCGACAGCATTGCTTAGCCACTCGGCACACGACTAGTCTAGTTCTGCCTTTGCCTTTCAACTTTCTAAGCCAGTCAGATGGTTTCATCCAGAGTTGTAAGGTTCTGCAACTCTACGATGTTACCAATCTCAGTTTGTAACCTAGAGATGAACTGTGCTATAGTTCATGTCTCAGGTTCGTCAACATCACATCGGATCATGAGCAACTGAAACTCTTGAACATAGTCATCTACTGATCTGTTACCTTGCCTCAGGTCTTGGAGCTATTTGAAAGTGTCTTGTTCGTGATGGGAATTAGCCTTTGACTACATTCAAGTTGAGGCCAACCAATTCAAGGTCAAAGCCGAAAAAATTTTGCCGAGGCCGAGCAAATGATAAAAGACTGAGGGGAAGAAAAGAAGACACTCGACATTAAGTCTGTCGTCTGCCGAAAAGTCGATAAATCAAATAGTTGAGCACTCAAGACCAAAGAACCACTCAGTACAACCTCGAGAGACTAATGCCCACTAATCCCAGCACTCAGCAATTATGGGCCGACCTTTTTGATGTCTCAACCAAACACTACAAGACTTTAAGAACTCCTTCCTGAACCCATACAACCAATTGTCGACCCCGTCCAATTCAAATCTTGCTCCTTCTAGGATAGGCCGAGTGACTAAATGCCGACTTCTATTAAATGCACAATTTTGTATTCTTATGTATGTTTTCCTTTATTTCATTTATGGACCCAATTCTTTAAGGTTTAAGGCCTTATACATTATTTACAGTTTTACCACTAAGTTTTAGTACTTATTACAAATAGCAAATTTTGTAAACATCAAAGATACGAAGACATACGACAATATATACAAAATTAGACAGAAAAGTATATTCTGCGATTGGAATCTTTTCCCTTTTTCAATAAGGCTACTCTTAAGCTAGTATTTGCCAAATTATCAAGTATAAATTAAGCTCCTTAATCTCTCCTATGTTCTTATCGATCTTGACCTTACGATTGAAGTAAACCCCTTCTTTGGTACCGGTTAGTGAGTTGCATCTAACCTTTATTTGAATCCCGAGCAACATTTAGTGTTCGTGAGTTGTATCGAAACCTATTTTGAGCTCAAACCCCTGATTATGTTTGTGTTTTGGTGTGTGATATCCATTTACATTCATTATCGAAACCAACTATCTCACTTCCTGTCCATCAAACCCATTTAACCCATTTTAGGTTTTTTAAGATCCGCTACTTCAATCCTTATCAGTTCAGGAACGAACCTACTTCTCAAGACTCTCTTCATTTCATTCCATGTCCGAACTTCTCGTCTAGCTCTCATGCATACATTATGCAACTTCTTCCACTATATTGCCGCATATCTAGAAAATTCCAATGCAACCACTCGAATGCGAACAGTGTCTTCATAATCATAAAAATCAAATATCTTTTTTATCTTCTCCTCCCAGTTAAGTAGTCGTTAGCGCTACTAAACTCGTTAAAGCTTGGAATCTATACCTTGAGGTGTTCGGCTCCCCTAGGAGCTCTAAGCTCACGCTCGTCAACTCTAACATACTGCTCCTCTTCTTCTTCATACTCTTCTACTTCATCTCACTCTAACCTTCTTCTCATAGCTCTATTGATACGACAAGGTGGTACTAAGTTCACAAGAAAAGCTTCCAATACTCGTTCATTCATCTACCTTCTCGACCTATCTCTTATCTCTCAATCCTATTCAATAACTCTCTCATGCGGCCCAGTCTCTAGAACTCTCTATGCCAAAGTAGCCAAATTAGCCATAATAGTAACAAGTCTTATATCTGCTCATCAATAGTACACAGTGTTTGTTAGGTCACACGACCGCATCTATGAGCATCACTCTTGGCATCGATAATTTCTTCTTTAACACTAGGATTTGACATTCTCACAACGAGGTTTTGAAAGTACTCTCCATACAAGAAATCCTTACACACACACAAATACCATACAGCTCTCGATCTCAACTTGAATCTCTAATACCAAGATTATATGATGTACCTAAGAGCTCAATTATCGCTAAGACTTACCGTTGCAAATCTGAACTGGTGGGTCCTTCGAGATATTGAAGAAAACAAAATGAGTAGGTCTAGAACTAGGTAAGGTAGCTAACGTGGAGCTACTCAAAGGATATGACACATCAATAAACATAACACAACTTGACACTTCACTTGATACAATGCTCAAGTTAATGCTAAGGTTCACCTGCCACTAATCCTGAGCTGCTCGGCAAGATTAGATAAGGGTGTATGAAAGTGGACTTAGAGAGGGTTAGCTCATAGGAATAGTATATTCAATGCTTATGTGTAAAGTCAGATGATCCCGACTTACAAGGGGAAGGGACTATTTATAGTAAGTCCTTAGGGCAACATTACAAATAAAGAAATTACAAAAAGGTATATACAAAAAGAGGATTCCTTATTCATACGAAAAAGGAGTAAAAAGGACAAAAGACAAAAAGGGAAAAATAGTAAAATATCAGATGAAGAGGATAGGTAACAATGCGACATTAGATCCGTATAAGGGTTCTCTAAGCATAGCAGGTGGGAGGAATTAAGATGTTACAACAACAAGGAAGATGAGAAGTGAAAAGATGCCATGAGAGTTGGAGGGAAGCCAAAAGAGAAGTACCCGACCACGAGCTAGCTCAATTTACTCGGCAAAAGACTTTCGGCAGTTGAAAGTCTAGTCACTCAGCATAGAGCTCTTGGCCAAAGGAAAGTCAACATTAGCTCAAGATAACAAACAGAGCATAGTATAACCAATCGAAGCGCCCAGGGAATTCAATCATCCTCCTTCAGCATACTGTTTCTCATCATCAATAAGTTGACAAGAAAGAATACTTCGGGTGAGGGATTGGAGGCCTTTAAGGCGTGTATGAGTGGTTAGGTCGATATATTCAATGTCTATCTGTAAGGTAAGGATCATTCTGGCCTATAAGGAGAAGGGACTATTTATAGTAAGTCCTTAGGGCAATAATACAAATAAAGAAATTACAAAACAGCATACAAAAAGGGGAATTCCTAGTACTTACGAAAAAGGGCAAAAAGGACAAACGATAAAAAGGAAAAAATAGTATAATGTCAGATGAAATGGACAAATGGTAATGCAATATTGGCTCAATACAAAGATTCTCTGATTACAACAAGCGAGAGGAATCAAGATGTTACGGCAATAAAGAGGCCGAGACAAGAAGGAATGTTGTGAGAGTTGGAGGGAGGTCGAAAGAGAAGTACTTGGCGAGCAGGAGGCTAGCTCTCATTACTCAATAGGAACTCTTGGCAGCTGAAGTCTGATTACTCGGCGTAGAGCACTCAGCCAAAGGATAGTCAACATCGGCACAAGAGAGAGAGCAGAGCACAATATGACAACCCAGAGTATCACAAACTGAGGACGGTCTAGTCGTGGTAGACGCCGTATACTGTACGAAGAACCCCTAATTGGTTACCCCTCCAATCATGAACTCTTCACACAATATACAAGGCTCTACAACCACTAGCTTCCCAAGAACATACAGATCCATATGATGTCATCACACAAACATATTTATATAAAATTTAAACTACAAAGTTTACAATAAGCAGTAATTTAATACATCTAAGTCTATATTACTGATAAAACAAAAGTACATAAGTAAAAGTTTACATAATCAATTCTCTCAACACACTAGATGGCTTGCTCTTACCCAAGTCCCCAAGCTAACCTGTGGCATCCCCTGGCCAGCCTTAACGAATAAGCCATCCTGCAACAAAATTCTAAGGGGGTATAAGCCTAAACTTAATGAGAAAAACCCTCAGCCATACCACAAGAAAGTTATAAATATATTATATTCATGCACATGAATGAATGGACAAATAGAATGCCAAACAATACATATAGTTAACTTGTCAGTATACGTATAATTAACTAGTCAGTATATGCAACTCAGATTTAATGCTCTTCGAAGTCAGGGTTAGAGTATATACGGCACCAATCAAATCCGAGTATTATACTAGAACTTACTTTACTACGAAACTCTACGTTCCATACTTAAATCAAACAAGTCCTTTATTTTCATAAAAACCAAGTTTTAATGTAATCGTAAGTGGGCCCCTACAGTCCACACTCACCCTTAAATGGAGGCCTCTAGACTCGTCCCTTAGCCAAGCAATTGACGCCTCCATCGCCTAGTATTCCCGCGGGCCAGGGTAAGGTCATTTTGTACGAGTGCACTATACAAAACCAATAAATTTATAATAATAACCCCCAAATAGCCTCTCTCTACCTCTATATGATGTGACGGCCGGAATTATATCTGTGAATGCATGTTGATGCATGTACCAGTTTTTTCTTATGAGCCGAGTATAGTTAAGTCCAATTATGATGTGACCATCTAAAAGTACACACAATCATTATCTATAATACCATGCAACAAACAAAGTATTATTCGTACCTAAGATAAATTCGCAACTCAGCACATTATAACATAATCAAGCACTTACCAACCCCACACAATAATCAATTAACAGTATTATTTAAGTCTGCTATCTATAATCACATATAAGCATGAAATCATAGGGTAAATACTCACTCGACCATAACGACTCACTCTAGTCATAGTAATCAATCGAGAGATCTTCGCCCACGTTAGGATCACCTAATTATTGCGATATAATAACGATAGTAAGCAATTGAATTAACTAGTAATTCTAGTTATCTATTTACCTAATTCTACCTAGATTACCATAAATTTTTATCCAATTTAGACTTTATAACTAATCGTATGTAACTTTTTCATTCTATTTCCGATATTTACAATTTATAGTTGTTTTTCATCGTTTTCGAATGTACATTCATATGGTGATGTTCGTTTTGGACGTTAAAACCCGTGTTTTACAATGTAAACTAAATTTATTGAAATTCAAATTATTGAAGCTTAATTATTCTTATTGGTTAGTTTTATATTCTATTTTAGTAGTTAATAGTTTCATTAACCATTAATTCTTACACTTAAGTGATCTTATGGTTTATTATTTTAGAGGCTTATACTATCACTTATGTCATCAATTGTTTATATCATTGTTTATGTCATCCTTTGCTTATGTCATGGCTTATATCATCATTTAATTACATCATTGCTTACATCATTATTCAATTATGTCATTGCTTACATCATTATTCATTATTATCTTTATGTATTCATACACTACATATGTTATATATATACTCATACTTCTAACATACTAGTATGTATACTTATGTACTTATACATATACTAGTACATACCCATATACACATACAGTGATATACATATTTTCGCATGCCTATAGTCCTCTCTTAAGAAAACTTCACAATTTTCATATTTTTGTACTTTAAGGATGTATTTAGCATGGTATATGTATGTATAGTTAATATATGCCTTATTTTAGGTTATATACATAATGGATACTTATGTATAAAGGTCTTTATACATGTATTTATCAAGTATACTCTTATATACACATACTTAGATATATGTTCACATGATCTTCTTCTATTTACTAAAGCTATCCTACACTTCCAAGCATAAAGATTGGAACTTTATTCCTTTAACAACATATATGTACATAATACATAAACTTTCTATACTAACCTAACCTATACATCTAACTATTAACTAAGATGGAACAATAGATAATAACATACCTTTTTTCTCCTTGAAATATGGATGTAAAGTTTGAAAATTAAGAAAGGGTGAAAAGGAAAGGGAATCACAATTTTAGGAGGAAGAAAAGGACTTGGTTTTGTGTTATTTTTGTGCTTTGAAAATGAAAACAAGTGGGGTCCTAAGTGGGGAAAGTAGTGGATGACAAGAAGGAAGAGAAAAAGGGAAAAAATCTAAAGAAAAGAAAAGAAATCAATAGAAAAAAAGAGATGACTTTAGTGTGAAAATGACATTTTGTTGACTTTTCCATATATTGTCTTAGTCAACCCTTTGACTTTGGTTAACATGTGTTGACTTGGTCAACTATCCAAAATTACATGCCATTTAGTATACATAATGAAGTGATTAAGAAAAATTAGGAAGAAGATTAAGGAAATGAAAGGAAATAAGAAGTTTAGTGAATTGATTAGTAATGAGATCTTTCTTTAGGTATTTATATCCTATATATATCGTTTAGTAGGCTACTTAATATAATTATCATGAAAAGTTTCATTTAGGATATTAATACTTACTACATATGACATAAGCATCAACTAAACTCTTAACTCTATATAATACTAACCTATTTATATACTTAGAAGATGAATGGGATCTATGATGCAATATCTTAGTTTCTAAATGATTACTTTAGTATCATATGTATTTATGAATGATTGAAAGTTATCTTTAATCATTTACCAATAATTTAATATAATACTAAGGTTATATTATCAATTAGGGTTTGAGGATAAATTATGGTGAATTAGTACTTTTATACCCTTAAAGTTATAGTTTTAGAGTTTTTATCACTTTTAGATGAAATCTTTAGAGTTTACAGATGTTTAAGATATAAAAATTTTATACGCAATTGATTAGTTATTTTAGAGTTTTCACTTTCACTAGCTTTGTCAACTCCTAGAAATATTTAACACACTTAAGTTTACTTTAGATGTTAAGTCAAAAAATTTAGGATTTTACATAGAGCCCTCAGGGAATTCAGCCATCGGCAGGTTGGCAAGAGAGAATTCTTCGGGTAAGAAATTGGAGGCCTCTGAGGCATGCATGAGTGAATGAGCCAGTAGTCGATAAACCATCAAATTTGAAGCTACGAATTACTAAGTTTTAGGCCAAAACTTCTCTAAAGGAGAGGGGATGATATAGTACAAGGGGACCAAGCTAACTAATTACCAAGTTTTAGGCTATATTGGAGACCTATTTGTAAGCTCCTCATGTACAGAAGACTTGTTTATGAGCTCTACCAATGTTAGAAAACCTTCTCTGCTTGGCTAAGTCTACTTTAGTTTGCCACATCTACTTTACTCTATTAGGTCTTCTCTACTCAGCCAAGTTTGCTTTGTTCTGCCATGTCTTCTTTACTCTGCCAAGTCTTCTTACTCTACTATGTCAGGTCTATTATACTATGTCGGGTCTACTTTGCTCTATCAAGTCTGCTCTGCTCAATCATGTTAGGTCTATTTAGCATGCTAGGTTTGCTCAGCCATGTCAGGTCCCCTCGATTGGTCTACTCCATTAGGTTGGCTAGAATCTCAAGACTACCCAAATCAGGTCTTTACGGTCTCCAATAGCTCATCAACCCAATTCATCAACTCTTCACTCAAATGTCTTGTTTAATTACTTATTTTTGCTTATGTTATTTAGACTTCTTATTTATTGTATTTTTCCTAAATTACCCTCATTCTTTATTTTATATTTATAGGGATGCCACTAGAGTATCATTTTAGTCATTTTATTTACAATTTTTCCATTATGTGTAAATAGGTACATGTATAGGGTTTTAGACAAATTAGCATCTGTAAAGGGCTAAAAATTTATTATATTATTATATTGAGCCAAACTCACTATTTATTTGGCTTAACTCCTTGGATTAAGTAACAGGGCCTAAGGAGTTTAGTCTATATTTGGATGATTTGGGGATATTTGGCTTGGTGGGCTTGAAACAAGGATCATTAAACCAGTCCATCCATATTCAACCTTTTTTAGGTAGGCTCATGTACCATAAGGAAGGCAATTTGCCTTAGGCCTTTGCAAACTTATTTTAGATAACTATGGAATGAGTAAAACTCCATCCCGTTCATCAATCATCAAGACGATCTAACAGATGTTATCAAGCCCAAGAGCCTATAAATACTCAACCATTCGTCCTCATTTGACATAACTTTAAAGATTAGAAAAACAATATTCTACTATAAATCTCTACTCTCTAAGATTAAATAGCATTCAAGCAAAGGAACGATCTCAACTATACAAGAACCACAAGGTTAATGTCTTAGGTTCCCTAAGCTCCCTTAGTTGTCACTTGTACATTTGAGACGTTAGGATTGCTTGTTCTTCCTCCTTGCTATTCTCTCCCCACTCATCCAATAAAGTGCCATCTCCACATCACTAATCCAAGGCCACATATAATGCAATACTCGTATGACTCACATGAGACCGCTCTAGTCATAACCCCTCATCTACATTTTGGCAACTCCACAGAGGAAGGAGTATGATATTAGAGTGATGGAACCTCCTAGGAAGAGAATGGCTATAACAAGTGAAGCTATCTCTCAAGAGTAAATTAATGTTGAACAAGTTAAGTAAGACCTACCTCAAGGCACTATGGAGGTAATGTAAGCTATGCAAGAGGCAACAAAAGCCTTAGATCATTTCATGGCTATGTTTGTACAACTTGGAGTAGCTCCACCAGACTCTACTATTGTTACACAAACAAATGCTACCCCCTCTACTCAACCAACTTACCCACCTACCACAGGTTATAGCTTGGACAAAATCTAATATTTGAAATAGAGAATATGAGGATCTAAATTAGTCACTCTTTATCCTTACGTGTGTGCAATCCCATTATCCTAATCTTAGGTAGACCTACTTCTTACCCCAATACTGCTCCTGCTCCATTACTTACGTCTACAGCCTCTACTCCAAGGACTTCCATTATAACAAGAAAAGACTTAGACTTTTATATAAAGGAAATACAAGTTAAGTCATCTACAAGAGTATCAAAGCTAAAGCTCCCATATCATCAATGCTATAGCAACTCAGCTCTTAAGTTTCAAGCCTAGACAATGCCCTAGCACGTCAGCTTCTATGCCTTAAGCCCAGGCAATACCTTGGTACATCGGCTTCTATGTCTCAAGCCCAAGCAATGCCTTAGCATCTCAGCTTCCATGCCCCAAGCCTATGCAACGCCCTAACACATCAGCTTCCATGCCTTCAGCTTAGGCATTGCCTTAACACATCGGCTTTCATGCATCAAGCTTAGGTAACACCTTAGCATCTTAGCTTCCATGCCTCAAGCTCAAGCAACACCTTAGCATCTCGACTTGTAATGCCTCAAGCTCAGGTAATGCCTTAACATCTCAGCTTTCACCCCTCAAGCCCGAGCAACGCCTTGGTATATTGGCTTCCATGCCCCAAGACTAGGCAATGCCCTAACATCCCCATCTTTCATCAATGTTACTTTAAAGTGCGGGATGTCTTCAATTAAGTGACTTCTGTAGCTAAGCAACACTTAACCAAACATCGTTATTGATTGGTAAAAGCATGGACTCCTAGGCGTGCAATGAAAAGAAAAGCTTGTATAATGTAGACTAGTAAAAGCAATGCCTCCCAAGCATATTACAAGTTATTGCAGCTAAGTAAGACAATTCTAAGTAATCGAGTAGTGGGAAATACCCCCTTAACTAATGAAAGAGAATCATCGATCTCAAACAATGAATGCTATTATTGCTACTTTAATATGATCAAAATACCTTTTAGAAAGGGATCACTTAAATATTATCACTACAAGTGAGAGCTTTTACTATGATGCACGAGACGACTCTAGAAGCTCCTTAGATCATAATAATCTAAGTAGTCTTATGCTCATGACAACCCTCCAGGTGGCTCCTTAGACATAAAGTCTAACCAACCTTAAATGCTACGAGCTCAATGACCTACGAGAATGTCAATTATAATGACTTTCATTGTTGCTGCTAAGTGAAGGCATCGCCTCCTATGCACATGATGATTTGTACATGCTCAATGAATTCTACTTCTAAGAGTAATTCAAGTGGCATCATGAACAAGACTGTATAAAAAGTTCATTAGAGCACAAAGTTCCCTTTGATGAAGGAATAATCATTCGAGTTGCTACCTAGTCTCAATGTTAGCAATTGGGGGAGGAAGGATATCGATAGGTGCAGCGCACTGCTTACCTCCATATGCACTTGAGCCTCAAGAGGCATTCAAGCTGCCTTCTGTAACAAATAGGGAAAGTAAGCTCCCCAGAATATACTACAAAGGAACTTTGTTTATATCTGCTACACTTTCATCTTACTCATTGTCGGAACTGCAATTAAGCAAAAGTAGTAATCGCATGAAGGATCCTAGCCTTCTTTAAGAGAGTCACGTGCTTAAGCTTTATGGTAATATACTCTACTTAATATCTTCATCTTGATGAAAGCAATTCTTGAGAAAAGCAAATTAAGTATGTTCGAGAGGTAACTCCCTCTTCTCATTCTTGGAATGGAACAAGTTTGCTTCAATGATGAAACAAGTCTTTACTCGAAGCTTTCCATAAACAAAGCTCTCAATGTGCAAGGCCTACTAGGACCTATTGCTCACAAGGCTCATTATGTGCAAATCATGCCACTATTAGGGCTTCACTACGCTCTAAGCCTACTTACTCAAGGCCTGTAGCACTCGAGGCCTAACAAGTCTTCTTTGATGGTGATCCTAAAGTCCCCTCAAGCCTCATTATAAGAGAGGATCACCACGTACAAGCCCTACCTTGCTCAAGGCCTGTTGGGGTCTTCTACATTCAGAGCTTACTATACAAGATTCTTACTACACTTGAGGCTTGTCAAGGCCTACTACATTTAAGGCCTACAGCACTTGAAGCCTCCCTAGTCTTCTTTAATGGCGATCTTAGAGTCCTCTCAAGTCTCATTGTGAGAGGGGATCACTGCATGCAGGCCCTAACCCGCTCAAGGCCTATTGTGGTTGTCTACATTTAGAGCTTGCTATATAAGATGCTCACTACACTTAAGGCCTACTGGGGCTTACTACGCTTTAGGCTTTCTCTCTTGAGGCTTCTTCATGTAAAGTTTGTTATGCCTAAGGCTTGCTCGCTCAAGGCCTATTGTACTTGAAGCCTGCTAAAACTTACCATGCTTGAAGCCTGCTTGCTAGAAGTTAGTTCCCTATTGAGGAACTGCTTAGCCTACTTTGCCTCTTGAAGTAGATATTGAGATTGACTGAGGGATAATTAATTATGATACTGCACCTACAAGAACAACTGAAGAAGTTAGCAAGACAATAGTAATTTAAAAAAAAAAAAAAAGAACAATTGAAGTGGAAATCTAGATAATGGGAGAAGGCCCACCATGCTTATAATGGTGTTAAATATTAAATATCTTTTGATGATATCTTTGGAAACTTTAGATACTCCACTGCAAAATAATGGTCCAACATACTTCCATTCCACTCATATGTAGGAAACACAATCGAGTGGAAGTGGTAATAGTATGGAGGACTTTAGTCTTCTTCAAAAGAATTGCATATTCCAACTTCTCTATAATGTACTTCACCTAATCATCTCATCCAGAGGCTAACTCCTCAAAAATGCAAATTGGGTGTCAAAGAGAGTGGCAACTCTCTCCTTTCATTGAAGTATAATACTAAACCTCTAATGGTGGTATCTCTAGAATTAGTACAAGGTGCATGCTTGATAAACTAGAGCTCACCATCAATACGGGGAGTTGCACAAAATTCTCAGCACTTGATCATATGCCAAAATGGGTCTTCAAGGATGGATACGTCCAATCACTATCCCAAGGATGTGGGATGGTAGAGGACATCCATCTGAATGTACCAATAAGTCACTTTATCTGATTGCTTTCGTATTTCGACTTAGATTCATCTTCATCTCTTTTGCCAACAAAGTGCAATATCACTCTATTTTATAAGTGGATAATCTGAGCTCACAAATTGCAAAAGGTTCACCACTATGGTCAATACGAGTCAAAATCACTATTGACTGATAGGAAGATTTTATACAATTTAAAGAGCAACTATTTCAATGATGGTACTATTGTCTTCTACTCCCTATAAAATTAAAAGAAATGGAAAAAGAAAGGAATAGAGAGAGAAATAAAACATTTGATTTGAAGCAAAGCATTTGAGATTTAATAAAATTAAAGCAATGTGGAACCAAAAGATATGATGAGTCTATCCAAAGTATAAAACAAGCCTCTATTTAAAGAAAATTCATGTGGCCATCAAATTGGAGAGTTAGTTGAATGACCAACCCCAATGAAACACGAAGTAACTATATGAAATCAAGGTGCATGTTAGAGAAATTAAGTTTAAAGCCATGGTTTCTTTTAAAGGAATTATGGTAATCAAGCTTGACTATATGCTTATGTATTTAATTGATAAGTTGTGGCAAGGCTTTTTTTTTTTTTTTTATGGAGAAGATCAGAGAACCATAATAATTAAGCTAGAATATATGCATATATATTCAAGATAATCAGCTACCAAAATCCAACATATCATGGTTACATAGAATAGAAGCATCAACATGAGATGTTGAAAGCTATTTTAAGCAATACCATAT
Source organism: Lumnitzera littorea (assembly GCA_024138015.1). NCBI lineage: Eukaryota > Viridiplantae > Streptophyta > Magnoliopsida > Myrtales > Combretaceae > Lumnitzera > Lumnitzera littorea. The sequence continues at coordinate 77,352,643 of JAMXBB010000008.1, forward strand.
GTAAGATGCCAACGAAAATGTGGTATTACATGCTAAAGTCAAGACAATGTGTTATTTAAGAATAGTTAGCAATTCTCATGGGATTATTTCCTAGTTTAATTGAAATTAGAGCTCTTTCATGATATGAAGTAATCACATAAAAAGGACAGAGCGACTATAGTCCTCAAGAAAGTCGAAGGCGGAGGGGCGATGGTTGTTTGCCCCTAAGTAAACTATTAAGCAATGATGCTCACTAACCTATCGAAGAGTAGTTAAGAAAAGGTTAGAGTAAGTTATGACACAATTTATATATATACGATATATCATATACAAAAGAAGCATGACAAGGAAAATTGAGAAGAAGAAGAGTCATCATGGCTTGAAGTATAATTGCCATGAATTGTTCTCAAGGAACTATCAAAAGCATGACTCGCACAATTGAATGCTTGCTAATGTCTCGTTATGCTTGGTTGTCACTCCAAGTGTTGACAAATCAAATTTGTGAAAGAGTGGCAATAATCGTGAAAATGAAGCAATGAAATAATAATAACATAAAAAAGGGAGATAATGGAGCACTATGCGAAAAGGCAAAGTAAAAGAATGGTTTTGGCTATATAGCCTATAAGAAGAGATGAAAAAGATAACAATGAGAAGATCTAAATTTGATTTAAAGATTTAATGGATGGGATAGATTATGGAGTGAAATATGTTTGCAATATGTGGAGAGATTTGATATGACTGGGAAAAAAAAAAAAAAGAAGAGATACGTTATGGAGATGCAACATAGTTGAATAAATTTACCATGAGAGACTAGTTTTATACTACATAACATTTTGGGGATTTATTTCTACTGTTGTAGAAGCTACATGCATGTGATGTATAAGTGGATGAGATTTTAAATTTATCTATACTATGGGCTTTGTTACCAAAAAAAAAAAAAAGAGAGAGAGAGAGAGAAATATGATCATGAAACGTGCATTGCTTTTTGTCTAAAACAAATAAAAGAAATACAAAGCATTAGATGGAGTAAAATTTATCGAGAGATGGAAAAGCAATAGGCAAGGTATGTAAAGAAGGAGTACTTACATGCAATGGTTCAACAAAGCACAATTAATAGATACAACTTGATAAGAGTAGGTACAAGAGAGTTTTCCAACAAAAAAATCTTAAGGGTTTTTCATTAATATACTAAAATCTATCTAAAGCGCTATACATGTTTTCTATTTATACATAGAGGTAAACGTGTAAATAAAAGGCCTAAAAGAATCCCTTAGTAGCATTCTTGTAAATACAAAATAAACATGAAAGTAACTTAGGAAAAATATAAAAAATAGGAAGTCTAAATAACATAAGTAAAAATAAGTAATCAAATAAGATATCCAATAAGGAGTCGAGGCTCTAGCATTTGGTTAAGTCAGTACCTCGAAACCTATCACTATCCCCCTCTTGAAAAAGTTTCAACCTAAAACTTGATAATTGACTACTCCTACTTTTACCTGGATAAAAAATAAATCTACAAGAGTAAAACAAAAATAAACTACAACAGCTCAAGTCAATGATCAAAGCAAACATAATCCAACGCTCTTTCCACTCATCATGAGCACAATCAACCAAGCTCTTCATCAAATACCCTTCCTTCCAGTCATTATGTATCCTATCCATTACCCCCTAGTAGTCCCGGTAGCTATCAATCATAAGTTATAACACAATTTTAGGGTCAAACATAACATGACCTTGGGAGATTTGAACTTGTAAGACCTCAATTTCCTACTCAACCTCAAGTACTCTTAGAGCTTCATTTTCAACAGTTATCACCTCATCCACTTCCTCATAACTTGTCTCTTCTTTGGTCACTATGGAGGGTACAACAACTCCTTCATCAACTTCCTCTTGGATGGCCTCTTCACAAGGTTTTCTTTCATTCCTCCATCTCTCTACTAAAGTCCTAACAATCTTTAAATCATCTTCAAAACTAGCTAGGGAGATAGGGTGAAGCACAACTCGTTTTTTGTCTAGAAGGAATAAGTATTATTTAAGGTTACGTGGCTTATATTATGATTGGTATTCCATGACGAATCTAAACACATATAACGATCTTCAATATCGGCGATGTCAAATAAAACTTCATCTTGAAATTTGCCAATGGAGAAGGCTACTCTTGCTTACTTCATTACTCAAATCACTTCATCATTATAAACAAAGTCATATGGGTTTGAGCGGTTGGTAGTTTCATAATCCAATTTTTTAACAACAATTTTGGAGATAAAGTTTACGGGATGATGACTAACTCAAATTTGTACAATACTCTTTTTAAGTCTTTCGTTAATGTAAAATTTATTTGATGCCCCATTGCATAAATTGAGCTCATTTTCCATATTGTAAATTTCAAATAAGTAATTCAGAAAGACAGTACACATGCAAGTGACAGCTCACCCTTACTTCACACTTTCACCAAAAACTTTAGCTCAGCTTGTCTTCTACTTCGATTTTCAAGACAGCACTTTTTGACCTTGGTTCTAAATGCATACAGTCGTATAGCATTTACTACTACTCGGTACAGTTGCACTTATTAAATCTTCAATTCAGCTCGATTTCACACTTGGGACATAATAGCACAGAAGCGTGAGTTTCAAACAGCTCGGCAAACGATGGATAACTCTATCACAGATAGTAGCTCAGTACCTTTGGTTCACATACAGGACAGCACATACAAAATCCAACAATTCGGCAATGTTTTCACTGATACTTCAAACTAATAGTTTGGTAATGAAACTGCTACAAAACTCACTTAGTTCACCTTGGCAATTTTTCAGGTTACATGTGATAGCACTCCTAACACTTCAGCTTGGCAATTGAGCACACACACATCAACTCATCACAATAGCAATAAGCTCAATAATTAATGATTAGAACAGCATGGATCGATTAAGCTAAGGTAGCTCAATAACTATGGAAGTTTAACAGCTCGAATGGGAATTACTTGCAACTCAATAGCTCCTTCAATTACAACACCTTAGAGCTGGGATCACTACTTCAGTTTGGTTCAGCAAAACTTAGTCACAACAACTCGGGTAGAGTTAGGTTTGCAACTTGGATAGATAAGGAATAAGCAGTGCGGTGCAACCCACTATTCAGCAATTAGTTGGGAAAAGAGACAGCTCGGTATTTCTAAAATAGGACAACTCAGTTCACCACTTAGTTACAGCAGCTCGGATACGCAATTCGATTCAATACTTCGTGGAGAATGGACAGCACAGCGGTTGGAATTATGAATTGTTCAGCACTGTCCTGTAACAAAATAAGCTCGACAAGCAGGAATTTGATCAACTCTATGGCTTGATGTACAGGAAACTAGCTCGGCAATTTGTAGTTTGGTTCACACTTCAACAGTGCAGATCACGAGGCCACAGCTTGGTTCACACACTCCAAGTTGTACACACGCTCACAACAGCTTAGACGAAGCTAGTTGAGTTTGACAAGCTCGGAAACATGCACAAACACCTCAACACCAACTCACTACTGACCTAATTTCTCAAACACAACTCCGTACACACAGCAAACATACACGCAAACACAACTTGTAGCCACCACCGTGCGCACTGCTGCACGATTCATGAAACAGACAAACCTACATTCGACACTACCACAACTGCAAATTTCCTCTTCAATTTGTAGTTTCCTATACAAGCTCCACCCTCTTCGTCCACTCTGTAACCCATGCACAATGCACAATAGATACAAAAAGGTAGTTTAATAGCTCGATCACAAACACAAAATCAGGAACAGTTCAGCACAACTTCTTCAAAGTTCGATACACACTGAAACTCAACCGCACTTTGTAATCTAGTATGGCACAAGAATAATTGCACCATCAAGTTTGGCATCAATTATACAATACACAGACACAACCACTTGCACAGATCGACATATGACTAGACACTACGCTGCAATACCCACGTTAATCGACATTCAATGCTCAATATTAACGCTACACCACTACTTTCGATTGCTGCAACAACACGGGAGCCTTCCACAACTAAATTACTGTACCTTCACAAATAAAACTGATATTCTACGATTGTTATAATACGCACTCGCATTCGCAAATTGCTATCGTACCTTCGGGACTAACTATACCACACTCCACTATAGCTTTCGAAATCACGATTACACCAAGAGAGAGAGAGTCACTTCCAGTTCAAAACACCCTCTACTTGTATAGCTTTTATAGTCACAGTAAATCCCACTCAACTCACAAACACCGCTTGAGACTATCTTGGACTCGTAGACCCCACTTCAATAATCACACGAGCACAAGTAATAACCACCAACGAGTAAGAGGAGAGCACCAAGTAACGCACTTCCCACTTCAATTGGGATACCTACAACCGTAATACTACAGTTTTGCAATCGTTAGCGACTCATAATCGAGCAATTAGTGCAAGGCTTTGGTTCCTGCAACCGCAAATCTCATTCCCCTTGGTTCGCACTTCTCTTTTTGAGAAACCCCAAAGCTTATTGCGGTTAATCTCCACTAAGTGAATTTTTTAAGGCTATATTGCGTTTCAGCAGTAGAACATAATATTCTTTACTAACTCCACACAAACACACTGAGAATGTGGAAGTAAGCAAAGAAGTGGGACCTCGTTTGAGCTTCAATTTGAACACCGTTCGCCTATACTACTACTTGCCTCAAATCTTTAACTAATGAGTTAAATCTTTAACATAAACCGCTCACTCTCACTATAATAGCCACCAACAGTTCACAAGAAACGAAACTTCACTACACCCTAACACGCTCCCTCGTTAAAATCGTACTCTGATACCAATGAAACTGATACATCTTCGAAATCAAACACATGGAAAAACACCACAACGAACAAAAACAAAAAAATAAAAATAAAAGAGGAAGAGGAGTGGTTTAGTAAATCCATAAGCTATCTATCTGGATATAATGCATCAATGAGATTCTATACAGCCTACGACTTGCTAAATTTAACTCACCAGTCTAAGTGATAAGGTTAGTTGACACAGTTTTTACTAAAGGAATTGATAAGAGTGAATAGATGAGAGTTTTCCAAAAGAAAAGTTTTAAGAATTTTTTCAATAATATGCCAAAATCTGTCTAAAAACCTATACATATTTTCTACTTATAGATAGTAGTAAAGTTATAAATAAAAGGACAGAAAGGATGCCCTAGTGACATTCCCATAAATACAAAATAAACATAAGTAATTTGGGAAAAATACAAAAAATAAGAAGTTTAAATAACATAAGCAAAAATAAGTAATCAAATGAGATATCTGGGTGAGGAGTAAATAAGCTAAGCTATAGCATTTGGTTGGGTCAATACCCCGAAGCCTATCACATAAGGATCTAGTTTAGTGCCTAAGCACTAATAAGATGAAATATGCCTTAAGATCTTTCTTGCTTACCACCTATCTTGTTTTTGTTTCGTCCAACATGGGAGCAATACACTCTTTTATCAATTCAGCGGTAGTATGATGGTAGAATTTATCAATTCAACCATCTCCTATAACGTTAAGAATAAGCACTTCAATCGATTGAATGGCCATAGCTAAAGAGATGGTAAATTCTCTTTAGCAATCAATTCTCTTGAATTGATATGCAATCGGGGTATTATCAACTAAGGATTGTGTCTGAGACTGTACAAAAGACAACATTCGAGACTCGATATAGATACTGTAAGATTTTATTTCTACCATTTGGTTTAACAAATGCACAAGGGGCATTTAGAGATCTTGTGAATCATATCTTTGAGCCATTTATAAAAAGTTTGTGGTGATATTCATTGACGATATCTTAATGTATTCCTAAAATAATCAAGATCATGAGCAACATTTGAGGATTGTTTGGTAAATATTGAAAGAAAATAAATTATGTGATAAATTGTCTAAGTACGAATTCTAGATGACCCAAGTAATGTTCCTTAGACATATTATAATAGAAGAAGGAGTCTCAATAGACCCAAAGGAGGAGAAGGATATCATAAATTAGAATCAGCCAATATTAGTGATTTAGGTTAGAAGTTTCCTAGGCCTTACTAGATATTATAGGAGATTTGTGAAGTATTTCTCTAACATTAGGTTAAAGATACAGAGAGATGTTTCTAGGAATTGAAAAAAAGGTTAGTAATTGCACCTGTCTTAACTTTGCCAAATGATGAAGAGTCCTTCTACATGTATAATGATGCATCCTGAAATGGTTTAGAATTGGCCACATTAGTTTCTTCATTTACGATTTGGCAACACTATTCCCATGAATGAGAGTATGTAATATACACAAATCAAATTATAAGAGTTTGAAGTACTTATTGACCTAAAAGGAATTAAACATGACACAACGAAAATGGCTTGAGTTCATTAAAGACTATGATTTGAACTTCATTTATCATCTCGAGAAGGTAATCGCAATCACAAATGCATTGAGTGATAAGAATTATGAACAAGTTGCCACCTTGCTAACCAAAAAGCAAGAGTTAATATGTGAATGTGAAATGCTGCAGATTGAGTTTAAATGGTAAGATGAAGAGGCGTTATTGGTAAGTTTAGTAGTTTGACCTACTCTTTTCGATGAAATAAAAAAAATACAAGGAAAAGATATGAGGTTAATCTATATCAAAGAAAAGGTTAATAAGGAAGCTTTTACAGATCTCAACATGGACTCGTATGAAACTTTGAAAATTAAGGAACAAATATATGTACATAAAGACAAGGATTTAAGGAATAAGATAATGGATAGGGCATACAATTAAGGTTATAATATTCACTCTAGAGAAACCAAAATGTATTAGGAGATAAAGAAGGGGTATTTGTAGGAGGGATTGAAGAAAGATATAGTTTGATTTATGGCACAATGCTCCATCTATCAACAAAGTAAAAGTTAAGCATCGAAAGTTAAGTAAACTGTTGCAACTACTCTCAATCCTAGAATGAATATAGGAAAGAATTACAATGGACTTTGTCATAGCTCTACCTCAAACAAAAGCAAGATATGAAGCCATTTGGGTAATCATAGGAAAATCAACTAAATCTAGTCACCTTCTTCTAATCAGTATAACACATCCATTAGATAAGTTCACCAATATAAACATTAAGGAAATTGTAAGATTGCATAGAATTTCATTCAACATCACATCAGGTCCATAAAACTTATTTTGTATTAAAATATTGGAAAAGTTTGCACCAAGCCTTAGGAAAGAAATTAGAGTTCAATATAGTCTATCATCCTTAGATGGAAGGGCAGTCTTAGCAGAAAATCTAGACATTGGATGGCTTATATAGGCATCTACCACTGATTAAATTTACCTACAATAAGAGTTATCCTTCCTAATTAAAATACCAAGATATGAGGCACTATATCGAAGAAAATGTACATCCCCATCATATTGGATAACTTAGAGATTATAGTAATTAAACCTAGCATGTTACAAGAAACTACAAATAAGGTGGCAATAATTAGATAGAGAATGAAGGAAGCCAAAGATCAATGGAAAAGTTAGACCAACTTGAAAGGACGAGAAGTAGAACTTTAACTAGGAGTTCATGTATATTTAAAACTAACTCCAATGAAGGGAAATAGACAATTTAGGACAAAAGGGAAGCTCTTTAGAGATGTAGGACCATATGAAACCTTAGAAGGAGTTGGTGGTAGCATATAGACTTGCATTACCATTGCAATTATTTGGAGTTCGCAATATGTTCTATATGTCTTTATTATGGAAGTACATTCCCAATCCTAACTAAGCAATTGTAATGGATATTTTTGAACTACAACCCCACCTAACATACCACAAGCATCTTGTTAAAATCTTGAATTGCCAGACTTAAGAGCACCAAATAAGAGCATTAAGTATGTGAAGGTACAGTGGAATAGACACTTAGAGTGAGAAGCCATGCAAGAGTTAAAAAGTGAAATGAAGGAAAAGTAGCCTCACACTTCATCAATTTTGAGGACAAACTTTTCTGAAAGAAGAAAGGGGGAGGATGTGAAGCCCATTGATATGTCTTGGGGTTAAACACATAAGGTACACCAAGGAATAACTGAACAAGGAAGAAAAAGGGTTAGCAAAATCCAAGCATAGCCACTAGACGCGATGCACCGGCAAACCATGCAACTTAGCACTTGTTTGATATTATGCACAAACAGATATTAAGGTGAGTCACTACTACTCTTGCTAAAGTAGTAGATAAGAGTTTAGGAAAGTTAAAGAGAAATGCTCTCAAAGTTGTAGTGTATTCAAATAGTCAAAGGTGATGTTTACAAATTACAAATGGAGGCATTATATACCTGACCAAGAAGGGTTACAATAAAAATAGAAAAGACAAAGGGTGAATACAAATAGAAATCCTATGATACATGGAAAAGGGGTAAAATGCACAAATGGTACGAGGAAGGTGTCAAAAATCATCATGGGATTGTGTACTATGGACACATGTCATGCTGGGTTAGAAGCTTTGACAAAAGGTAAGGAAAGCATATTCGGCTAATCTCTAGCGAAGTAGAAGCTGGTGCTCTCCAAGTAGCTCGGCAACCAAGATGATCGGCTTGGTTATGGAAAGAACACTATGCAGGTTGGATCATTCAACCTAATCTGGATTAGGTCGAGTGGACAAGTAGTTTGATTGTGTATTTGATTAGTTCAGCATCAAGCCAAGCCTTAATGAGGTCAAGTCATCCAATATTCCTAGGTCTATAAACCTACCTAAGGTCAAGTTAAAAACTATCCTGACTATGATCATAGTACTATACCCTAGTCAATTAAAGTGCAACTAACCTTAGATAGGATAAGAATCTTCATTCCTAAAGGTTCGTAGGCTAGGACATGTTGAGTTGGGCCTTGAAGTGCCTTAACTCAGCTCCAGGTGATGAGTCCGTAGGCATGATTCCTGTCATTTTGCCCAGAGTAAGAAAGATTTAACCTCAAATCTATAGGGCCCTATCTACGACCTCTCTTCTATGCTCTTTTGTCTATTCTATGACTTTATAAAGTATCAGATCAGACATAATGAATGTTAAGAAGATACTATACCCATTTAGCAATTCAATCTAGTAGGCATTATGGTTAACCCTCTTTAGCATAATGAATGGACCATTAGCTTAGGGTAATAGCTTGTTCTTTTTTAGGTATGGAAACCACTCCTTATTAAGGTAGATCCAAACTAGGTTACTTATGTCGCAATCACCTCCCATAATGTCACGCACAAATACAAAATTTACCCCTTTTAAAAATAGTGAAAACACTATTCAATAAGTTGAACTCGCTTGTAATCTTTTGAAAAATATTTATGGAAATTGCAAACCAACGACAAGCTTACCAGTCCATTTATAGTATATGGTAAGCACTAAGGTCATATTTTGCAATGAAAGAAAGAACAGAGTTTAGAAAGATAACTAAGTACTAGATTCTACAATTTCTTCTCTAATATAGGCAATCGATTGAGCAATTTTAAGGGAAAGAACATGCAAGTTATCTAAATAGAAGTAAAAACTACAATCGAATTAAGCATAAATTTTAGCAATTTCTCGGTATTGGGATGTGAATTTCTTTGCAAAAGATGCATGAGTAACGAATAAACAATCATCTAAGATCATTATGGCCATGCTATTAGAGTATTTATGATAATCTAAACATGGATTTTGCTCACACTCATAGATTTTATCTAATTCTCATTTCGTAAATTCTATCATGTGGTAGGAGCATTACATTATCAATATATCATCTACACTATCAGCTAGCTATTCAAGTCCTGTCGCTACTCAAATAACTATACTAGAATTGATTTCTCACTCTAACCAATTTTTAACTCTAGGTGAGTACAAGGATTTAAGTCATAATTCTCAAGAATTACCTATTCAAATTAGGAATCCTAGGTTCCATTTAGGGTTTTCAAATCTTATTACGGTATTTAGATCCTATTAAAATAGCAAGGGGGGTGGGGGGGCCAATGTGCAAAAAACGCTATCTAACTCAATATTAACCAAACACTCAAGTTATACCTAATTACACCATAGAATTAAGTAAAATTCTAAATTTACACTATCACAATATAAAAACATCAATAGCTACAACTATTTCATCATATTTACACGCTACCCATAGGCATAATAAGCTCTATTTATTACATTAATGGAGAATAAACATTCAACGCATAATGCACATAAACATGAAAATAAACATTGCATTAAACATGAAAAAAGTATGAGAAACATTACAAAACTGAGTTCCTCAGCCTTAACAATTAAGTTCTTCAAGATTTTTCCAACAATCTCCATGGATGCAATGGAAATCCACAAATCCAAATCTTAAAAAGAGCTAAAATCTACTAAAAGTTTATGCTATGATCATGAAAATACAAGAAAACTTTATGAAAATCATAAAATTATACTAAAAGTAACCTAAGATAGCCTAAAGAAGAGAGAATGGCAAAAACTAAAACCCTAAACCCTAGAAAATGTTAGGCTAAATCTATAAAAAATGAGGAAGAAGTTTTTATATCAAGTAGGTATCGACATGACGGTAAGCAAGGGTACCATCATAACAGTGGACCCATGTCAAGTGCTTCTCCTCTTTCCTTTTAATGAAACGACATGTTTTTGTTTCAGGAGTCAAGTATACTGTCACGACGGTAGCTAGGTACCTAATGCCGGTATACCTTTCTAGTTTTGCAACTTAATTCGATTCTATTCAAGGTACCATCTTGATGGTAGATGGGCTCATTATTATGCCGGTAGTTCTAACTCCAAGTTTTCTTCTTTTACTTTTTTATTCGTCTCCAGCTTCTTGAATTGGGGTTACCATGTTATGATAGCCTCGAGACCTATAAGATCAAATACGAAAAGCTTAAATTCTTTAAATATATACTACCTTTGAGCATCAAAACACAAATATGAATTACACTTATAATGAGAAATTATACGTGATTTTAATGAAAATTCATACATTTTTTCCCAAAAACTATTGAATCATATATAATTGTTAGAGAAATCATTTAGATAAGTGTGTGGTTTCACACACTTATCAATCGCCTAGACTAAAGTTTACAACTCATCAACTTCCACTATCGATTTGTTACTACCACTAGTTGAACTTAGCAATCTGTACGATTACCCTCTGATGTAAACTTGTATGTCCCTTGAGTTCGATTTACTCTAGATACCACTTTTTAGATGCAACCAGGGGCCTAAGGCCCTAACCAGGTCTAAGGGAATGGTCAAGTTGAAGCTGCAAATAACCTTGAAGTGGGTCTTACTTATGGTGCTGTAGATAGTTCAGTTGTGTACAAGCTCCATAATTGGTAAGCATAAATCCCAATCCCCTAATTTTATGCCCACAACAGCTCAGAGCAATTTTCTAAGGGTCTTATTCATCGCCTCAATCTGTCTATCTATTTAGGGGAGGCTATCAGAGCTAAACAAAAGCTTTATGCCAAGGCTCTTCCATAATGTCTTCAAAAAGTAACTCAGGAACTTTGTATCCCAATCTAAAACACTGGACCTCAACACTCCATGCAGCTGGACTACTTCTTGCAAAAATAGATTAGTAATATATATAGCATTGTTAGTTCGATGGTACAATACGAAGCATGCCATTTTGCTAAAGTAGTCTACGATTACAAGGACTAAATCCCATCCTTGAGGTGTTTGGGCTAACCTTAGGACAAATTCCATGCTAAGGTTAAAGTTGGCAAGGGCATGTACTTTCCATATGGCTCTCTTCTTCCCTTCACCCTTTTATAAGTCTCATAGTTACCGACCACCTTATAAACATCCAATACCATCCTAGGCCAATAAAAGTTTTCCTTAAGAAGCCTGACTGTCTCTGTTTCTTTGAAGTGCCCAAACAAGCCTCCAATGTGAGTTTCCCAAACTAACAACTCTATAGTGGAACAACTCGGTATGCACAGTTGTCAACCTCTATACAAGTATCTATCCTTCAGATGGTATCCTCCCATAGCAAGTCCATCCTTACATTTCTCAACAATAGGACTAAACTAAGGGTCTTAAGTGTATTTCTTAGTAATAGGGGAGAAACTAAGTAACTTCATCTAGAGTGTAATGAGTAAAGCTCGACATCCAAAAAGGGCATCAACTACTATGTTAGCACTTCCCTTCTTATGCTTGATTATAAGAAGAACCCTTACATGAATTTGACTCATTTTGCTTGCCTCTTCAAGAGTTTATTCTACTTTCAAGGTGTGTCAGGGACTCATTGTCCATGTATATGACAAACTCCCTTGGCAACAAGTAGTACTACCATATGGTCAAATCTTAGAATAGAGAATAAAGCTCTTTCTCATACACAAAGTAGTTCAAGGTAACACCACTTAAGTTCTCATTGCGATAAGATACAAGGCGACATTCTTGCATTAGTACAGTGCCAATGCTAAAGCTTGAGGCATAATACTCTAGCTTTATGGGTTTCTTGAAGTTGGGCAATTCCAATACTATGGCTTAGGTCAATTTCTCCTTCATCTCGTAGAAGTTTTTCTTAGGTTGCTTGGTCTAGTAAAATCCGTCTCCCTTTTTAGTCCATTCAATCAAAGGGGATACTATTGTGCTAAATAAACTGAATGAATCACCTGTAAAATGAGGCAAGTCCATGGAAGCTTCTCACTTCATTAACATTCCTCCAATCAACTATTGCAAGATGGCTCAAATATTCTCCTCTTTAGCTTAAATTCTGTCACTAGATATTACAAACCCTAGAAAGACAACATCGTGCTAGTAAAAAGTACACTTCTATAAATTCCTAAATATCTTCCCAACATGGAGTATTTATATATAAAAAAAAATAAAGGAATCAAAGGCGTTCAATGTAGTTGATTAGGTCAACATTATACACCAAAATATTATCAAAGTACATGACCGCACACTTCCTAATCAAGGCTCTCATGAACATGCTCGGTACATTCATTAAGCCAAAGAACATGATAAACCACTCATAGAGGTCATATCTAGTCTTGAAGGTAGTCTTCTACTCGTCTTTAGGCCTTATTCAATTTGATGGTAGCCGCTGCTAAGGTCAATCTTTGAAAATACTCAAGGCACTATGGAACTCATTCAACTCGTCATTGAGCCTTAATATAGGTATCTATACTTAATAATGATCTAGTTTATAGCTTGATTATCAATGTACATGCACCATAAACCATCTTTCATAGGTATAATATCCACCTATCTCTTCAGCTCAACAACCTACTCTAGGTTCATCATGTACGTAAGCTGATTCAATAAGGCGACATCGGGCTAAAGATCAATATGATGTTTAGACCCCTGAATGGAGGCAATCCCTTGGGTAACTCTTTAGGGAGCAAGTCAAAGAACTCTTCAATCAACCTTTGAACCTCTTTTAGCATAGATTCTAAGTCTTGCAACTCCAATAACCTCCAAATCAATAAGAAAATCAGCTCATCAATTTTCTTAACTTCCCTCAACTCACTATCAGAGAGTATTACTACTTTCTTCTTAGTAGTTTGAGTAAGTTGATTGTGTATTTCACTTACTTAGCTATGAATCATAGGTTGTAACACAATTTTCCTCCCATCCTTAGTAAAGGCATAAGTGTTCTTGTTACGACCATATATGATACATTAGTTAAATAATTAAGGTCTACCTAGTAGTAAGTGTGAAACACCAATGGGGATGACATGATAGGTCACCTCGTCCTTATATAGCCTACCAATTAAGAACAACACCTTCACTTGCTTAGTCATGTGCAATGTACCCTTGTTATGGAGTTAATGCAACTTATGAGTTTGAGGATGCTTAGAAGTCAGTAAGCTCAACCTCTACACTAAGGATATTGCAAAAAAAATTGGTATATCTACCTCCATCCACAATGATAATGCAATGCAACTTATGAGGTCAAGGGTGCTTAGAAGTTAGCAAGCTCAACCTTTCCACTAAGGATATCATGAAAAAACTAGTATAGCTACCTCCATCTACAATGATAGTGCACAACTGGCCCTTGATCTTGCACTTAATATGAATAAATTCTCATACCATTCCTCCCAGAATTCGGTATAGAACTTAGCAACCTTACAAGCAATACACTTATGAATTCACCTTAGTAGGCATAAAGGCAAGTCTCCTCTTCAAGCTTTACTTCGATTCCTTTTCAACCGTCACATCTGCTACCAACTCATCCCCTTCTACATTATCCACACTTGAAGCACTTAATTTCACTAGTCTTTCGACAAGAAGATCGGCCTTTCTCAAACTTCCTCTCAATAGGTCTTTCAAGAGGTTAACCTTTTAAGAGGATCCTCCATTTAGCAAGTCAGACTACAAGCTCTTCCTTCCTTATAAACTTAGCTCTTTCTAGTCATCTATACTCTGGCTGTACAACTTGGCTAAATAGATTAAGTCAACTAAGACCGAACCTAGGTCAATACGGTTGTTCCATTTCTACTTCTCTACCCTCAAGGAAATTTTATAGCTTCCTCTAATATGTAGATCTAATGTACTTACACCACATTTTGGATCTCATATCGTAGTCCAAAAATGAATATAGACATAGTTCTAGGCTCGGGTTCGTTGACATCACATCGAATCATCAACATTTCAAATTCTTTGTTGTATTCGTCAACTAACCGGCTACACTACCTGAGCTCCTACAATATCTCAACTGTGTCTTGTAGATCAGACTCGAGGGTAAACCATCCTCTCAAGAGCCTCTTCATGTCTTCCCATTTCCTTACGCCACATTGACTATCCCTTCTCCTTGCAACTACTAAGTCCACCACATTGCTACATACTTAAAGAATTCTCGGATGATGAGTCAGACCTTTTCAACTTTCTCCTCCCACTCCAGATACTTGTCCTCGTCTCCACTCTTAGAGAAAGTCAAGATTTGGACTACAATGTTGTCAAGACTACGGGGAGCTAAGAAACCATAGTCCTTTATAAGTGTGAATTTATATATGTTTATTGTTGTATTTTATAGTGATTTTCTTGTATTTTGATGTGAATTTTAGTGGTTTTGATATTTAGATGAGTAACTTGTTAATTTTAGGACTTGCAAGAGTTACTAAAGTGAAAAGAATGAAGATTATCCAAGCTTTGAGAAGAATTTCACTTATTTTGAAGAACCAATAAGAGATAGTGAGCTTTAAAAGAAAATTTTATTGATGACCAATGCCTAAAGAGGGTCACAATTTAGAATACAACTATGTTCCCTATTTGTGATCCCATCAACAAGAAATTTTACGAAATTCTTAAAGAATCATTGCAAAGAGGAACATGCCAATGTTAATGCTCGTGTTCCTAAGGCATGGTCGTGCCATTTCATTTAAAAAATTCATATTTGAGTTATTTTTACATATCCTTATAAATTGGAAGTCAAATACTCATTGAATAAGAGTGGGAAGAGAGAGAAAAGGAGAAGAGATGTTGTTGTTCATAAAAAACCACAGGATTTTCATTTTATTCTTATGATTTTATTGCAAAATTATCTTTTTAGCAAGATTGTAGCATAAGTGTTAGATATTTAGACCTATGAATCTTTGAATTGACATATAACGTACTTACTTTGTTTTATTCTAATGAAATTCCCTATTTCTTATTTATTGAATTGTGTGTTTTTCATTGATTAGGTTGTTATTTCTTCTTCTCAATCTAATTATTTGACATTGTACATTGAGGTTATAAGAACCTACCCATTATTAGATCTACCATGATTAAAGAGAAATTCTATAATCTTAGCAATAAGTTATAAGATTCTTTCAGATTTTATTATAATATTTGTAAAGAGAATTCCTATTCTTAATGCTCTTTTAACTTACTTGATTGTAGAAGCAATTCAAATAGAGTATAGTTATGGTTAGAAGTTAATAAGTGAAGCAATTCCTATTAACTCAATAAATGAATTCTCTTAGTTAATGAGAATAAGGAATGAATTAGGAATCATTTAAGTTATTACATGCTAATTCCTTGGTGAAACAAAGTATAGATATCCATATGATTGTTTAAGGTTTCTTGTTTTATCATTGCATTCTTAATCAATTGTAATTTAAATTTTATTTCTCTTTCAGTTGTTAGAGTTTGATTATTTCATTTTACAAATGGTGTTAATATTTCCTTGTAAGTAGAATAGTTGAGTGAGAAGGAGTAGTGTATGGAGTCTTCGAAGGATTAACTTGGATTTTACTAATCCACTATATTATAACTTGACCAGTGCACTTGCTAACCAATCGCTCCTCCACCTTAAAGTAATCTTCCTCATCATCTGCTTCCTCCAACTCATCAAAAACAAGCCTTCATCTATCATAACTCTCTACCCCTCCAGTGCAAGCATTTTGAGTCGGATGATTAAGTTTGTCTACTTGGGCATTATCCTAGTCGTGCACTATATTAGCTCAAACGTTGTCTTGAGCAACTCTGCCAAGTTAGCATTTTTCTACATGGTTGTTAGTCGATTAAGTTTTTCATTAACTATTCTCAAGGTCTAACTTTCTTGCCAGCCTCAACTTAGTACTCCATTCTCATTATCACCTACAACTACTCGAATATTGGAGTCGATCATCTTTTATAGTAGCTGACACTTACCGCAATACAATAGATACACCACAATAGTATCAAACTCACCAACAACTACCAGTCATAGCCATCACCACCACTTAGTATTCTTAATAACCTACTACTACTACAATTCATGGCAGTTACTTCAATACCCCACTAATCATAACAATTATACTCACATACAACAATTGAACCACGAACTTCATTCCAAGTACAGAAAATAAGGGAAAATAAAGTAAGCAAACAAGTGCTTAGAGCTTCAAATCCTAACACAAGCTCAACACTACCCATTGCTTAGTAACTTTGAAACTACTTCTCGACACTTCTACAACCTGATACGCACTCTACGAGCTTCAATGACAATAGCTTTGAACACCCTCAATGCACACATACACACAATAACATGAACTAAAAATAATCTACTATAACAGCAACTAAACAAGACAAGATAGCTACTAATAGTAAAACACACACAAGAACTTCGTTGAACCTCACTTACTCCTTCATTAGAACCTATGCTCTAATACTAATAAGCTGATATGTCTTGGGGTTAAACACGTGAGGCACAACAAGCAACAACTGAATAAAGAAGAAAAGGGGTTAGCAAAATCTAAGCACAACTACTGGATATGATGCACCAACAACCCATACAACCTTGTACTCATTTAGTATTATATACAAATCAATATTAGTTTCACTCATCATCACTCTTGCTAAAAAAGTAGATAACAATTAAGGGAAGTTAGAGAGAAATACTCCTATAGCTGTAACATATTCGAATATTCAAGGGTAATGTCTACAAATTACATATAGAGGCCTTATATACCTAGCTAAGTAGGGTTACAACAAAAATGGAAAAGACAAAATGGTAAATACAAATAAAAGTCTTAGGACGTGTGAAAGGGGAAAAATGGACAAATAGTAAAAGGAAGGTATGAGAGAATCATCGTGGGATCGTACATTGTGGACACATGTAGTGCATGGGTTAGAAGCTTTGACAAAAGGTGAAGGAAAGCATATTTAGTTAATCTCTTGGGAAGTAGAAGGTCGGTTCTCTAAGTAGCTCAGTGGCTAGGATGACTAGCTTGGGTATGGAAAGAACATTTCAAAGGTCAAATCAGCTAACCTAATCTAGATCAAGTCAGGCGGACAAGCAACTCGGTTCTGTACTTAGTTGCTTAGGCATTAAGGTAAGCTATAATGAGGTCAAGACATTGAACATTCCTAAGTCTATTGACCTTCCTAGGTTAGGTCGAAAAGAGTCATAGTTGTGATCATAGTCTTATACTCAGGTTGGTCAAAGTGTAAGTAGCCTTAGTCAAGGTAAGAATCTTCATCCCCCTAAGGTTCATAGGTTAAGACATGTCAAGTTAAGCCTTGAAAACCCTTAACTCAGCTTTAAGTGATGGGTTCATGAGCATGATCCCTTTCACCCATAAGTTTAACTAGTTGATAAACTAAGATCAATCACATAGTGATGACAAAAGCCTTATAGCAGAAGATTATAAAATTTAGAAAAATCTTCAAAGGTTAGATTCATCAACAAACAAAGACTGAAAATGTGTTTAAAAACCTCTTTGGTGGGTAGATTAGACAAATAGACATAGATCAAAAGTGTATCTAAAAATCTTACTAGGACATCCATGATATTCCATCTTTTAACTACTAGATACTAAGCTTATAGATAAAATAGGAGTAACCAGGATAAGGAAAATGAAAACATAGATTAAATAATAAATTGTATATTTTGATTACATATTAGTTGCAGAATATTTAATTTAGCTTATACATAAAAATTCATATAAAATGCTATACTTTAAATAATTAAGAATGTTTGATTCTAGGTATGTTAACCAAGCCTACATTTGGATAAGTTTTTGGATAATTTCATATTGCCTTCACAATTCCTTCAATGCTTGGTAAAACTCCTCATAGAAACCCCACTAATTCTATCCCTTACTTTACAACTTACCTTTCAAATTAAAATCCTTATACTTTCACTCTCTCTCTTGTAACTCTCTTTACATAATTCAAAGTTCCCTACAACTTCAATCCTTCGTATCTTCTTCATTTTCAATCCAAATCAAAAACTATAAGTTACATCGGAATCCTTGTTGTTAGAACCTACATGAAGGGCATTTTGATGATAACAAAATATGTGTTAAAATTACTAATCAAGTTATTTAATATGTAGAAAAAGTTTAAATTTTGAGTAAAACTCAAAGATAACTACAATTGAGAGAGAGATAAAAAAAAATGGAAAGAATGGTTCTGAAAAGAAACAAGATTTGAATTGAAACAAAGATTAAGATCTAATTATGTGACTAAAGATTAAAACTAATAAAGAATAACAAGAACAAATAATCAAAACATAACAATTGGTCACTTAGAACCTAAAAGAAAGATTTATCAAAAGTGAAGATGATGAAGTAGCGTTATATTAAAGGATGAAGGAAGACAAAGAAAAGTCTAAAATTAAACAAAGCTTCTAACAAGAAGTGACAAGAGCATAATCAGAATCTTACAAGATAAGTCAAAAGCAGAATAATCAAGATTAGAAGGCAAATCAAAAGGAAAGATGAAAGACAGATAATGTTTAGAAGCCATATAGATGTAGAAGATATATCAAAAGATTGGATGATAAAAGAAACATTTTACAAGTCAAGACCCAACACCAAAGAAAAGATGTATTTGGATAATATATTGAATGAAACCATAGAATACTTTATTTATCAATATACAATAACAAATGAGAAGTAGAAAACTTCAAGTGTTGGAAAGAAAAAAGATACACTTTCTAGAATGAACAAAAGAAGGAAAGAACCATCATATATATCCTAAATAACCAAGCATATTCAAACAATAGAATGAAGAGAAGGTCACAAAGATTTGAAGACAATGGCTACACTAATGACTATTACCAAGAATAGAGTATTTAAACATTGGAACAACATCTATTGAAAGAAGTAAAGAGAATAAGAGAAAGAACAAAATGAAATAGATAATTGAACAATCTTATGAGAAAGTGTAGAACAAGTTTTAAGTAATCATAAGTCTCCAAGAATTACAAAAGCTAAAGTGTGAAATCTATTGTGAAAGGGAAAACTATACTTTTAATCCTTGAACTTTACCACTTTTTTCTAATTGAGTCCTTAAACTTTTATTTTTTCTATTTCAGTTCTCAAACTCTCCAAAAAATTACAAAAATATCCTCCGTTAGTGAATCATTAGTTTTTCTGTTAATAGAGGACTCTTTTACAAACTTTTGGAAAGTTTGAAGACCGAAATAGAAAAAATAAAAGGTCAAGGACTCAATTAAAAAAAGCAGTAAAGTTCAAGAAAATAATAAATAAATAAATAATGGGAAAATATTGTGGCAATAGGGAAATGGTCCTAGGAGGTATGGCAAGTTGTGAATTTAAGGAAAGCATGGTTTTGGAAGTGGCAAAGCATGTTGAGAACTCCAAATAAGGCAAAATTTGACACATATTGAGTAAAGGAAAACTAACAACCAAACCTACCCTTTATAAAAAATCCCTAACCTCCTACAATAGCAAAGTTTAGTCATTTTAGGATCTAAGGAAAAATCTTGGAAGATTAATAAAGTCAAGAAATTGCTTAAGGAAATTTTAAGAAAAACCGATACAATCTAAGCTAGTGTGCGTCCGTAGGTACAAGGAGCTTATGGAAGTGAGCCATCACTTTGGCCTGAAGGAGAACTACCCACCTAGTGGTTCCAACATCCCCTCCTCCTTTAACGACAACTAATACAATGACTTTCAGTAAGTGCCCAAGAATAGTTTAATTTTCATTTAATTACTAAAAATACTTAATTTAATTGAAAAATTATGGGAAAAAATTATTTTGAAGTAATATTTCATGTGGAATCTAAGAAAAATATTATTTTATTGAAATTTAGTAGCTATCTACTATGTCCTTAAGAAATTACTAAACCCGATTAGATTTCAACATTGTTTTAAAACATCTTAATGACAAGTTATTGATTATTAATAATATAATGCTATGTAATTTTTTTCATTAAAACTATTTTTCTTAAATTTTGAGTTCATAAATTATAGCTAAATTAGTATTTTTGGGAAAATTAATAAATTTCTCTTCAATGACCTTACTTAGATTCTAAGTAAAACCAATATGGGAAGTAAATTGCTGTGAAGTGATGATGTTAGATTAAATTTCTTAGTTGGAACTCATAAACTTCATAAATATGCTCCTTTTATGGTATAATTTAATAATATGTGATCTTATGGATTTAAGTGAATGAGAAGTTCAATGGAATTCTTACAAAGTAAGGGAATATTCTGGTGTTGTATGTACTATTAGTATGCTTCTTATAATTGAAATTGAGGGGAAGAGTCAACAAATCTATTGATTATAGGGGATTTAAGCTAAGTTAAAGGATAAATAAGTGGTTTTACTAAGCAAATATCCTAATAGACACATATTTAGAAGTTAAACTAGAGGGGATTTTCATGAGAATTGTAAACAAGTGAATCTCAAAGACTAAGTTTGGAGGTATATTCTTAAGAACTTTGATGTTAGTTAGACTTTGAGGATCGCTCAAAATGTATTCTATTAAGAGACTTAAAATTAAGTAAACTTAGTAACTAACTCAAAAGGTAACTCATAGGGTATTTGGAATGAAAATATATGAACGTGGGCACTCAAAAGCTACCTCAAAGGGTATTCTATGAGAAATCTTAAGTACTTGTCAAACTCAGAACTTAGCTCAAACAGTGCCAAAGGTAAATTTCACTTATGAAACAACTCTCTCCCTACACTTTAGTATACATAACCTATGAATTAAATTCCTAATCAACATAATTCTTATGAAGATGAATAGATCAATGGTATTTCTTAACTTATATGGAAACTAAAATGATTAATTGGATAAATATATAGGATTTGTCGATAAGGGACAAGTTTAACAACCAAGTTTAGCGATTAAGCGAATTCTAGATAAGTGGGATCAATGCTTCACGGTATTTTAGAGTATTATTTTAGAATAATTGGAGATTTTGATATGTTTCTGCTTGTGATTGTATTTAGCTATTTGTAAGTGTACATGCATACGCTTGAAATTTGTTTTGCTATGTTGGGAGTTAGGCTCCATGTTATGTTTGTTCTATGTATATTGTTCTTGATGAGTTACCGACCTCTAGCCCACTTACTCGCCTACGCCTCAGAGACTTCTAGTCCCTTACTAGAAGAATTATCTCTGATCAACCTGCCAAGGACGAGAAACCGTACACAGAAGAATGGTGGCTAAACTCCTTGAGAGCTCTAAGTAGGTGTACCCTACTCTATTCTATCCCTTGTGCCAACGCTAACTACTCTCCTAACAAGGCCTCTTTATCGAGTGATGTGAACCAAGGCCCTACACATTAAATCCTACTTAAACCTTCAGCTGCCGATAGTTTCTTGCCGAGTGCCAAGCCATAAGCTCTTGCTAACCAAGTATTTCTCTTTCGGCCTCTTACTCATACTTACAGTATCCTTTACTTGTTTTAGCAACCCCTAAGGTCGCTACATCATGATCCAAGTTAGCTATTGCACCCTAAGATTCCTTAATACAAGACCATTAACGAGTTGCCACCTATCTTTTTCACTTAATACTGTAATATTTTCCTTCTTCTTTTTTTTGTCATTTTTCCTATTTACCCTTTTTCATATATACTAGAAATTACTTTTCATAAATCACTTTTTATAGTTTTTTTTATTTATAATATTACCCTAGGGACTTACCATAAATAGTCTCTTCTCCTTATAGTTGGAATTATCTTACATTCCTTACAGATAATTTAAATATACTTAGTCCTTGCGAGACATTCCTCTCCAAGTCCATTTCCATACACTCTTATCTAGTCTTACCAAGCAGCTCAAGATTAGTAGCAGGTGAACCTTAGCATCAACTTGCATGTTACATCAAGTGAGGTGCCAAGTCTACTGTATTCGTAGGTAAGTTATATCCTCTGAGCAACTTCACATCAGCTATTACATTCAATTTGCCGACCTTTCCATTCTATTTTTTTGGTTACTTCAAAGGACCCATTTGGTTCTTATCTCCTATGGTAAGTCCTAGTAATAACTGAGCTCTTAGGTACATCATATAATCCTAGTATCAAAGCTTGTGGTTGTGACCAAAAGCTATGTTGTGATAGTTTCTACTAGTTTGATGTTTGATATACTTTGTTTTCATTTGGAAGAACAGAGCTAGTTCACAATTCACTATTCGTTTGGTATTTTCTATAGGTATAAGAGTTTCTTATGTAAAAAGTATTTTCTAAAGCTTTGTTTTGAGAATGTTGAATCCTAATGTTCAAGGACAGATTAATGATGCTAAGAGTGATGCTCATGGCCATGGTCATGTTACCCAATAAACACCATGTCCTACTAATAAGCAAATGCAAGACCTTGCTACTATCATGATCAATTTAGCTATCTCAATACAATGAGTCTTAGAGACTAGGCTAAGAGAGAGAGTTGCAGTTGAATAAGGTCAAGAAATGAGAGATAGGCCAAGACGACAAATGAATAAGCAACAAGCACCACCCCATCATACTGATAGAGTTGCAAGAAGGAGACTTGAGTTAGAAGAAGCTAAGGAGTATGAGGAGGAGGAGCAATATATTGGGATAGACGAACATGAACTTAAAGCTCTTAGGGGAGCTGAGCATCCCAAAGTGTAGATTCTGAGCTTTAATGGGTCTAATAGTGCTAATAATTACCTATACTGGAAAGAGAAGATTGAAAAGATCTTTGACTTCTATGACTATGAAGATGTTGTTAATATTCGAGTGGTGACATTGAAATTTTCTAGATATGTAACAATGTGGTCGAAGAAGCTACTGAATGTTCGCCTGAGAGCCCGACATGAAGTCCGAACACAGAATGAGAAGAAGAGAGTCCTAAGAAGTAAGTTCGTTCCGAAACATTATAAGCAAGACACTTTCCGATGTCTCCAAGGCTTGAGACAAGGTAACAGATTAGAGGAGAACTATGTCCAAGAGTTTCAATTGCTCATGATCCGGTGTGATGTTGACGAGCCCAAGACACAAACTATAGCACGGTTCATTTCAAGGCTAAGAATTGAGATTGGTAACATAGTGGAGCTACAGAGTCTTGCAAATCTAGATGAAACCGTTAGAGTGGCATAAAAGGTCGAGAGGTAAAGGCAGAACCAAATTAACCGAATGACAAATAGCTTACCAGTGTTTCAAAACAGAAGCAGCATGCTAAGTTGAACAATAAATGACCAAGCACCCAATAGTTCTGAGGTGAATCGCCGAGGACAAGTGTTAAGCTGGCCTAAAGAAAACCAAGGTAAAGGTAAGGCCGAGGAGACTAAGGACCAAAGGGACCAAGATTAGGGCTCAGGAAGGAAGACCAAAGACATCAAGTGCTTTAAATATCTCGATTATAGGCACGAAGCTAGTCAATATCCAAACCGACGAGTCATGTCCATAAAGGGAGACGAGCCCCAATTTGAAGTAAAGAGTGCAAGTGAAGGAGAGGAAGAGATGGGAGTTGAACAAATGCTAGAAGAGTTTCAAGAAGACCCTGATGCCGTAAGACCACTTGAGAGCAATGCCGAGTACTATTTTGTTGTTCGAAGCTCTCTCAATACTTTTATAGCTAACAAGAATGCACAAAGGGAGAATATCTTCCATACAATTTGCCGAGTGAATGGCAAGCTATGCAACTTGATCATTGACGGAGGAAGCTGTACCAATGTTATAGCATAAGGTGTAGTTAAGGCCATGAAGTTGCCGACCTTAAGCCATATAAGATTCACCGGTTGAACGAGAAGGGAGGTTTACCCGTTGCCGAGTAAGTTAGAGTATCGATTACCATTGGTGATAGGTACTTGGATAAGGTAATCTATGACGTCCTTCCTATGTGCACTTTGCACATCTTACTTAGCCAACCTAGGCTATTTGACTTAAGAATATTACACGATGGTTATAAGAACACCTATATGTTCTAAAAGGACGAGAAAAAGGTTATATTGACCCCCATGAGTCACAAGGAAGTGCAAGAGTCACAAGAGAAGGTTCCCAGATCACTACAGCGAAAGTCCTTAGTGATTTATTGTGCTTAATTTTCCCATGAAGTTAAGGTAAAGGAGTATGTGCTCCTTTTAGACAAGAAACTTCTAAAATTAAGAGATGCCAAGAGCTTACCTGCCAAGGTGAAAACATTACTATAGAAGTATGCCGACCTATTTCCTGCCGACATGCCAAAAGGATTACCACCCTTGAGAGACATTGAACATTGCATCGACCTTCAACCTGGAGTTGTACTACCGAACTGACCTACCTGTAGACTTAATCTTGAGCAAGAAACCAAGCTAAAGAAGTAAGTAGATGAGTTAGTAGATAGAGGATATGTCCGTGAGAGCATGAGCCCCTGTACCACACTAGCTGTGCTAGTACTAAAAAAGGATGGATCGTGGAGAATGTGCATTGACAGCCGAGCCATCAATAAAACTACCATTAAGTACCGATACCCGATCCTGCAACTTGATGACATACTTGATGAGTTACATAGTGCTCACATCTTTGCAAAGATTGACTTGAAAAGTGGCTATCATCAGATAAAAATGAGGCCTAGCAATGAATGGAAGACTGCCTTCAAAACAAAGGATGGCTTATTTTGAGTGGTTGGTGATGCCGTTTGGTCTGACAAATGCACCAAGTACTTTTATGTAGCTCATGAATCATGTATTGAGGGCACTGATGGGCAAATCTCTTGTTGTTTACTTCGATGGCATTCTAGTCTACAATACTGACCTCACATCCCATATCGAGCATTTAAGATTAGTGTTCGACATTCTCTATGCCAAGAAGTTATTTAGCAACTTGAAGGAATGTGTGTTTTGCCAAAGCGAAGTCATATTCCTCAGATATGTTGTATCTAAGGGAGGAGTCCAAGTTGATAGCGAGAAAGTCAGAGCTATTCTCGAGTGGCTTGCTCTGACTAATGCTACCGAAGTTAAGAGCTTCCATGTTCTAGCTTCATTCTATTGGAGATTCATTTAGAACTTCAGTTCCATAATGATGCCATTAATCGAACTGACTAAGAAGAACTCTGAGTTTAAGTGTTCAAGGAAAGCTTAGAAGAGTTTTGAAGATGTAAAGTCTAAATTGGCGTCTACTCCAGTACCTGCTCTATTGGATTTTAAGAAAGTTTTTGAAGTAAAATGTGACACATTTAGAGTAGGCATTGGTGCTTTCCTTATGCAAGAGCACCAACCCATCGCTTATTCAGTGAGAAGCTCAAAGGAGCCACCCTAAATTGCATATGATAAGGAGTTCTATGCCCTTACTCAAACACTACAGAACTAGCAGTATTACTTGTTACCAAGAGAATTCATCATCTACTCAGATCATAAATCTCTCAAACATCTCCGATGGCAACAATAACTTTCTTAGCATCATGCCAAATGGGTTGAATTCTTAGAGTCCTTCTGCTAGGTCAATCGGTATAAGAAAGGGAGCACCAACATTGTGGCTAACACCCTTTCTCGTCATCATACCCTCATTACAATAATGCAAACTAAGGTACTTGGGTTTAGTGCCCTACTCGATCAATATGAGCACAACCCATATTTTGAGCCCTTAGTAACCAAGCGCAACATTAGAGGGGTTATAGATGGGTTCTACTTAAGTCAGGGGTTCCTAATCAAGGGCAAGCAAGTTTATGTGCTGAGTGGTTTAGCTAGAGAGCTACTCATCCGAGAGGCTCATGCTGGAGGCTTAGCTAGCCATTTCAGAGAAAAGAGGATGGCTAAAATATTGAAAGAACATTTCTACTGGCCTGGGATAATGAAGGATGTGCACTGAGTTCTTAAGAGGTGTTATGTGTATAAACATGCAAAAGGAAGGAGAGAGCCATATGGAGAGTACATACCCCTGTCTATACCTGAGCAAGCTAACCTAAGAATGGATTTTATGCTCGGCCTTCCCCAAACGCTGAGAAGACATGACTCAACTATGGTAGTGTTCGATTGGTTCAGCAAGATGAGCCACTTCATCCCTTACCATAGCACCAATGATACTTTATTTGTCTCTAACCTCTTTCTATAGGAAATTGTGTAATTGCACAGAGTGCCGAGAAGTATTGTGTTCGACCATGACTCAAAGTTTACGAGTTTCTTCTGGAGGACCTTATGAAAGAAGCTCGACACTAAGCTTATGTTAAGTACTTCTTGCTACTCCCAAACAAACGGCCAAACTGAAGTTGTGAATAGGACAGTCGATAACCTCCTACGAGCAACTGTTGGGAAGAATTCACATGATTAGGATTTATGCCTACCTGTCATTGAGTTCACTTACATCCACTCAACTCACAACTCAATGGGAAGATAGTCGTTTGAGGTCGTTTATGGACTTAACTCGAACTTACCCTTAGATCTAATTATCAACCTAACCACATAAGGGGAAAACCAATCTAGCCTGCAACATGCCGAAGAGTTCTAGAAGTTACATTAGAAGGTTGCCGAACAACTAGCTAAGACTGTGGCTCGACAGAAAGAGTAAGGAAGCCGAGGAAGGAGGTAAGTCATTTATACTCCTAGAAACCTTGTCTAGATCTACCTTAGCAAAGAATGCTTCCCTAATAAGAGGATAAACAAACTATCCCTCAAAACGAATGGGCCTTACAGGATCTTTAGGCGTATCAATGACAACGCCTATAAAGTTGAGCTACTTAAGGGATATATCATGTCTACCACATTTAATGTCGCCGACCTAACACCCTATGTGCCTTATGCTAACAAAGACCATGATTTGAGGGCAAATCTTCAACAACCCCGAGGAGCTTATGGGTTATCAACCTTTAGCCTAATTACTCGCATACACATCAAAGGCCTCCAGTCTGTCACCAGGAGAATTCTCTCTCGTCAACTTGTTCAAGATGAGAAACAATACACAGAAGAATGATGGCTAAACTCCTTAAAAGCTCCAGGTGGGTACACCCTGCTCTACTCTATCACTTATGCCAACACTGACTACTCTATAGGCCTCTTTACTAAGTAATGTGAACCAAGGCCCTACACATCAAATCCTGCTCAAACCTTTAGCTACTTGGAGCTTCCTGCCGAGTGTCGAGGCATAGGCTCCTATTAGCCGAGTATTTCTCTTTCAGCCTCCTATTCATACTTATGGTGTCCCTTACTCGTCTTGGTAACTCCTTAGGCCGCTTCATCATGATCCAACTCAGCTACTGGGCCCAAAGATTCCTTGGTACAGGACTATCAATGAGCTACCACATGTCCTTTTCATCTAATATTGTACTATTTTTCCTTTTTTATCATTTTTTCTATTTACCCTTTTTCATATGTACTTGGAATCACTTTTTATAATTTTCTTTATTTGTAATGTTGCCTTAGGAACCTACTATAAATAATCCCTTCTCCTTGTAACTAGAATCATCTTACATTCCTAATAGACAATTTGAATATACTTAGTCCTTGAGAGACATTCCTCTCCAAATCCATTTCCATATATTTTTATCTAGTCTTTTCAAATAGCTCAAGATTAGTAGCGGGTGAAACTTCGCATCAACTTATACATTACATCAAGTGAGATACCAAGTCGTGTTGTGGTTGTAGATGAGTCATATCCTCCAAGCAGCTTCACATCAACTACTACATTCAGTTTACTAACCTTTCCATTCTATTTTCTTCATTACTTCGAAGGACCCATTTGGTTCTCATCTCCTACAGTAAGTCCTAATGATAACTAAGTTCCTAGGCACATCATTTCTACTTCGATTGTTTAATATTAGTTGATCATCCCAAAAATAAACTAACTTGAACTTAGCTTAACATATAATTTAACATGCATCGTAACTTACTGAGGGAAACAACTACGGTTATTGAGCCAAAGATGAACCCTTCAATAAGCATAGTTGAAATAGTCATTTTCCTACCCTAAATTAAACTAAGTGATAAGAGAGGAGGTCGCAGTAAAGTTAGGGACAATGGCTTGAAGGTAGTCATTGGCAAAGGGTGTCTTACATTACATAAGCCCTAGTTTTGCTTTGATTCATGAGTGCATAACCACAAACTCCCTAATCTAGATTAAAGAGAGCATAACTTCGCTAATCTCATTATAGACTGGACAATGTCTTGTGATGCTACTTGCTTATACATGCATTACATCTAACTAACTTGGTTGAAAACTCTGATTGGTTTATGTTGGATACATACTTCTATCTCTATCCCACTTACTGAGCAAGTTGTCGCTCAATCCTCTATACTCACTTGTATAGGTTTAGAGCCAAACTTAGCAATTTACCTAATTTATGGTTAACAACAAATGAGCTGAGGAGTGAGATTAATGAAGACATAGCTAGAATTATCTCTTTTGTAATTTTTGCCTTTTGGAAAACTAATTAGGCCTCATTGGCAGTGTAGTAGTTTTTGACCGTTGAGTTAAAATGTATGCAGTAATACCTATGCATTTGTAAACTTTTATCTCAAATGTAAACTTGTTCGTATATTTTCACTATAAAACGTACTACAATTTTGCTATAAAAATTATTTGGAAAGCTATACCATAGGTTTTATATCAAATAAGTTATGAATCAGATGCTTTAAAGCGGTTGAATTAAGTGCACCTTGTGTAGATTAGGCCTAGGATAATAGTTGTAAGGCCAGCTTTTCTCTTGGGATGGTCTACACAGCAAAACTATTACAAATCCACCTATCTAGAGCATAACAATCTAGCATATGACATAGGGAAGCAAATGAAGGTATTAAAGGTAATAATGATATTAATGAGTATAGAGAGAGAGGTTACCCCATATCTCAAGTTCTTCAATGCAATTTGGGTTTAAATCAGTCGTCTAAGATAGAATAGAGCAAGAACCTATTTGATGTGACCCGAAGTCCATCTTGACCTTATCAAAATTTTAAGAGAACTAGGAATTATGAGTGGAAGCCAAGAGAGCAAAGAAATCAAGACTAGATAAGGAGAAGTGGAGGAACTAAATAATACAAAAGTTGATACGGTTGTGTCCAAAAGTAATAATGGATTACGCAATTCCAATTTCAACCTACACGTCGTGTTCCTACAAAGCTAAATACATGGCCTAGAGGTGGAAAGTACATGCTATGTACTTCTCTCAATCAATACAACGCCTCATCAAGGGAACACACTCTATATATTCAATGAAGCAATCACACGACCATTTGGAGTCCTATGCACCATGTAGCTTAAATTATATGTACGCCTCATGTTTTCTTTTCCTTGTTATTTTATTTCTTATTATTTCCTTTTACATATTTATTTAGGTTAGTGTGTGTGTGTGTGTGTATGTATAAATACACTTATTACTCAATGGTAGAGACAATTCAAAGTTGTTATATATTTTATTTTGAGAGTAATTACTAAGAGTGGATTTCTCTTATAATTTTTCCAATCTTATCAATCGATCAATTGGCAACAAATTGCGGCGACCTTATTAAATTATTAAACGTTATGTGTCATATCAATATTTGATAATCTATTTGAAATTGTGTGTCATATTAATTCTATTCTTGCCAATATTTTATTGTTGTGATATATATATTTGTGATCATTCATTGAGATTTTCATTGAAGTTTAAATCGAGTTGCAAGATAAGATGCCATATTGGATACAAGATTAGTTATGTGAATTATCATACAACTCGTGGTCATATCATATTTGGTATCAAAGCTCGTGGTTCGCATGCTTCGTCTTTTGGTAAGTTGTTGAAAACCCTAATCTTTTGAATTGTTAAAGAAGTCAGGTGTGGTAATATTAGGGTTTGTGAAGGCTATAGTGAGATTATTGTGAAAGTCTAATTTTTATCTGTATTTGTTGATAATCTTAATTAACCACTATGTCTAGAGATTATAGTTGTAGTGATGATGGAAGGAGATCTAAGGATCATGCTACTAATGGTTCTTCTAAGAGATTACATGTTAGTGCAAGGAAATGAAATGTCTTAAAAGAATATATGCGAGTATTAAATGAGTCGACGAAATACCTAAGATAGTTGTGAAAATCGTGATTCTACCCACGAGTTTATGATTTTAAGAGGCTCTTCCAAGTTAACTTATATATAAAATCATTTTTCTATAAAAATTTACACTTTTAGCCGATTTTACATGTCACACTCAATAGAAATTTACATTTTTAACCAAATTTATTTATTACTTGTGAAATCTTGATGAGGAGACTCAATGAATAATAAGACAAAGTAGATAGATTTGCAAAGGAGGATAAGAAGAGGAAATTGAGGAAAAAAGATTCTAAGACTCTAGCTATATTGTAGTGCAGTTATGAAAAAGAAATTGAAAAGACTACTACAGAAAAGGTTGTAGAAGTGAGGAAAGATAAAATAGGAGAGCGGAACAAATTATTGAACCTCAAAAAGAAGCTAAAGTAAAATGATGTGTTATTGAAAATATAGTACCAAAGGTTAGGAAACTAGAAGAAAGAAGAATTGGTTGAAGCTCCTATTGATACTATCATGAAGGATGAGGATCAAGGAGTAGAAAGGTTGATGAAATGTTTGGCGAAGTTGCAATTGAAAACAACAAAGTTACATATAAAGTTCCAAGTTTTGTTGAGAAGAATGAAGTATCGAGTAATGTCCCATATGAGGTACATTCACTAATTACACAATTTGTGAATTAGGTGGGTTCTAGATAGAGAGATAACCTATTTCGTACTCAATGCTCGATTGGTGGAAGGATTTGTTCCTTAGTAATTGATGGTGGTTGCAGTGCTAATTTGGTTTCCAGTACCTTTATTCTTAGGCGAAGATTGAAGTATGTAGCTCATTTAAACCTTATAATCTACGCTAGTTTGGTAGGAAAGCTATTCGTGTTACCAAATAGGCCAATATATTTTTTACAAGTGGTAAATATGTAGACGAGGTGGTTTTTTATATTATGCCCATGGAAGCAACACATATTTTATGGGACAACCTTAGTAATATGATAGGAATGTCATATTCAATGGAAAGGCCTATACTTATACCTTCTTTAAGGAAGGCAAGTTGAATTCAAAAAAGACAGAAAGTGATGGTATGAGTAGGGAAACACAAGCTTAGTTTGTTTGCATATCATTTTGGGATTGGAAATAATTGTGTAGATACTATCGAGCCAAAGAAGAAGCAAAGGCCACTAATGAAGCAATATAAAAATTCCAACAATTCTTTTGCAGGTGATAGGAAGAAATTTTGTGTAGGTGTAAGGAACAACCCAAAGCAAGATTCAAAGGCGAATCTTCACCACCCTAGCGATGATAACTTGACTCGAGGCCCAGCTCAACCTTATTAGAATTTTAGGAGAACGAGGAATTATGAGTGGAGTCCAAGATAGTGAATAAATCAAGATTGGACAAGGAGAAATGGAGGAACTGAACAAGACAAAAGCCGATACAATCATGTCTAGAAGCAGTGATAGAATACATGGTTCCAAATTCAAGCCACAAACCATGTTCCTACAAAGCCAAATACATTGCCTAGTGGTGGAAAGTATGCATTGTGTACTTCTCTCAATATCAATATAAGGCTTTATGAAGGGAACACACTCCATGTATTCAGTGAAACAAACACACGGCTATTTGAGTTCTACATGCCATGTAGCCTAAATGATATGGACCGTACCTCATAGTTTGTTTTCCTTGTTAATTTATTTCATGCCATAATCTAGGGTTTTAGGCTAATATATACATTTATATACACACACACATGCACACTCTCTTTACTCCACGATAAAGACAATTCATAGTTGTTTTGTCTTTCATTTTAAGAGAGACTCTTTGGGAGTAATCATCAAGAGTGGATTTCTCTTGTAATTTTTTTAATCTTATCAATCTATCAATTGGCAATAGATTGTAGCAACCCTACTAGATTATTAAACACGATATCATATCAGTATTAGATTATTACAATTGATTCTAACTAGCAATTGATCATATCCTTTATTTTATTAATTCATGAACACACAAAAGCACATAAAAATAGTTCCTTTTCACTATTTAAACCCTCAAAACATAAAAAGTTTTAAGCACTCAAATAGCTGTACAAGAAGGATTTTCTTGAGATTTTAGACGCATCGTATAGTTTATTCAAACCCCAAAACTATTAATGAAACTATTTGATATTATTAATGAATATATTTTTGTTTGATTCAATCACGAAACACCTCCATTAAACCCCCCATAATAGCCGTTTCATAAGCTTTTATTTAAGTCAAGTCATGCAACACTCAAGAATTTGAAACACTAGTTGAATTTTTATCTATGATGTTTTCATCGGACTTGTAGACAAGAAATAGGAATAAATCTTTGCAAGCATATTTATAGTTTCCTTAGCGCTTGTTAAAGTGAAGATAGTATTTGAAAGATGTTTTCATATAGGGTCTCCATGGCTATGATATACCTTTCCTAGAAGATTCTGAATATCCAACATACATATCAAATGTGTTAGGTTATAAGTTTAGGTTTCAAACATGATTAACAAATAAATCATGTTATGAGTTGAAGTTTTTAAATACAAATCCTTTTAGATGTCGATATAAAACATAATCAGTTAATATGAATCGACAACCCTAACTAAAAATAACACTATTTGCAGACTTTTACATCTCATCAATGTGCATCAGTCAGCTTGAGAGAGAAGTTTCAGTAGAATCAATGACAATTTCACATACCACAGAAGTATGCTGTGTCTTTGGATGAGAGATGCCACATATCTTACAAATGAGAGTGGGGTAAAACAATCCTAGCTGTCTGCTATATATGCAGAATAGGAATCCATATCTTCTCTAAACTAGCATTTCGGTGAGAAAAGGGAATGGAAATTATGTAAGTATAATGTACAGTGTACAACAAGGGGCTTGCCGAAGTAAAAATCGGACCTAAATTAGCAAAAGCCTCAACTTTCCGGATCGTTGAATATGCATCGTTTTCCTCCACTGTCAACTCATGATAAATTTACAGGACATCAGAACAATGGATACAAGCATGGTTAATGAGCCTACTTGCAAGACTATCAGGCTCAGGGATGATAGCACTGGTGACACTGTTCCAAAAATGAAACGTCGATGAATTGTCTATAATCTTTTTGAATAGAGCATCTTGATGAGTCTTCTCAACGTCAGTTGAAGGTGCAACAAAGTACCTGATGAATATCATCAACAAGCACTTAAAGGGTGGATAGATTTTCCAAAAGTTAAGCTGAAATGTTGCAGAAAGCATAACATCGACCATTGCAATAACCATTCACCAATAATCCTCTGGCACTGCAGGGATGTCATAAACTTTTTGGCATATCATGAAACTGAAAACAAAAGATACAAGGATTATCCAAAAAAAATATACTTGAGTTATTATGCTTTTTCACTATGCATACCTCTCTCAATTCTTTTCTCAGTTATAAAACCTAAGTTTTTGCATCTTTTCATTTTACATACTCATGCTATGATTTTTCCACCATATAACCTAAATTTTTACACTTTTTCTACTTTATATACTCATTATATTAACAAATGGTGAAAAAATATGAAAATTCAGTTATATACAACTGAAAAAAGAAATAACAAGGGTATGCAAGACAAAAGAACATGAAAACTCTAATTACGTAATTGAAAAAATAAATGAAACGGTTATGCAAGATGAAAAAACGTGATAACTCAGATATGTTTTGTGCAATTAACCCAAGATACAATTATCCAAAAAGAAAACAGAGTACATAATGATGATGTAAGTTCAGAGCCACGTTGATTATGAAGATTCCTGTTGGTATGTGAGTAAAAGAGAGAGGGGAATTCAAAGCCGAACCTTATTATATTCTGACTACTTATAGGAAAGAATCTGAAGAAGGGTTGTATTTTCAAGTCTTCTCTCCCCTTGCTTGAAAACTTCCTTGCTACTCGTGCCAAAAGATCAGCTCCATTCCATCTCAATGCAGTATCATCATAAGTTGCAAAATACTCTTTCAAGCATTCCATCAAAAATTGACTGCAATAGAAGTTCTAATGACAACCTCAAAAGAGAAGCATTTACCAAATATTGACATATTAACTGCCTTGAAGGCATGCCTCATTAACTAATAATAATAACATTGTTATCCTAAAACCATTGCTTACAAATGTGCAGCATATTTCCTATAGCAATGATGTACATTTTATGCAACAGCAATTTTTTGCACAATTCTAATAATTTTTTTGGGATTTGAAATCTGATAGCACAAAAATTATTAGATTCAAAAGGAAATTGCATTAAACTTCCAAGACTCTTCTGGCAATAGACTAGCAGCAAGCATTCAGAAAATGATTAGCAAATCGAAAAGTGTCAAAGATTGAAGCAGGCTAACAGCTTTCAAACAAAAATATTACATGGCGATCATCATGATTTACCGGTTAATTTGGCAGCAAGAACTCAAGTAGAAAGTGAAAGAAGGAACCATGTATTTACCTATGCTTCTGGAATGCCATTACAGCACCATTAAGTGATTGCCGATCCAATTGATTCTCCTGACCAACAGTATTATTGAGTGAAGACAAAGATTTCAACACAATGATATCTGAGTCAAGGTATATCCCACCATGCCTGGAGAGAAAGGGAGGAAATCAATTATGCACATGAATAATTTGAACAATTATAATGCTATCTCTAAGTTTCTATAATAACACTAGCCACATTTCACTGGAACAGCCTCCACAATTAAAGACAAACAGTGAATACAAATATTACACAAACATAAAGTTTAATTACAAGAGTATACCAGAGTTTCCGCAATTTTCACTTTGCCTTACTGATTCATTATTTTGAACCAATATCTATATCACTTCCCGAGCTTTAAGTGTTTTTTCAACTTTACACCTAAGATTGAAGTTGCTAAACGTCAATATACTCAATCAAACTTTCACTTATCAAAATTACAATCTTACCTACAATTGGTTATACTTGTACTCCTAAACTAATAAGTGTTTACCACGTCATCTTTCTAATTATGACAGAAGTAATTATTTTGATGAGTAGAAGTTTAATTGGATATAATATTTAGCAACTTCAAATCTTATATGTAAAATTTAACAAGCAAAAGTTCAATTAGATATAGCAATCACAAATTTTAAGTTTTAGATGTGAAATTGAAGAAACATGCAAAGTTCAATTTGTGAGTTTAACACTATCCCCTTAATTACATAGCCTATGTTTTGCACTTTTTCATTATCCTAACCTATGTTATATTCTTTTTAGTTACATAAGTTAAATGTATGTACTTTTTAACGTTGTTAATATATGTTATTCTTTGTTTTCAGTGACATAAGCCTTTTGTCATGAAAACATTACCTAATAGTATAAAATAAAAAGCCTAAAAGAAAACATGAAGACAAGGTATGTATGATGAAGCTTTTGTTTTTTTAACATTGATATATATAATATTATGTAACTGGAAAAAAAAATAGATAAATAAAATACAATAACATATCTTAGCAAAGCTGAAAAGGTATAGCTTAACTGAAGAGGAAAACAAACACGGGGTTAGCAAGGAATAAAAGTGCAAACACTTGGGAGTTTGTTTTTTCAATTAATCCTAAAACAAAATGATTATCTAGCAAGGAGCAACAAGGAAATGACATTTATGCAAACAGAAAGCTCCAGATACATGGTGTTTTGCAGACAACAAGAAAGAGAAACTTGTCAAAAGTCATCTCTATCAAGATCAATACAATCTGGAGATGCTGTGTTGATGAGCAAGCATCTTGTGAAGTAGTGTGATCCATTTCCATCCCTCTCCATCAATAGGAATAGAAGAATGCCAAAAGGCCACCAAAATTGTATTACTCCCTACAACTAATTTTTGTTAGACAACTCTTGCTACAGCAGTTTCCAATGCCATAGCCTCATGTCTTAAAACATTCTTCGATTATTGTTTTTGTACGTAATTTGGTGGATCTATATAGCAAAGATGCTCTATCCTGTCTAGAATTTTCCCCTGGAAACCACTTCTCCAAGGCTTTTCTCTCCTATCCCATCTTCTGTCAGCCCTTTCAATCCTTTTCTTCAGAACTTACCATACTGTCTCCTCTCTTTGTTCTCCTTTCCCCTTCCTGTTTCCTTTCTTTTCATCGCTTTACCAGGAAAATAAGAGGTGGTTTCACTTTCATCAGACCCTTGCTTCCAGGTTTTCTCCTTGTTTTCTTCCTAGTAAAAACCAGAGTGGTGAGAGGTAAACTTCCAGAAGGCCAGCAAAACCCAGTGGGGCCTCTGAGAATGAAAATGTGCAAAACAGATGCTGCTCTCTCAGATATAGTTGGTGAAGACAACCAAAATGTCTGCTCTGGCCCTCTAACTAATAAAACGTCTGAGAAAGCTGTTCAGCCCAATATTGAAGTTTCACCAAGGGAAAGGCTAAGTAGCCTGATCATAAGTAGCCTGATCAAAACCAGACTTCCTCCAAGTCTTCTTTCAGTAATAACACTCTTGAGGCATTGGGAGAGCTTTTTAGATTAAGTTGAAACTCAGAATAATCCTCAGCCTGCTCTCTTCCTCACCAAATCTTCAGAAAAAGCAATATACAGTAGAGTTAACAATTTATATTATTATATCATATCTCATTTTCATATTTAAACGAGTTCATGTCTAAAAAAACCTAAACCCATGACAAAACCCATTTGATAATCGTATATAAGAACCTAAACCCTTGACCTAGCATTGCCCGTGTCTAGATTAGACCCATTTATATTAGGACTAATATTATACTATCATATCGTATCTTGTTTATCTTAGATTTACTACCGTTTATCTATTAAAAAGTTATAATTAAATCTATAAAACATTTATAGATACAAAGGGAAAAGAATGATAAAAATATTTAAATTTTATAAAGATAAATGACATAGTATATTCATACTTAATAAAAAAATACAACCCAAACAAAAATTTTTTATAAAGCAAAATATTACCAAATATAAAAAATCAAAAAATTTAAGCTATACAACATAACTAAATTAAGTAGAATCATAAATTAAATAGATATTAATATTACTATTAGTATTGATTTCTAAATTTATCATATTATTTCTCAAATTTTGAAAAGAGATGGTTAAAGAATTTACACATAAGCTTATAAATTTTTGCCCATTTAAACTATGATACAGCAACAAAAGTATATAATATTATTAAATTTAAGTTATATAACATTATTAAATTAAATAAAATCATGACTTATATAAATATTAGTATTACTATTAATATTAGTTTTGAAATTTACCACATTATCTGTCAGATTTTTAAGAAAGACAAACAAATAATCTGCATAAAATTCATATTTTTTCCCATTTATGCCATAATGCAACAAAAAAATATATATATATAACTAAAAATATCTCATACCTTTAATTAAGATTTCTTGCTTAGAAAGAAATGATTTATGCAAGAAAATATCAATACAGAAGAATATATGGTATATTTCATGTCTTGTGTCCAAGTCTGGAAGCTTAACCTTGATCCAATCACAAACTTAATCGTGTTTAAACGAATTTAACTAATTTATGTCTCATGTTAAGTTTTTTTCATACACTAACTCGTTTAAATTATATCATATTATATCCAAATTCATCATGTCTAAATCCTAAATTGCCAACCCTAATATCCAGATGTTGTGAGCCCCAATCAGACTTGGTTGGCAAGGAGTTCAAGCATCTATTTGTTACCATCCGCCCAGGGTTGTAGGAGGATCTACCTTTTACCATCCGCCAAGGGTTGTAGGAGGATCTACCCTCCAATATTATTCGTTAGATTTTTAAAGGAGACAGTCAAATAATCTATGTATGAATTCATATTTTTGCCCATTTATGCTATAATGCGACAAGAAAAATATATAGTTAAAATTATTTCATATTTTTAATTGAGATCTCTCACTTAAAAAGAAATTATTTATGCAACAAAATATAAAAACAGAAGAATATATAGCATCTTGTATCTCGTGTACGGGTTAGAATGCTTGACTTGTACCCGATCACAAATTTAATCATATTTAAACGGATTTAACTCATTTGTATCTCATGTCAAGTTTTTCCATACAATAATCCATCTAAATCGTATCATGTCGTGTTTGAGTTCATCATGTCTAGATCCAAATTGCCAACCCTAACATGCAGATGTTGCGGGCCCCAATCAGACCTAGTTGGAAAGGAGTTCAAGCTTCTATTTTTTGCCACCCATCAAGGGTTGTAGGAGGGTCTGCCCTCTAGTGGATGTGGCAAAGAAAGGAGCTTGCATCTAGCAACGTACTCTTGTGAGGTATTTTTAAAATGCAAAATGCCTTTTATCCAGGTTCAGACAATAATTACAAGGTTTTGTAGTAGTGAAGGTCTGCTATAGGAATAGGGAAACAAAGGTGGTTTCTTCTACTTTCAATTTGACTATAAATCTGTCATAAACAAATGTTGGAAACACCCTGGTATTCCACCAGCACTCTCTTGTCCTGCAAAAATGGAGGGTCCATCTTGAAGAGTCATCCTTCAGAGGTGCCAGAGTGTATCATTCCTCCATGTGCTCTATGCAACTTTCTCACCTATTGCTGTAATGGCAGCTGAAGCTTATGGTGTTGGTAAGCAAATATGACAGCATTTGGTTCAAGAGACCTCCTACAAGGCCTCCATGTGCTCTATGCAACTTTCTCACCTATTGCTCTAATGGCAGCTGAAGCTTATGGTGTTGGTAAGCAAATACGACAGCATTTGGTCCAAGAGACCTCCTACAAGGCCGTGAAGACTGATAGAAAAAAGGCTAGCGACATAGCATGCCCAACACCTGCAAGCACCAAAGTTGAGGAAGTCGGTCCTGAAATCCAATTGCAAGAGCCTCCTTCTGTTCCCTCCACTAAAGACACCAAAATTACTCAAAACACAAGTGGCAAACCACAGAGCTGATGATGCAATAGATCAAGGGGAAAAGGAAAGTGGAGATGTGAAACACTCCTGTCCAGCCAAGGGTTACGAAATGGATCCACCAACGAGAATAAAGTAGTAGCTCCAGTATTTAGAGGAGTTAAGAGTGGGCTTCAAGTGGTCACAGGAAGCAGTATTTTAAGCAGCAGTGATTCGCTGCATCAAATTTAAAGGGTCTTAACTACCCTACCAAGGCTGGTGATGTGAGGTAATTTTCTTTTGAAATTAAAATTTTGTTCCTCAGGATGCTTGAAGCTTGTGCAAACCATCTAATGAGGATGTTATAAAGGGTGGTGCAAGTCCAAATTGGCAGTTTTCCTTTTAAACCATTTGCAACAAACTTGTCTGGCTTGCTTGGGATCCTTCAATTTGGGATGTTAGCATCTTACAGGAATCTGATCAACAGACACACTGTTATTGTGTAAGAACCTACAGGCCAATAAATCTTATTTGTCGCCAGTTTTCTTTGCTTCCAGATGTAATTCTCTGAGAAATTTTCTCCGGCAGCATCTGACAACTGTGCAACAACTCCTTTGGAGATCTTGACATCACAAGATCCACTTTCGGGAAAAAAAAAAAAAAGAAAAAGAAGAGGGGGGGGGGGGGGGGGAGGAAATTCAAGTGTTAACTCAGCTATGAAGGATCTAAATCTCTTTTTGGACGCTTTTAAGTCGGAGGATCTTCAATTTGGAGGAGATTTCTTCACTTGATCTAACAAAAATCGCAATTCTATCCGAAGAAGGTTGCATAGGATCCTGATGAATCATTTTTGGCTTGACTATTTTCTGAGAAGTAAGACTGACTTCCCTTCCCCTTCCTCCCTTTTGTGCCATGTTGTTGGTCTGGTGCGTATGGATTTTTTCATCTCCTTCAAGACAGTGTCTTTGAAATTCTTTGACGTTTGGGCAGATAGCAAGGACTTCCTCCTATACTTGGCCAGGTTTGGCGCATTAAATTGTCTAGTTCTAGCGCATTTAGGGTGTTTTCCAAATTGAAGCTGCTTAAGGCTTAGCTTACGAAATTGAACTTGAGATTTGCATGAATTTTTCTAAAGTTGACCCAGCAAAAGAGAAACTCCATGATCTTCAAAACCATATCTTGAATCATGGTGATACTTTTCTAATTTTGGTAGAGGAAGAGGCTTTCAAAGATTGCTACATGCTCAGGAGGCTAAGGAGAGTTCCTTTAAGCAGAAAAGTGATTGTCTGTTTGTGATAAATGTGCAGCCTATTCACACAAATCCATGAAGAAGGGCCAACAAAAATGCCCTTCTATCTCTGATCAGAAATTCTTCCAGTTATCCTATAAAGGGGGGCTCGATGTTGCAAAAATAATGGCAAAAGATAACATCATGAAAAATAGTCCTGGAGAGGGTTTCATTTCGTAGTCAAACATATACAATTAGACGATCAATAGAAGGCTGTTTTCATCAGTAAAATAAACAATCATACCCTACTTGTGTTCCTCAGTAAAATAAACATATACCCTTCATGCAGCCATCAATGAACCTCTAGATGGCACAGGTATCTCATTTGAATTCTCTCTATTGCCATAACAGAAACAAGTAGGTTTGAAAGTTAAGCTTAGTATTTTTGTTTGGAACATAGTTGCTAAAACCTTATTTCATAGCTTATCTCACAAATTTACCATTTTCTTTCAAATTTCCTACATGATCATTTTCACATGACTTCGATGGTGTCCTCTTAACACTTGAACTAGTGTCCATTAAAAAGCTAATATAGGATGACAGTGAAAGTTCAATTATGGTCAAAGGTAAATAGATAGATGACAGAAAACCTACTTGTATAAAGCTGCAAGCCGAACAAGTTCACTAAAGTGAACGGGATAAAACTTCGTCTTTCTCCATTCAAACCAAACAGAAGCAAATATCGATGTAGGTGTTTCTGCCAGCAACTCTTCAAGATTGGGCATAGCCACAGCAATTTTATAACTGTCATGTCAAGAAGGAAGTTAGCAATAGTTCTTAAAAAAGAATGTAACCAGAATTGATAGCAGAAGTGAGGAGAAAGGACCAGCTCTTAAAA
This sequence comes from Lumnitzera littorea, assembly GCA_024138015.1. Classification (NCBI taxonomy): domain Eukaryota; kingdom Viridiplantae; phylum Streptophyta; class Magnoliopsida; order Myrtales; family Combretaceae; genus Lumnitzera; species Lumnitzera littorea. Next base: position 77,394,172 of record JAMXBB010000008.1, read on the forward strand.
GAAATAGAATTTTATTTACACAAGAAGCTACCTATTCATATTTATATTTATCTTGGATAACAGTCATCAGAAAGGATAAAAAAGAAAAAGAAAAAAGGAACATTAGATGATATTTGTGCAATTACCCATCCTTTAGAAAGCTATCCTTGAAAAAGTCAAGCTCAATTGTCTCACTGAAGACAACAACACAGGCATCTGGATGTTGCGAAAATAGGCTTTCGATCCCCCTTTTGTGCCTAACACTAAACATCCAAGAAGGTGAATTCCACACCATAAAAACCCGCATATAACACTTACCCTTCCTGAAAAAGGCATTCATAAATTCTGAAAAGGATAACTGAAGATTTAAACCAGGAAAATAACCCCATCTTTTTCCATCAGCATAAACATGACTCTCAAGCTCAGATTTTCTATTGGTTTCCAAATCAAGCATCAAACTCTCCGACCTCCTACTACCACCCTTATTCACCAAACTATCCTCAAATATTCTTCCACCTATCCCTTCATTTCCAACTCCACCCTCTGCAGCATCACTTCCATTATTATCCAATGTCTTCCGCTCTACACTCCTAATCCCATTTCTCATTTCCATTCCACCATCTCCAAGGTCCACACCATCATTCTCCCTAGAACTCTTCCTTTTCTCATCTCTTGAAACCTTCCGAGTCAAAAAGGGGACTTTTTTAAACTCATTAAGAATGCCCTTCTGCATCAACTTATCCCCTCTAGTCAAACCTGTGACACCAACTCCATCAGGATCCTGCAACATGGGATTATTCGCAGGATTCAAAACCTCCATACTTAACCTAAACATCTTATCTTTCCTTAAAAAATCACTCTTCTTATCGAACCAATCACCCCAACCTTCTCTTAACGAACCTGTACCCTTCTTCAATAATAACACATCCTCCACGCTTTTCACTCCACTCAATTTCCTCCTCAAATTCTCCTCAATCGGAAAATCATCAGAACCGAACGAGGCCTTACCCCTATCCTCCCCTGCGCCAAACCCTAACCCTAACCCTAACCCTAATCCTAACCCTGATGCCTCATCATCCCATTCTTCAATCGATTTCTTATTATACGATCTCCGTATCGCTCCACCCACGTGATCAAAGAAGTAAGTCCGCGTAGAAGAAAGAGAAGAGTCTACAAATACATCGTCATCATCGTCGTTATCATCCGTTAGCTTTCTATCGGACAAATCTTCCTCCTCGACGATGTCGAGCTCGTCGATCCTGTCATCATCCTCTTTGGCAATTGTGTCGGTGGTAGTAGAATCGGAGAGAATACGTTCCGAGACAATGTCATTTTGGGGATAGGTAGTGGTGGATAGACGAGTGTGGAGGAGAGAAACGGATATGAGGAGGAGGAGAGCGGAGATAAGGGCACAGATTTGGACGCCGTAACGGGGCCGCCGACGCGATCTCAGGGTTCGGAGCATTTCGGACCGAGTTATTCCTTTTTTCGGGTTCGGATCCCCACCGGAATATTACGAAAAAATGGTTCTTTTTGAAAATATTATCAATACACGCATATTCATGCAACTTTAGTTATAAAAAATTAAATTAAATATGCATACATATTTCAAAATAACTAAAGGTATAATTATTTATAAATGAACACGCATACAACGTATAAGCTTTCAATAGATCACATTTAAAGTAATGTACATCTAATCATAAATTGTAAATTAAATAAAAAGTTTGATACAAAAATCAATTGTATAAAGTCATAATTAGTGAAACGTCTCAATAAAGATAGCAAGTGAAAAAGAAATCGGCACATAGAATAACCATACAAGTCGATTACAAGAAAAAATAATTGGAAATTGTAATGGTTGGGTAAATAAAAAATGCATTGAATTGCAATTACTGATAAAAAGTAAATTGTATTTTGAATAATCAGTATATATACAAAACATTAATATAATGGCTAAAAAAGGGGGAAAAGAAAAAAATAAACAAAACATATCTAATGTTGCCTACACCATGTGAGGGTCCATAGGATACGGAAAAGCAGTGAACACCTTCATCTATGACTGCATAGGTTGAGATATTGGATCTTCGAGATCAAGTTCTCTATAAAGAACTGGGTCGATTGGAGAAGCCAAATGCAACTAAGTGACGCCCTCACCCATAGATAACTGTATAGGGATGGAACGTCACTTTTGAGGTGTTGGTGGAGTAGCAAAATCAAAATGTTACTAAAACTCGAGAGTCATGTAAAAGTTAAATCCAGCCTTAAAGTTGGATTCAACACCCGAAGTGAAGGCAACTCCTAACTTAATGATTATACCGTATCCTTCACTAATCTACCTTAGGTCAACGGAATGATGCTCATGTGGTGAGATATTGTTACCAAAGTTTACCTGATGACGTCCCAATCGAGCCTTAACTCCTCAAACTCTAGCTCTACCCCTATGTAGTGTACGAGGAGCCAGTACATCATCGTCTACAAGTAGTCTCTACTCTTTACCGTAGTCTACATGAGGTAGCTCATGTACACCTTCCTACTGTTGGTAGAAGATGACGTTATCGTACTGCCCAACAAAATAAAGTACCCCATCTGCAATACCTAATGTTGTAGGATAATCAGGTGCTAATCGCATACTCCTAAGCGAGTTCACCTAAAATAAGTAGAAAAACAATTGTCAATATATATAATAAAAAGTATGTATAAGTGTAAAAAATTAATGAACGATTTTAGATGTACTTATCAACTAACCAATGATAGCTCCCTAGTGTGTAATGTAACACTGGGTGATTTTTCTATACCACGACTAGTAACTCTCATCGACCCTTCAAGGACTCTAGATGTGTACTAAAAATCCATGTCTCTATCCCCAAGTCTGGATGTATATAGAGTATGTATTGATCCAGTCAACATCCATCCTATCGCAAAGGTCCAACTGGTGGAGTTGCTCAGAGGTATCGATGTCTTGTGGAATATACTAATATCCACCAAATTACCAGATAACATAGTCTAGAAAGCACTACTCAATAATGTGAAAACATATGAGTAGTACTTAGGTAGTCCAAAAGTATTGCCCAGCAATGCAGAAAGGAGGTAGCAACTGCAACAACTCCTCCGTATAAGCCTCCTAAACAACCTAACAGGCATAAAAAAGAAGAAATAATCAACGAAACAACAAGCGTTAGCACTTATTTCCGATAGAAATGACAGCAAAGAGGATAACTTATCATATAATACCTGCTGCGTCATTTGCATGCATCTACTACATGCATTGGATTATGAATAGTACCCATACTACCCTCCATCTAGCCACCAATGACCTATCCTCATTGATAATAAACCCGTATCAACTAAGGGGGGCGACATGTGAGAATCTATCCTAAACCCACACCTGAAGTAGAATCGCAGCCCCTCTAAGTTCATGAGCATTAGATAGCGAGGCAAAGCACAGCTATCGGTACAACCAAGCCAAGCAAGTGTCGCCCCAACTAAACTGCCCAACTATAGAGAAGTCCTCCAGCAATAACAAGAACATCAGCTGAATAAGATTGGAGGATTTATTCACAAATATGAATCATCCCATTAAGTTAAGAATGTACACACGCATGTACTATCGAATCGTGTTCGCCCCACAAGAAAGTACTCGAAAGTGCTCAAAAGTGCTCCCGAAACCATATCAGAGATAACAAGCATCCCTCTTTTGAGCAGGCCTCATGCCCAGTAGTCTCTCACCTGCATCTACCCAACTCTCCTCATCATTCGTCTATGTCCGATCTGCTACCATAAAGCCCTCAACTAAAAGTCTAAGCTGGACCTAAACATCTTGTAGTGTAATGGTTGCCTCTTCATTAGGTAGGTGGAACATGTGTGTTTTGGACCTCCATCTCTTAACTAGAGCTATAATCAAATGTCAGTCTAACATAATAAATGGAAGCTATGCAACTCCCTAGAATCCAACCTCTCATACGTAAGGCTCTACCCTAGAATATATAGGAATATCCTGGTCATCCTTATGAAATGACATCTTGCTGCGTCGCACTCATAGTGCATAGGCAGCCTCCTACACAAACATTCAATAAAGTTAGTAAGTAATACATCTTTAATGAAAAATATGATTGTAAATGACAATAACATTACTCACCCTACCTTTCCAGACAATCTGTGAACAGTGACTAGCCTGCTTCATAAGTACGCGTGGATTAGTACGTCCTGGCTCTATCTATTCTGTGAACACATACAAACATGTTTAGTAGACAAAAAGAAAAAAATGTACATCTCGTTATACTTATGCACACATTATAATGTAATGCCTAGATAGAAAATGAATATGTACTAACCCTATTAATCTCTAGATACCTCCTTTTATTATGTCCTTCTTGCTTACATGCACTCAATCTAGTTTTGTCCGACTGCTCTCAAACATCCATCTCCATGTGATATCGCTTACGCTTAAGTTTACCTTTCTTTTGTAGTAAGTCAATGTTCGAGTGGAGATAAGAGAAGCTAACTTACGACCAGTTCAACTTGTCACCAATCGGGTAGAAATGAGCTCAGTAACAGTCTATCTAGTTTTGTCCACTTATACCATAACCCTATTACCGATTTACTATCTACCCTCATGCTTGCTACAGCAGTACATACATAGGATCAGGGGTTCCTATATATTTGCCACTTCTGATAAGTGCATGTGTGAGCTCTGAAGTCAACTGTATGTATCCTTCCTCCTCCCTTTAAGCTTATCCTCGTCATTCGATTGCCAGTTAAAATCTCGAAAAGACTGTTCTGGAAGCTAAATGAAATGACTTTATGTGCGCTTGCCCGCCCTCTCCAGTTTCATACATTTTTAAAGTGTAATCAGTGTAGATCTTGCCAAAATCAATTACATCTTCGGTGTCCTTATGCCTCTCATCTCAATACACAACATAGTTGTAAAATATCTTCTTCACTAATGTAATGATTGATAATCCACATGCTAATTTCAAAACGGAATTATAAATCTCGACAATATTTGATGTCATGTATCTCAAATGGTAATATGCATCATATATAAGCATCCACTTATCCAAATCAACATTGTCGAACCATGCAAGAGCATCCTCCTTAGCCTGTGCCAACTTCTCTATCAAAACATTTGAATTTCCTTTCCTATGCTTGAATACCTGCAACCCATACAAGTTTCTTACACAGTTGATTTTTGTAGATCGTGTTGAAGTTACTAGCAACATGCTACAAATAGTATCTCGAAATTGCAAACAATATCTCCAAACTATAAATAGTGGCTGCTAGTCTACTAATGGCTCCTTGTACGCAAAATCAATACCGGATGCCCCATCGGATATAAGACATAAGGTTTCCCCCTTCTGGCCTACTATATACACTTTAAGCTTCTGTAGGAACCACCATTAGGTTTCTGCCGATTTTATGTCAATAAGAGCAAATGCCAATAAAACTATTGAATTGTCTCCATCCATACTATAAGCCACTAACAACTTAAGCCCATATTTTCTATATAAGAATGTGTCATCGATACATACAATGGATCGACAGTATTTGAAGGCTTCTACATATGGCCCAAATGTCTAGAAAACCCACTTAAACTAGAGCTAACCTTGCTTTGGCAAACTACTCCAACCCCAATCCACTTATGTCTTCAGATTACTCAACTTCATTGTATTTAATAGTCTCGGTAACTTATTACACGACTTCTCCCAATTACCATATATCATCTCAATAACCTCCCACTTGGCCTTGAAAACCTTTTATTGCTTACTGTGTATTCATACATAGTTTGTACGTTAGTTACAAGATCAGGTATCTTAACATTAAGGTTTTTTTGTACACTATTAATGAATAACGTAGCCATTATGTTGCTATCAAGCTGAGGATGATCCTAGTTCAACATCGGGTTCACATAAATGTACGAACTCTTTAAAATTGTTATTTTAAAAAGACCCTCTACTTTCTTAAAACGAGCCCGTAGCCTCTACTTATAACCCTGTTCTTTCTTGTTACAACAAATCGTATATACAATCAATTTCGAAATGTTCACATAAAAATTACAACAGTTCCTTAAATGAAACAACTTCACCACATCTATGAGATCCTTCTTTGTGTTGAAACTCATACCAACACTCAAGTCATCGAAACTACTGATATTGCTGCACATTTCGTTAACATCTCTCTTAAATGTTATATAGTCATCGCCATCATACTGGCTATTGTAAAATGGGGTAAGATCTTTCACATGTTTATCCACCGGTTCATTTAGTTGCAGAAAATCTTGAAACTGCCTATTAGACAATACTTCACCAGTACAACAATGGGGCTTACTTGAGCCGTCTCCGCAAAATGACCAGACCGACATACTACTCCCAACAACATATTGTCTTACCTGAGCCTCTCCCAAATCCTCAGCGTGGTCATCTTCGAGGCCAACATCATCCTCATCACCATCCTCATCATCTTCATCGCCATCTATATCTATCCCATCCTCCCCATCATTATCGACATTTATGTCCATGTGCATTCTCACTACACATGGATTATAAGACTCTTTATGTTCAATAATGAGACTCAATACTTCATCAAGCTACTCTTTTGTAATATTCACGTACTCATACTTAGAGAAATCCATGTACAATTCATTTGATTGATCTATGTTTGTTTGCTTTCCACTAATCATTGTTGAATGCACATTAGGATCTGGAAGGGTTGAATTATCTGGCTCATGTATTTCATGCTCGTCTCGAGCACTCAATTCTCTAATGTACCTTATGTATACTTCTTGAATATTCAATTCCCCAAAAGACTCGACCATCTCGATGAAATTTTTAATATCCCCATCGTATCTAATGGCCATCAACTTATAGATAACTCTAACATCATGGAAAAAGAGATACTTGTACACGAGTTCAACACCACTTAGGTCAACTCCGACATATCTACAAACTCTCCTACTAAAATGAGAGAAGTTCGAATTCTTTCTAATCTTCAACTTTTTAACGGGCCCTCTATCATACTTTAGCCCTTAACTACCCATCACAATATTTCCATTTGCATAGATAATAACTTTTACGTAATCTACCATTTTCATCCTAATAATACTACGATGAATTGAATATTTAGATGATATTAAAAACTTCATCTACACACTGAACAATGACTTTACAAAATGCACTAAATCATCTCCTTAAGTTATATTGCGTACTACCTAACTTTAACTTATTTATTCAACCTAAAACATTACAAATGCAAAAAAAAAAAAAAAAATTATATACATAACGATTTCCACCTACATTCTAAGATTTTTCATACCTACATTCTAAGATTTTTCATACCTACATTCATATAACTTATTTACGGAAATACAAAAAATGCCTTAATTTAGATAAGATATAATAAATTTTCATGAAATATCAATAATTTACATAACTTACAGTACATCTATAACTACGAAATATACATAATAAACAATTTTAAAAAAAAATTGCATAATGTGCATTACTACTAAGATTACAAAAAAATAAAAAAAAAATTGTGGCTGCAAGTTATAGATTATTACCTATTTTAAATATACACTGACGTTAAAAAATGATCTAATACTTCAACTATGGGTTTCCTTATATTTTCTCTTTGTTTTAAAATTTTCAGAAATTGATAGAGGTAAGAATAAAGTCTGACCACACGGATTATAGTATATATAGGTAGTTTACTGAAAACGTATGCAATAGATGTACCTTTAGTGTAATTATATATTCACAAAACATTACTAAGTAAAGGTGCATATACTTCATTGTACCATATTGGTAATATTTTTGAAAATAGAGCATTCTTAGTAATATTTTTTGAAAAAAAATTTGTATTCATATAAAACTCGTTAGTAAGTTAGTCAATAAATTACTCCGTAGTTAGTTTGTGTAGACCTAAAAAATAAACCTTCGTGTCAAGTCCTTCTCCGCCAATAGAAACAAAGGGGGCGGAATTTTAGACGAGAAAAGTTCATAGAAGGAACTTTTTTCGCATTTTACGTATTCGACTTTCAATATAGGTTAGCATGAAAAGCTTCTTTTTTAACATCTTACCAATGCAGCATTAACGAAACCTAAAAGGGGGCAAATTATCATAGAAACAAATAAAAACGCGAAGTTGACTTGCATCTTTCAATTACTTCGATTCAAAAATTTATAATAATGTTAAAAAGTAGATTTAAAGAAATTCTTAAAAATTCGATTTGACAAAAGAAGCGCACTAAAAAAATATGGTAGCTAAACATCTTTGAAAACTTTTACATGTGTCTTGATCGATATGTATTTAATGATGAGTTATAGGCACAATAATTTTATAAACCTATGAAATAAGATATTAATTTATTGGAAGTAAACACGATGGCAATCTGCTCCCTTTCCATCATAGCATTATTCCTCTGGACATTTATCATCCTATCGACACAGCATATTGCCTTAAACATTTTATCACTCCTTCAACCTAATACAGCATCCACTGCTACATCACCGCATCGTATATGAGCTCAAATAAAGATTTCGAATCAGATGCCATGATGACTTGTTGCAATTATTAAATTCTCCTTCAATAGCTTGAAATCCCTAAGATACTTCTCATTAAAGACACATATAGTATAGTTGCATTATTAATAAATTCAACAAAGGTTTTGTAATTCGAAAAGTTAACAATAGATCTACTATAAAACCCTACCACTATGTTTGAAAAGAGCAGAGGAATTAAGAAGGGAGGAAAGAATCACAAAGAAAAGAAAATGAAAGAAGAAATATAAATTCTCTTGCCTAGATAAGGAGGGGAGAAAGTAAAAGGAAAATTCACAATATGATGTTTTATTTTGTTAAGATACTATAAAAGTCTCCATATTTTAAAATATATTTTTGTTTCGAAGGTAAATTTGTAATTTTATTATTGTTCCCTCTTGGAGAGACTTCTTTTTAGTAAGGGAATAATACTATTTGCATTCCAAATTCCTCCCTTCTCTTTTCCTTCCTATAATAAAAAACGGTGACATGTATAAGGAAGCTCCATACCTTCTTTATATTCACTATGGAAGCTATTGTCATCAAAATCTGGATTAGTGTTTGTGATCTATAAAAGAACAAAAGTTACACTTTAAGGGGCATCGAGGTTTATCTAAAATAACCACTTTAATACTTAAGTTAGTAAAAATATTTGATTTTAGGAAGAATATAAGGTCAAGTAGATAGAGTATGTAAAGAGTCCTTATAGTAGTTATGTTCCTATATTTATAAGCCTTTGTCTAACAACTTTAGCGGCCGATAGTTGAATTGCCAGTAACATGTGGCATCTCCTAAATTTAGCCATATACAAATAATAGGAAAGAGTAGATAGTTAGATAGTTGTTATCTAAGGTAACTGTGAGCCCATAATTTCACGTAGTTAGTTTGAATTAATAATTTAAAGCATATGTGAAAGTGGACAAATGAGAACGATATTTAATAGGTAAGTCACAGGAGTTAGATGAAGATACTCTGTAGATACGGATTATAGAAACATAATAAAATAATAATAATATAACTAAAAATAGTCAATTTTACTAAATTGTTTTATATTGTAATTTATTTGCCATAAATGCGTAAATTAAATAATGGAAATTAACCAAACTTTAAACTAAAATATGTGGATATTAAAATTATAAAGTGACATAAAATAACATATAAAAATAGTACGTATACCTCGAGTGTGATTATTATATATAATTATATATCCGAAAATGCTTTAAATACCCTAAAATATGCGTAATTAATTAAAGATTAATAAGAAAAGTATTAAAAATTAATAAAAATATCTTAAACAACTTGGATTACATGGATCTTGGGTGTGGCAAATTGGAAACAAACTTCAAATGACACATAGCATGCTTAGGATTTAGGTTATTTAAACTAGAAATTAGAGAGAGAAATTCATTTTACCCTCAACCACTTTGGGATTATCACCTAAACACTTTTCAAGATTTCGGTAAACGCTTGCTCACATTCTTCGTCTTATTCTATTGCTGTGTTCTTCCTTAAGAGTTTAGACAACGTCTTGTATTTATCAGTTAGTTGTGACATAAACCGAGCAATGTAATGCAACCTCCCCAACAGTCCTCGAACTTCTTTTGTAGTCTTTGGTGCAAGCATACTTACAATTGCCTTGAATTTGTTTAGGTCTACTTCAATTCATTTTCTACTAACTAAAATACCCAACAATTTAACCGATGTTACTCCAAAGGTGCACTTTTCTGGATTTAACTTCAGTTAAAACTTTTTGAACCACTCAAACAGCTTTCGCTAAACATTGACATGATTCTCATCCTCCTTGAATTTGGTAATCATATTATCTGCATAAACTCCAATTTCCTAATATATCATGCCATGAAATAATGTAACCATAACGCACTAATAAGTTGCCTAGCATTCTTTAACTTGAAAGGCATTATGCAATTGTAGACACCCAATTTCTATTCCATTTTATTTTTTTCAATAAGGTAAAGGATCCTAAATTAGGAAAAAATACAAAAAAAACCTAAAAATAAGAAAATCAAGAAAAATGTTAAGAAATTTAGAAAAAATAAGAAATTCAGGAAAATACGAAAAAAAAAAAGAAAATAAGAAAAAGCACAAAAAATAAGAAATTTAGAAAAAAAAATGGAAAAAAATTAGAAAAATATATAAAAATTAAAGAGTCACAAAAAATTGAAAAAAAATAGGGATTTTAGAAAATAATAAAAATTTTAAGTAATTTAATAAGAATAAAGTTCTTAATTTAAATAAATTTAAGAAAAGAACTGTTGGATCTAAGTTTAGATTTAAATCTAACCTAAGCTAACCTAGCCTATATATGCAATTTAATTGTACATATAAATAAGGTACAGGCCAACGACCTAATGAATAAGCACTTGGATTAAAATGGGGTTTGGCTTAGAGAGTAAGGGTTCAAATCTTAGTAAAGGCATAAAAATGCCTCTTATCATTTTCGTTTACCACACTCCACGTGTTATCACATGTCAAGCCATCACTGGGCCACATGTCTGATTGTGATACATGATGCTTTGTGATTTGTCATGACAACAAATTTTCTTTCCTCCTTTTTCTTCTCCCCTTATCATTTTCTTTCTCTCACTTTCTCATTAAAAAAAAAAAAAATAGACACATACGCAAAAGGTGGGTAGGGAGGGCTCTCTCACATCACACACAAACACATACGAATTCCACTCTCTTGACTCCTTCTCTTTTTCTCACATCGAACCAAATCCACTCTCTCAACTCCCTCTCTCTTTCTCACACCAAAGCTACATACACACTCGGCCTTCACTCTATCTCCGACCACCATCACGTACAAACATACATGAATTCACCCTCTCTCTCTCGACTCCCTCTTTCTTTCTCTCATCAAAACACCACACATCCCCTCACAATCGCATCCCCTCTTACATAAACCCACAGCTACTACTACTAACTAAACTACCCACACACAACGACCCTAAACACAAACTCACAAACATATAGCCAACTGCACACACAAACCATCAAGCATACACCAAACCAACTCCATTCTCTCGACTAGACTCTCTCCCTCTCACACACAAACACGGTTACACTCTTAATTGTCGTCCTCCAAACACCCAACCAACATCCTTCGCTTGTCTACGCAACCACCACTACACTAATGCCACGACTGCAACAGCTACCAAGACCGACCCACCAAATATACCCTAACAACCCCTCACACGACCCTCTCTTTTACTCAACCGAACACCCATACATAACCATTGTCTTTTATTGCTACGATCCAATTGAAGCCCCATCAAACAACACATAAAGAGCACCATACACACACTGAACCACGTTCACTCGCTACCTTCACACGACTCGTACCCTACCAACACTGATGGCCTACCATTAAAAGTCATCCAAACCCCACCACACTTGAACCAACCCCCCCAATCTCCAATAAAATAGCCATGAAAGTGGCTTTTCTCGATCGTTTTGGCTGTTGAAATGGCCTTCGAAACATCTCCTCTAACTTACTGTACGCAACCTAACCCAAACCCGTCATCCGACCCAAGATCCAACCCGATTGACCTAGGTTCGACCCCATGCCTAACTTCGGTCCAAGCTCGATCCAACTTTGTTCCTTGTTTTGTAGTTCGATTATTGTATTTTTTTATTATTATTATTATTTATATGTACTAACGTAATATGTAATAGTGAATTAAAGAAAAAAGAAAAATTTGAAAATAAGAAAAAAGGAAGAAAAAGAAAAATGAAAAGAGAAAAAGAAAAAAAAAAGGGCCGGGGGGGTAAAGAAGGGGAAAAAAAAAAGAAAAGAAGAAGAAGTATTTAATTTTATTTTTACAATTGAACAAAAATAAATAACAATAGAAAGTAAAGGAATAAAAATAATAATAATAAAAGATAATAAAGTTACTTTATCACTTAGAAAATCAACTTTCCAAAAATGAATAAAAATAAATGAATTTTTTGCAAAATTAGGATTACTTCTGACTTCCCATAAATAAACATTGATTTAGGACTCTTTAGGAAATTTTCTTAAATAAATTGAAACGACTAAAAACATAAACCCAAGTTTGTTTTTTTTTTTTAAATTAAAATCAATCAAACTAGCTAAAGTTTTTCGAAGAGAGGAACTACGGAAGTCTGATCCCGAATAGCAGGTACGTAGCCACTTGTACATAAGTACAGGGCAACTTAAAATATAAAAAGTTTTATTTTTTCCATCTTTGTAGATATTTGTATAAATTAATCAAATTAGTTGCGTATAATATGATTAGCCATTTAGAAACTAAAAAAGGGTATTATTTGAGAAGTAAAGTTAAATTCAAAAAGTAAAAAAAAGTTGCATCCGTTTAGGGTTTAACAGGATAGCCCCCGGATCCAGATCTCTCGTTTTAGAAAATTGTTTTGAAAATCGATTTTATCAATAGACCAGTAGCTAAATTATAACCAATTTACCCAATTGGTTATAACTTAACTCTTTTTCTCAACTCTGATCAGGTGGCGACTCCAAAGCATTTTTCAAAATACAAAAAAAATCAATTTTTTTTATACCTTAATCGAGGGTCAATATTAAACCAGTAAGGTTTAGTACTGATCGATTTAAAGAAGACCTAATTTGTAAAAACCAAGAAGAAAAAAAAAACCAGGCTCAACAGCTTAGCGATTCTATTAAGGAATTTAAGAAAGCTAACCACTTAAAAACTTTCCGAAATTAAAATTGCTTTTCAAAATACCCATATTTTTTAGTTGTTTATTTGTTTGTTTATTTAATTGTATATTTATTTGCGTATTTGTTATTAACTTCATGTATATATTTTGTTTTGATTATCGTATTTATTTTGCATATCACATACATCAGGATATAGGGGGTTCATTTGTTGCATCAAAGATGTAGGGTAGATACAGTCAAACCCAAGCTATCTTAGGACCCTAGGAGGGGGACCATTATGTAAGTTTCGAGTGTAGTAGGGTAACCACTATTCGAAGCTAATTAGGCTGCCCTACTTAAACTTATTATGACCAATGAAAGTGTTTTCTAAAAAACAAGTGAAGTCACAGAGCTTAAGGACCTTTTAGAACCCACCTTAATTGCATATACTCCGCTTCAAGCTTGAGTTAATACATTACCTTTAAGAATTGCAACCCTACTAGTTGCTTAAGAGTTTTAATGCAATCAAGTTTCTGAAAATGACGATACAGTTGCAACTTGAGGAAGTAATGTATTAACCCAAACAAGCCTAACATTTGCATATTTCCACATGCTTACTTTTACTGCATTGATGACTAATTCTTGTTCATAAAATGTGTAAACCTAGGATGGCAGACAACCAAGCAAACGATCAGGGGGATGATAGGCCACTGGACATCTCTAAGATTCATGAACAGATACTAAGAGATGAGATTGCCTACTTGAAGGAAAAGCTCGAGTGTTCTGAGGCTCATAACTAAGCCTTAAGATCCCTTCTAGTACAAGTCATTGGGGATGCTTAGGAGATGATAGAAGACCTTAAAGCTCTTATACAAGACTTAATGTAAGGTTTTCCAATTTAGATCTAAAGAACCTAGAATAAACATCAAATTCCTGAATAAATGTTAAGCTCTCTGCCTTTGTTTTTGTATTCTAATTTTTTTTCAAAATTATAAAGCTCTCTTTAGTTCATTGTTCTTTATTTTTTAACATTCCTGTCTCTATAAATAGTATTTCAATAAACATTTATCTAACCACTATTCCTTCTCATTTAGGGAAACGTAAATAAAATCTCATAGACTTGTAAAGAACACCCTAAAAAATCACTATCCTTATTTGTAAATAATTTTCTTATTTTCTGTACAATAAAGCTTTATCTTTCTCTCTCTAAAAAATAAAAAGAAATAAAAAAAATAAAAAAATTACTGACAACTATAAATCCTTATGGGCTCAAGGAACCAACACAAGCTCAAGTCTCTGACCCACTCAAGCAGCCATCCCAAATACTTAGTTCCCAAACCACACAAGACCCCTCGACCTATTAAGGAAGCCAATACGAGCCCCTTGGCCCATTCAACCCAAACATTAATCCCTTGTCCCATTCAATTTAAACACCAACCTTAAGCCCATTCATCCATTCAACCTAAACACAAACCACTTGGCTAGGCATTCAATCTAAACACCAACCTTAGGCCTATTCAAGCAACTTACCTAAACATAAGCCACTTAGCCAAGCAACCAATCCGAACACAAACCACAGCCTATTAAGGTAGCTGGCCCAAACACAATCCCCAACCTATAAAGGTAATAGAGCTAAGCTAAAACCCCTAGTCTACTTAGAAAGCCAAGTCCAATCATAAACTAAGCCAAAACGCAAAGTCAAATAGTAGGGCATGATTTGAGAAACTGGGGGATAAAGCCAATCTTTAACCTAGGAAAATAAATATGGATTCCTCCTTAAGAAATCGATAACTCACTTTTAAAAGGTTTAGAATGAAAAGAGGCAAACTATTTTCTATACACTAACTTGAAATACTTTGAAAGTTAAGCGACATAAGTATGAGCATACTTTGGACTCATTCCTTAAAGGAGGTTTGCTTTGGATGTGATACATAGATTAAAATGAAGTTAGGCATTCATTTCTAAATCCTAAACACAATCATCTGTTGTTCACCCCGTTGGACCTATTTGGAGAATTTTCAAATTTAAATCCTATCAAGAATCACCCCACAATGGGGCAATTCAGAGGTTAAGGTCATTGATTAGAAGATAAGGGTAACATTGGTTTATGCTTGTTTAAGTAACATTAATTCAAAAACAAATTTTATTTTTGATAAATTATTTTTCTTTGAAATGAAGAAGAGTCAATTTCCTTTTAAAGCACCTCAAGCCCATACACTAGAAATCCATGAATTTAGGGCCTTGAATCGTTTAAATGGCAAAAACTCAACAATGGAGACAATCCCTCTTAAGGCCAAAAGAAGAGAGAGAATAGTAAGAGATAATGGGGCAAAGCAATTAAAAGAAAAAGAAAAAGAAAAAAAAAAGTGGAAGATAAGAGGTCAAAAAAAAAAAAATTAGGCTCGAGCGTAAGATGAAAGCCCTAAGAAATATTTCACATCCAAGCAAGGGCCGCCAAACTGAATCAAAAGGCCAAGAATCGAAATAGTCTCAAAGACACAAGGCCTTGAATCACATTCTAAGGCCTAAAAACCCAAAATCTCTATATCCATTCTAAAGCCTCTCTTACCTATGCTGAATCATACAAGGCCTTCCTACCCACAATACTACCCTTACATAGTAAAAGCTCTTTTGATCTTGAAAGATGATCTATCTTTAATAAAAGCTATTTTTGAAACTAGGGCAAGCATACTTCTAATTTTTCTCTAAGGTTCTTAACTTGTACACTCATGATTAATAAAAGTATATCTTTCAAAATAGGCTTCCTCATTAGTCCCTTTTTGAACTCCTTGGACCAAAAGCCTAAATTCATAATGTTAAACCCAAAAAGACTTAATAGATTGATCAAAACTTATCACTTACAAAATGAATTGTAATTTTTGGAACTAAAGTCGAGAGCGAAATCTAGATCAAGAGTTAGTAAGGAAGTCCTCTTTGACTAAACTAATCATGAGCTACCTTTTCTTAAAAAAAAGAATGTCTTGAAATCACAAAAGCCCCATGAGAAAGCCTTAAGGTCAAGGGCATTGAGAAACTCCACATGATTACTAAGGATAGGGGTAGTTATAAGCTTGTTTCTTAAATAAGAATTTATACCAGTTCATAAACTTTTTTTTAAAAAAAAAAAGACACAAGAAGAAAAAAAAAAAGAGAAAGACAAAAGATGAGAGAGAAAGTAAAGGCTTATCACAAGATTTTTGTCCAATCCATATCAGCTTAAGTAGCCAAGCTTTCAATTCACATCATCTATTTACCTTTCAAGTTGGTCACTTTTTTTTAAATTTAACCTTAGGAGTCTAGATCATTCTTCCCTGTTGTAGCTTTAATATCCTTTAACTCTTTTTCAAATCGAGGAGCCTATCCCTAATGCATTTTTCACAAATGGTTTTTCAAGAATCTCTTTGTAAATACTTTTTCAAGTTAAGTAGTCTTTTAAAACTAGTTACTTTCCTTACTCTACTTCTTCAGTCCTTCATTAACTTTCCTTAGGATTCTAGCAAGCTCTTAGAACGCTGTCCCTTCTTCTACTTAGGGTTCCAACCAACTCTTAGAGCGTTAACCCACTCTCTTATTCTTTTTAGGGTTCCAACCAGTCTTTAAGGCATTGTCCAATCTTTCTAGGATGTTATCTAGCTCTTAGAGCGTTGTCCTGTCTTTTATCCTTTTTAGGATTCTAGCCTACCTCTAAGGTGCCGTCTACTCTTTCTTTCTAAGGTACTATCCATCTTTCAAAGCGCTACCCTCACTTTCATCGAATTCCTCTTAGAGTTCAAGCTAGCTCTTAAAGCACTATCCCCTTTTCTATTCTTTTCAAGGTTCTAACTAATCTTTAGGGCGTTGTCCCGTCTTTTACTTTTAGGATCCCAGCTAGCTCTTAGAGCACTGTCCCCTTTTCTATTCTTTTCAGGGTTTCAACCAACCTTTAGGGTGCTATCCCATCTTTCATTCTTAGGATCCCAACTAGCTCTTAGAGCGCTATTCTCTTTTATATTCTTTTCAGGGTTTTAGGTAACTCTTGAAGCATTGACCCTTCTTTTATTCTTTCTAGAGATTCAACTCGCCTTTAAGGTGCTATCCCATCTTTCATTTTAGAGATCCCACTAGCCTTTACGGTACCATCTCATCTTTCTTTCTAGGCTACTAGCCAGCCTTCAACCCCTCTTTGTCATATTTCTTTAGGGTCTTTAGCAAGCCCATAAGGCACTTCCCTTTCGCCGATTTTTTTTTTAGCAAGCCCGCTAAGTGCTCCTCTTCACCAACTTGTTTGTAGCAAACCCATAGGGTGCTTCCCTTCAACAATTCTTCTTAGCAAGCCCATAGGGCACTTCCCTTCATTAATTCTCTCAACGAGCCTATTGGGCGCTTTCTTTTAGCAATTTCTCTCAAGCGAACCCATAAGGCACTTCCTTTTCATCATCAATCCCTTTTAACAAGCCCATAGGGCATTTTCTTTTACCAATTCTTCTCAAGCAAGCCCAAAAGGGTGCTTCCTCTCATCATCAATTCCAAAAGTTAGGGTTACTAATCCTCGAGAGACGCTCCTACCTAGGTCAGTCAACTTAAAGGATCACTCCTAAGTTTATCTCGAATCGATTTCAAAAGTTAGGATTCCTAGTCCCTAAGAGACGCTTTCCCCTAGGTCAATCAGCTCAAAGGAGCATTACCGGGTTTATCTTGAATCAATTCCAAAAATTAAGGTTGTTAATTCTCAAGAGATGCTTCCACTTAAGTCAGTCAGCTCAAAAGAGCATTACTAGGTTTATCTCAAATCAATTCCAAAATTTAATGTTGCTAATCCCTAAAAGACACTCCCGTCTAGGTTAATCAACTCAAAAGAGCACTACCAAGTTTCAATTAAGGGTCTTACTCAGCTCTAGGAGCACTTTGCCCACCTTGGTTAGTCAACTCATTGGGGCATAAATAAGTTTTCTCATTTAGTTTAGGGTCTTAACTAACTCTAAGAGCGGTTTGCCTACTTTAGTTTGTCAGCTCATTAGGGTATAACCAAGTTTTCTCATTCAGTTAGCTCTTTGCCCACCTTAGTTAGTCAACTCATTGGGGCACAACTAAGTTTTCTCATTCAATTTAGGGTCTTATCTAGCTCTAAGAGCACTTTTCCTACCTTAGTTAGTCAACTTATTGGGGCATAACCAAGTTTTCTCATTTAGTCTAGAGTCTTAGCCAGTTTTAAGAGCGCTTTGCTTACCTTAATTAGTTAGCTTATTGAGGTACGGTCAAGTTTTCTCATTCAATCTAGGGTCTTAGCCATCTCAAGGAGAGCTTCGCCCGTCATAGCTAGTCAACTAATTAGGGTACAACCAAGTTTTTGCATTTCTTTAGGATCTTAGCTCAAGGAGCACTCTGCTTACCTTGGTTAGTCAACTCATTAAGGCACGACTAAGTTTTCTCAATCTTTTTAAGGTCTTAGTTATCTCTAAGAGCGCTTTACCTACCTTGGTTAATCAGCTCATTAGAGCACGACCAAGTTTTCTCATTAAGTTTAAGGTCTTAGCTAGCTTTATGAATGTTTTTTCCACCTTGGTTAGTCAACTCATTGGGATACAACTAAGTTTTCTCACCAACTCATTAGGATACGACTAAGTTTTCTCATTCAATCTAGGGTCTTAGCCAACTCTAGGCTCATTGGGATACTACCAAGTTTTCTCATTTAGTCTAAGGTCTTAGCCATCTCAAGGAGAGCTTCACTCGCCTTAGTTAGTCACCTCATTAAAGTACAACCAAGTTTTCGCATCTCTTTAAGGTCTTAGCTCGAGGAGCGCTTTGCCTACCTTAGTTAATCAACTCATTGGGGCACAACCAAGTTTTCTCATTCTTTTTAGGCCCTTTACCAACTCAAGGAATGCTTCGCCTATTTCACTTCGGTTCGTCAACTCATAAGAGCATAACCAAACTTCGATTCTTCTTTCAGTTTTTTAGCTAACTCTTAGAGCACCACCCCTCTTTTCACTAAATCCCTAGTGGACTGAGCCTAGTATAACTAGCTAAGGCTAAGGTTAGGGTTAGGGTATTCCTTAGGACAAAATCTACCCTTAGAGTAAAAATAATATCTCTTTTGTTTTTATGGAAAAATTTTATTCAAACTTCATCACAAAGAAGGGCAATTGTAGATACTTAATTTTTGCTCTCTTTTATTTTTTTCAATAAGGTAAAGGGTCCTATATTAGGAAAAAATACAAAAAAAAAAAAAAAAAGAAAATTAAAGAAAAGCCAAAAATAAGAAAATCAAGAAAAATTTTAAAAAATTTAGAAAAAATAAGAAATTCAGGAAAATAAAGAAAATAGGAAAAAGCATAAAAATTAAGAAATTTAGAAAAAATAGAAAAAGAGGAAAAATTTAGAAAAAATATAAAAAATTAAAAAGTCACAAAAAATTGAAAAAATTGAAAAAAATAGGGGTTTTAGAAAATAATAAAATTTTTAAGTAGTTTAATAAAAATAGATTTATTAATTTAAATAAATTTAAGAAAAGGACCGTTGGACCTAAGCTTAGATTTAAATATAGCCTAAGCTGACCTAGCCTATATATGCAATTTAATTGCACATATAGACAAAGCACGAGTCAACGGCTTAATGGATAAGCGCTTAGATTATAATTGGGTTTGGCTTAGAGGGTAGGGGTCCGAATCTTAGAAAAGGTATAAAAATGCCTTTTATCTTTTTCTTTTACTATACTCCACATTTTACCACGTGTCAAAGCATTATCAAGCCACGTATCTAATTGTGACACGTGGTGCTTTGTGATTTGCTATAACAGCAAATTTTGTTCTCCCCTTTCCTTTTTCTTTCCCTCACTTTCTCATTAAAAAAAAAAAAAAAACAAATACAATTGTAAAAGGGGGCGGAGGGTAACTCTCTCACATCATGCACAAACACATACAAATTCACCCTCTCTCTTTCTCTCATCAAACCAACTCCACTCTCTTGACTCCTTCTCTCTCTCTTTCTCACTAAAGCCATACATACACTCGGCCCCCACTCCCTCTCTGAACACCATCACGTACAAACATACATAAATTCACCTTCTCTCTCCCGACTGCCTCTCTCTTTCTCTCACCAAAACACTATACATCCCCTTACGACCGCATCCCTTCTTGCATGAACCCATAACTGCTGCCACCGACCAAACTACCCACACACACCGACCCCAAACATAGACTCACAAACACACAGCCAACCGCATACATAAACAACCATAACTCCGTACACACCACCATTGAGCATACACCAAACCAACTTCACTCTCTCAACTGGACCCTTTCCCTCTCACATACAAACATGGCCACACTCTCGACTGTCATCCTCCAAACACCCAACCAACATCCTCCTTTCATCCGTACAACCATCACTGCACTGATGATACGACTACAACAGCAACTAAGACCAACCCACCAAATATACCATGACATCCCCTTACATGACCTTCTCTTTCACTCAATCTAATACCCACATACAACCACTGTCTTCTATTGCCACGACCCAATTGAAGCCCCATCGAACAGCACACAAAGAGCACTATACATAAATCGAACCACGTTTACTTAGCCACCTTCACGTGACTCGCACCCTACCAACACTAATGGCCTACCATCAAAAGTCATCCAAACACCGTTACACTTAAACCAATGCCCCAATCTCTAATGGAGTAGCCATAAAAGTGGTCTTTCCCAATCGTTTTAGCCACTGAAATGGCCTCTGAAACACTTCCTCTGACTTGCTGTGCATAACCCAACCCGAACCTACATCCAACTCGAGATCCAACCCGATTGACCCAGGTTTAACCTACACGCCCAACTCTAGTCCAAGCTTAATCCAGCTTTGTTCCTTGTTTTGTAGTTTGGTTATTGTATTTTTTTATTTTTATTATTTATATATACTAATGTAATATGTAATCGTGAATTAAAGAAAAAAGAAAAATCTAAAATAAAAGGAAGAAAAAGAAAAAGGAAAGGAGAAAAAGAAAAAAAGAAGAAGAAGAAGAAGAAGTATTTAATTTTGTTTTTATTTTTACATTTTAAGCCAAAAAAATAACAATAAAAAGTAAAGGAATTAAAAATAATAATAATAAAAGATAATGAAGTTACTTTATCACTTAGATAATCAACTTTCCAAAAATGAATAAAAATAAATGGACTTTTTTCCAAAATTAAGATTACTTTAGACTTTCCATAAATATACCTCGATTTAGGACCTTTTAGAAAATTTTCTTAAATAAATTGAAATGAGTAAAAAGTGAACCCGAGTTTGTTTTTTTTCAAAAATTAAAATCAATCAAACCTACTAAAGTTTTTCAAAGAAATGAGCTATGGAAATTCAATCCCGAATAGCGAGTACGTAGGCACTTGTACATAAATACGGAGTGACTTAAAATATGAAAAGTTTTATTTTTTCCATCTTTATAGATATTTATGTAAATTAATCAAATTAGTTGCATGTAATATGATTAGCCATTTAGAAACTGAAAAAGGGTATTATTTGAAAAGCAAAGTTAAATTCGAAAAGTAAAAAAAAGTGGTACCCATTTAGGGTTTAATAGGATAGCTCCCAGCTCCAAATCTTGTGTTTTAGAAAACTATTTTGAAAATCGGTTTTATCGATAGACCAATATAATTTCACTCTTTTTCTCAACTTTGGTTGGGTAGTGACTCTAAGGCATTTTTCAAAATACAAAAAAAATCAGTTTTCTTTAAACACTAATCAAGGGCCAATATTAAACGGGTAGGGTTTGATACTGATTGATTTAAAGAAGACCTAATTTATAAAATTCAAGAGGAGAAAAAAAAAACTAGGCGCAACAGCAGTAACGGAACGTTCCCCAAGTGGTAACGAAAGTGGTTTTGATTTTATCTTTTTTTGCCATCTTGATTTGATTATATCCCAAGAAACCATCCATAAATGAGAAAAGATGATTTCCAGTCGTGTTATCCACCAAAACATCAATGTGTGGTAAAGGGAAATTATCCATAGGCATCACCTGGTTTAAATCACAAAAGTCTACACATAACCTAACTTTCCCATTTTTCTTCAGCACTGGCACCATACTTGTTACCCATTTGAAGTAGTCTAACACTTCTATGAACCTGACTTCTAGTAATTTCTTCTTTTGTTTTAAGGAGTATGCCTAGCCTAAACCACCTAAGCTTTTGCCTTTTCAGCTTAATATCATCTCTTGTAAGCAACTCTTGAACTATTATCGATGAATCTAAATCGGGCATGTCCTCATAGGACCAAATGAATATGTAATAAATGTGACAACTCCTACTATGATCATCTACTAAATTACCCCCAATTTTCAAGTTTCATGGATTCTCTTCTGTCCCCAAATTAATCACAACGATTGGTTCATCAATAATCACTTTCCCTTATTCAAATCGATGCTAACTCTCTTATATTTCACTTGATGTCTCAATATCATTTTCAACGTCTAACCTAGTAAGGTTTAAGGTGATATTGGTACTTTCATCATTTACAGACACGAGATATCTATTATGTTCATCGTTTTTATCGCATCTGAAGAGTAATGAAAAAGGCAAAAGGGTAATAAGTAAATAATAAAGAAGAATAATCAAAAGAAAGTAAGGAACTAACTTTATTGAATGAATTCAAATTGTCTAAAAGAAAGAGCCTAAACAATCAAACTAATTATGAAATCAAATGCTCCTAATTGATCTAATGTTGCTTTTCTAAAGTGACCTATTAATAGGAATGGAAAACCAATTGCATAAGGAAACTGGGACGCCAATATCTTTCTCTTCATCTGGACTGCTGCTGCATTGTTGAGCTAAAGCTTTGGATAAACCAGCTACTTCGGGTTCTTGAATACAAGCCGGTATTGGGAATGTATGGCGGATGTCTGGAAAATCCATACGAGTATGGTACAATTGATCTCCTCTCTTCTCTCTGGTTTTATCCTTCATTTCTTAGATTTCTTCCTTAGTGGACTCATATCTAAGCCCGAATGTTCCAATCTATTGCTTAGGTTGTTCCGAGTGACCCCATGCCCCCTATCTTAGTACCTTAATCATGCTGACCTCATTAAAATTTGCAACCTTAGTTCCTCCAATTCCTTACTCTCGATATATGGAATGGCTGTCATTTTGTAAATCTCATAGTCTTACTCCTCAAGAATAGTGACCAACTGCCTATTGGCTATGAATTTCACTTTTTGATGTAAACTAGATGAAATTTCCCCTATTGAGTGAATTCACAGCCTTCCCAATAGAAGATTGAAGGTTTGTGGTATATCCAGGACTTGAAATGGAATAGTAAACATTTGTAGACCAACCTCAACTTGTAACCCAATTTCTCTAAGTATCTCAGTCTTTGATCTGTCTAAAGCCCTTAATGAAATTGAGCTAAGTTTTATCTCAGCCGAATCTACTCCAACAAACTTAGTGTCACCAATAGACACACCTTCAATGAAGAACCATTATCAATCAGTACCCAAGCAACAATTCTCCCTACACACTTGACCACTATGAAGAGGGGCTTTGTATGTCGGTTCCCTTCTTCGCCTAACTCATCTAGTGAGAATGAAATCTAATCTATTGTGAACACTAAATTAACTACTAATCCTAACTTTTTAGTAGAAATCCCTTCATGTACTTTGACATCTTTCAAAATATTGATTAAGGCTTCTTGGTGAGTATCACATGACAGTAGTAAGCCCATTAAGGAGATTTGGGCTGGTACCTTGGCTAGCTGATTCATAATCTTATACTCACTAGCTTTCACTATATTCTTGGCAACTCTCTAATCTTTCTCATTCATATCCTTAAAGATCCTTCGAGAAGCCTATTCCATGATACTTTTTCTCTTGGCTTCCTCATTTTGGTTATAGACTCATCTTAAGTAAGTAAGCCCTCCAACCATAGGTGGTAAGGACCTAGTTGTTTGATTCACCATTTGATAATCCAAATGGACTACTTTGTAATTTTTTTTTAGACTATTAGGACATTAAAAGCAATTTTCTTATGTTTACCCAATTCTTTAACCTTCTTATCCTTCCCGTGGTACTCAAAAACCAAAGGTTTACACCCATCTCCAATCATTCCAACCATCTCAACTGTCTTCTTGGCTTCTGCAATAAGTTTGTCTTCTTCCTCAAATTTGGAAACCCATCCAAGAGGTCGTTCGTAGGTGAACTAGCATAATCAACTAAGTACTCAAATTTAGCTGACAACTCTCCCAAGGTATCAATCGTCGGATCTTCGGCTTCATCACTTTTTATGAGCTCCCTCTGAGTACATTTCTTTCATGGTTATGGAACCCTCATAGCCATAATGTCAACCTTTTTAATCTTCTCATCCTTCAACAATTGATATATTGTTGGTCTAATCTAGGTTCTATCTCTAAGATTCATATTCTGCAAGTATCCGGGCTACCTCAAATTCCCAACTACCTCTTCAATAGTGATAGGGAGACTATCTAGATCAACTTCTTGTTCAAGTACTTTAGCAATGATCATATTGATTAAGCATGCATGATTCGGCAAAGGATTATTACCTACATTAGGAGTAGGAGTTTCAATGAAGTCCAATTCCACCAACTTAGCATCAATAAGATCCTGGATCTTGTGCTTGAGTCTCCAGCACTGGTTTATAGAATGTCTTACTTGCCCCAAATGATAATCACAACGAAGGTCTAGGTTATAGTCCCTCGGTCTCTGTCCCTCCTTTAGTATTTCAAATGTTAAGAGATTCTCTTTCTTTAATCGTGTAAGAACCTAGCTTAAAGGAATGGGGATCCTGGTCAACTATCTCCTTTGTGGGTGGTTATTCTAATCTGGATTCGGTGGGGGATTAGAATCTCTCCACATGGCTATTGGTGTTGTAGGTTTAACTAAGTTGCTAATATTGACAACGCTTACTGTTGCTTCTTTGGCTTTATTGGAGAATCTAGCGAGAGGCATCTTCTTCTTAACTACTTCGGGATTAGGAAGCTTTCCGGTAGAGACAGCTTCCTCAATTCAACACCCCAAGGCCACAATCTCTGCAAAGTTAGAGGCAAAATAACCTACCAAGTGTTGGTAATATGGGCTTCCAAGAGTATTGATAAAAAGAAAAGGTCAAATCCTTTTCTGTTAAGGAAGGAGTCACCCCAATTGCCATGCCCTTCTATTTTTTAGCATACTCTTTTAAGCTCCCGTTGGTCTTCTTTCGTAAATTGTTCAAATCCTACATGGATGGGGCTACCTCGATATGGAACTTGTACTAGTTGTAGAAAGCTCAGGCTAACTTATCCTATGTATCGATCTTGTTCAAGTCCAATTGGCCATACCAAGTTAGGGCGGGCCCGATCAAGCTATCCTGAAAAGTTTGAACCATCACTTTATCACACTTTATGTACTTTCCCATCGATCTGATGTGCAACTTAGTGTGGAGCTTCGGGCAACCGATCCCATCATATTTCTCAAACTTCAGAACTTTAAACTTTTCTAAGATATCATCATCTTCATATGTCGGCAAATTGACCCATGTATCGATCTCATTTAAGTCCTATTGGGCATACCAAGTCAAGGCAGGCCTAATCAAGCTATCCTAGAAAGTTTAACCATCACTTTATCATACTTCGTGTACTTTCCCATCTTTCTAATGTATAGCCTGATGTAGAGCTTCAGGTAATCGGCCCCATCATATTTCTCAAATTACAGAACTTTAAACTTTTCTAGGAAGTTATCATCTTCATACATTAGCAAATGGACCGTGCCCATCTGCTTAACCCCATTAACCATTTCCAAGGTTTTCATCTTCTCAGTTAACTTCTGCATAAATTTCCTTTCCATCTCTTTGTGTTTTTCCTCAATCTCCTTCCTCCACGTCTCAGCATTGGGGACTGATTCCACATCTTCTAGTTCAAGGAGAGGGGTCGCTTCTACATTCCAATTTGAGTTGACTTAAGATACTTGACGATCATTGAGAATTCCAATAGTCCAAGTAAGAGCCTGAATCTGTTTGACTATCTTGATCATGTTTTCTTCCAAGGTTGCAACTCTCGAGTTAAGCCTAGTTTGACTGACGTTTCCACTACCATGAGTTGACAATCTTGCTTTGGAACGAGTGAATATTAAGCTTCTAACAAAGTTTGCTTCATTGGGTGCTATCTTAGAAATCTTACAAAGATTCAAGTTTAGACATTTTTGTCAATTAAAATTTTTGCTTTTTCTTTTTTTTTGTTTTTTTTTTATTTTCTTTCTATTTTAAAAGACAACTATCAAAGGTGAAAATAAAAAAAAAAGGAACAAAAGACTGTACAACCAATAAAGGCTTTTATTCAGTA
Source organism: Lumnitzera littorea (assembly GCA_024138015.1). NCBI lineage: Eukaryota > Viridiplantae > Streptophyta > Magnoliopsida > Myrtales > Combretaceae > Lumnitzera > Lumnitzera littorea. Next base: position 77,420,635 of record JAMXBB010000008.1, read on the forward strand.
AAGCTACAAATTTATTAATAATCATAAAATCAATCCTAAACAATGGGCTAAAAAAAAATTCCTAACTAATCTTCCCAAAAAAATCAAATCTTATATCCATAAAAACTGATGGATTTAGCTAGGATGACATTTATCAATGTCTCTCATAAGTCTTTGGACTATGACGTCTCTTTCCACATAATTTTCTTTCGCGACTACGGTCAAGTGGTGACTCTAAATATTTTCAAAGTTAAAAAATACCTATTTTCTTTAAATCCTAGTCGAAGGTTTGTATTAAACGAGTAGGGTTTAATATTAATCGGTTTAAAAAAGACTAATTTATAAAAACTAGAAAAAATCAATCTCAACAACTCCTCCATTCACTATTTTCTTGACCTTCGTTCGTTCCCACAACTTCACAAGTTCTACTAGTCGTTGAATCAAGATAGCGATAGGTAGGCAAGGATCTTGATAACTTAATGTTACATTTTCTATGGAATCCCTGTATGCTATCTCTTGAAGTGAACCCAGCTGTTTGGTGACACAAGTTAGGAAATATCCCATATAGCCTGTAATGCCAATAAAGGGGACCTCTGCATAATTGGTGCACCTTATGATGGCTTGAGTGTAGTTGCTCCACCTAACTATCTACATAAAATCCCCTAGCTACATCTTACTTATAACAGTCACCCATCCTTTAAATTGAGCTTCTTTTGGCACCTTAAGGTAACGAGCAAAGTCATCAATTAGATTCATATGATCACTTAAAGATGCTCTAAGAAGGTTCCCTCCATATCCTAGTGTGTAACTAAGAAACCATACTAATACGAACCAGGACCAAGGACAGACAAAGCCGGTCGTGGGGGTATGAGTTCGATCTTGTTGAAGGAACGAAAAATAAATGGAAGTCAATGGTTTAGCAAATCCTGCACACTAACTCTATGGATATGATGCACCATAGAACCACACACGGACCTAAGACTCGTCGGATGTGATGCACCGGTTTAAGTGATAGGGTTGCTTGCCATAATCCTTGCTAAAGGGATTGATAAGAGCTCGTAAGAGAGAGAACTTTCCAAGAGAAAAGACTTAAAAGGGGTTTTTCATTAATTCTGTTATATGTGCATTGTTACAAAAGTTACTTTTTATAGTACGTCTTAAACCCTATTGGCAAAACTATAAATAATGTACAAGGCCTTAAACCCTAAAGAATTGGGCCCATAAATAAAATAAAGACAAATAAGTACAAAAAAATATAAAACTGTATGTTTTACAAGGAGAAGCTGCATATAGTCGTTCGACGTGCCTTGGAGGTAGTCTCGTAATACTTGGCCGAGACATTAGAGAGGTCGGCCCATAATTGCTGAGTTCTAAAGTCAATCGGTAATAGTCTCTCCAAGCTATGCCAAATGGATCCAACACTAGGTAAAGTGATCTCTCGACCACTAAGTTGACGACGGACTTTAGCTAAGTGAATCCAACTCTCGGAAACATAATATCTCAACCTATCGGCAAGCATGATGCTGAGTAAGTAATTGGTTAGGCATTGGTGAGGATTGGTTATTGTCTCGACCTTCTACTTCTCAACACTCCATCTACGAGAAAATAGGTCATTTGACTCGGTAGGCAGAATGAGTCAACAAGTAAATGAGCTTAACCTTAGTAATCAAGTTAGGTTGGTACTTCAAAGCCCATCACATATAATAAAGATTGTAGGAATGGCCATGAAATACCCACGCCCCTGCTTCCTTAAATGGGTGAGTGTCCTGAATTACTCTGCCAATAATGCCAGTTTATAAGATTTGTCAGCTAAAAATTGGATTACCAGCTCGGTTACCTTATAATGGACTTAACCATACTTGAAGGGGAATAACACTATCCCGAATATTGCCACAATAAAGGCATTTACTCTCTTCTCAACCCATGATTCATATCCCTTACAAAAGATTTGACGATGTTTCTAATAAGCATCCGAGCTCAAAAACCACTCTACTAACCTTAAGATGTTGAGACATTTCTTACCCTCTGAAGATAAGAAAGGTGCTAAGGCTGCCTTTTTAACTCCCAGCAAAGTCATGAAGGCTTTCTTGGGCTAAACTCTAAGATCTGGAACCATTATGCTTGCTTCGAGAGGTGCAGCTTTAAGTAGTTAAAGTACTCTTCTAAAGCAGGTGTTAACACATGTGGGCCAAACTTAAAATCCGAGGATTCCAAATCCCAATAATGGATTAGGGCTTAAATCAGTGGCCAATGAAGTTGGATTAGCATGAGAGATATGATAGGCTCAATCTTCTTGCAAATGTAATCTTGCTTGATGAGCAGAAGTTGATTCAACCAATCTTTCAATGTACTCTCGAGGAAAGAGTACTTATCAAGTTAGACCTCATGGATGAGCTGAGGATTAATACTACCCTAGCTTTCCATATCTATATTACATAAAACATAAAATAATGCAATTATTTACAAAGAAACTACTAAATTTTACAATAAGGTTGTATATGATACTAATAATTTTATAGCTCCTTCAAATATTTTAAATTACGCAGCCTTTTACTCACTAAGAGACAATATATTAAAAAAACACGTATTATATAGGAAACACAAATAGTCATACAAAACAAGCATTAATATAAAAAAATTAAATGCAGTATGCTACACATGCATGTAATGCAATAAGAGCCAGTAATTAATAAATTATATGAATTATTATGAACCTGTGGTTAAGAATACACTTATATATAAGTGAATCAAAATAAGATTTAAAAAAAAAAGAAACTCATGAACATTTATATATAAGGGTATTGATTCTAATAATTTCCCCTTTTATTTGAAAAAAAAAACCCAAACAGACTGCAAATTATAATAATAAGAATTTTCCTATAATTTAAAAAAAATGATTACCCCTTTTTTCAAAAAAAAAATGATGCAAGAGGGTAGGGTTCATAGGTCTTAAGCTCTGTAGACTTAGGGATTTCTGAAAAAAAAAAAAACTAGTGAGTTACATTAAAGCCTGAGTGGCCTTGCCTGTCACCACTAATCTGGAGTGAAGACCCTAATGACTTGAGGGTTTCACAATAGCAGTCCGTCCTAGGTCCCTAAGGTAGCCCAAGTCTAACCATGTCTAGGACACAAACACTCCCCACCCCATTAAGCCAAGCTTTTCCTAGAAGTCTACATTTATATTATAGTATATTCATTAAATAAAAAACAAAATCTCATTAATTAATTTTTAATTTTTACATGGTTAGCCTACTAGGGTTCCTAGTGAAGTCATCAATTCTGTCGAGCTATATTTTGAGTTTCCTTAATTCAATCTATATTAAGCTTAGCCCATTTAATACAGATTACTCGAAATAAAAATGTTTAAAAAAATATTTTTAAAAAATAAATTATAGTTGCCAATCAATAAGACCCAATAAAAATCACTTGAAAACCCTAATTTAGCTATTAGTCTACAAATATTCTACCAAAATTAATTTTTTTAAAAAATTAAACCAGAAAATCTAAGCTCGAAAACTAACATATTAAAATTAAGTCATCATAAAAAAATTAAGAAAACTAATGAGCTTTTATTTTTTATAATTTTTCTAAGAATGCTAAAATCTATAAGGATATGCAAAAATATAATTAAAATAAATTTTTTATAATTTTTATTACAAATTTTTTAAAAAATTATTTTTTTATATGGTTTACTTGGAGGTACTTACATACTCGCTAATCAGGATCAAACCAACATAATTCTATTTCTAAAAAACGATTTAGTTAGTTGATTCATTTTAATTTAAAAATCGAGCCAGATTTACCTTATTTAACAATTTATTGTTTTTATTTAAAAAAAACCTAAAAAGATCTAACTATGTGAATCTATTTAAAAAACCTAACTAACTAAATTTTTTGAATAAAACTCCAATTAAGATTTTTTTTTAAGAAAAAAACACTACATATCAAAAATTTATTTTTTTAAATGCAAGATTTATGTAGATCTTCGATTCAGATATGTAATTTAGATATATATCTTCACTAAAAATATGAATCTCAGAAAAGATATGTATCTTCTCTAAAAATGTAATTTACGTAAAAAAAAATGCCGATTTATTGAAAAGGATGCAATTTGTATTTTTTTTTTTAAATTGTAATTTTTTTTCTAAAAAAACATGGCATATAATAAAAATTAAACCAACAACCTATACTAAGAGAAACAAAATTAGTAACATATAACTATTAATTAAAAAAATAGAAGAGAAAATAAACTAATGAAACTAAAAAAAGAAAAACAAAGAGACAACAAACTAAAAAGCAGAAGAGAAAATAAACTAACTCACCCAATTCATTAAAACGATCGGATCCAAAGGGAACAATTATGCGAATCAGGTTGGATCATATAGATGTTGGCCGTATGTTGTAGCGTATGGATGATTCGTGCGTAAAGTGTGCTAGAACTGATCGTACACTAGACGTGATTAAGGTGCTAAACTTGAACTGGTCATTCGTGGACTCGAACTGGACGTACGTAGACTCGGATGTACATAGACTCGGATGTGCATAGACTCGAACGTACTACTGGATGTGGTGTGAATTGCTATTAGATTGTATGGACTGGAATTTGTGTGGAGTTCGGTCACCTAGACTTGTTGTGCTGTTCGTATGGTTTGTATGTGCTGTTAGACGTATGAGTGGTGTGTATGTATGTAAGTGAGTGACAGTTTTGTGAATGTGAGTGGTTTGTGTATGTGAATGTGTATGCGGTCTGTATGTAAATGTGTGTGTGGGTCCAAGTGTGAATGTATGTGTAGGTTTGTGTGTGAATGACATGTTTGATTATGTAAAGAGGACAGTGGCGTAAGTGAGTGGACTGTGTATATGACGTATGAATATGTACTATGGCATGTGTGTAGGAGTGTTGTGAATTGCGAATATTGTTTGGGGAAGTGTTGTGAATGTATGAGCTAGGGAAGCATGCGTAAATTATGAATATCATTTTGTGTAATTATGAAACATGGATTGTTTTTTAGTCGAAAGTCCACTATTTATATACCATGAACCTGAATCTTTTGGATTTTTTTGTTGTGAAGATTCAATCTTAACAAATATAATATTCATAGGATACGATAATCCCCGATTTAGATTTGTTAAATTCATTCAAGATTTAATCCAATCCATTTTCAAGATCAAGTTTCTAGAAACCCTGTATTTTATTTAGGCTTTCTTTATTGGGTCAAACTTTGTCCGTCTTGTTTTAAATTGGCTGCAACTTTTAATATATAGCCCAAAATGCACACTAACCTATTTAATAAAACTTAAGTTTATTTAGCCCAATATAGATTACATAAAAATCCGTTTTATATTTTACTAGATAAAAAAAAAAAAAAAAGAAAATTAGTGAAGCCTAACTATTTAGAAACTCAAAATTTATTAAATTGAATGTATAACTTCTACAATTGTCTGATCTAACCCTAAACGATTGACTAACTTGACTTGATTCGACACTTTTGACACTTTGTTTTTTTTTTAATTATTTTTTTTTGTTTCTTCAAAAATAATAAGTTTTTAAACCTAGCCCAATAAGAAAAGAATCCTAAAGAGTAACAAAAATAGGATGTCTATAATTGGTCTCTCAATGTTCTCCACATCATAGCCTAGAAATTTTCTGAAGTAATCTCTCTGGATGGCATCTTCAATAACATTCTTCAACTATACATATTCATTAGTATTATGATTTCTACAATGGTAGAAGTTACAATACTTGTTTAAATTCTTCCTAGAGAGATTCCCTCTCATCCTCTCTGGTCATTAGAGGATTCTTTAGTTCCAAACTTCCACCTAAAACTCAGATATCGAACAGCTAAGGGGATGTAGATAGAGAAGGTCAAAATTCGTGGTCTTTTCCTATCTCCACTACCCCCTATTGAGAATCAATCATCACAACCTCCAAGCCGATATTTCACACTTAAGCAGTTCCCATCATTCTTTCGATTAGATCTACTTTAGTTGGCCTCATGCTGAGCTTTGATATTGTCTCCTTACCTGATATAAGATGTTACCTTAGCCTTAAACTCCACAAATGTCTTAAGTTTATTCTTTGCCAAGGACTTGAGAAAAAAAAAACTCCATACGACTTTACTCCATCTATTACCTCATTAAGTGCTACACTTATGTTGAGCTTTAGGATTTGCATCATCTTAGCTATGAACCAAGCTAAGTATTCTCAAATACTCTCATTAGGATTTTGCTTGATTGTATTAAGGATAGAAGGGTCCTTTACTAAGAGCTTGCTAGCAAGGAAGTGCTGCAAAACCACTTCTGCTAAATCATCAAAACAAGTAATAGTGTTAAGATTCAAGTGTTTGAACCACATGCTTCTAACATTCTTTAGTGTTAAAGGGAAAGCCTAACAAGCAACAACATCACAAAGGCCTTACAACTTGGCCAAAGTGTAGTAGTATTCCAAATGGTCTTCTAAATCTTCCATCCCATCATATGTCTTAGATTATGGGAGCTTCATACGACGAGGAATAACTTCCTCTAGAATTTTTAGGATAACCAAGTTCTTCTTTAAGATGAACTATTTACTTGTAGAAGTAAGAGTACTAATACATAATGGGCCTACATGATGTGCTTGCTATAAAGCCTTTCCTTTTTCAACTCTTTTTAGAGTAAGGGCTTGAATTTCCTAAACTCTAGCCTGCTTGGCTTGTTGTTTAGGGGACTAAATGAAGTCATCCAAATTTTCCCCATCGTTGTGATCTTACTCATCATTTTGATTTGGCAACATATTCGCACACACTAAGTTCAAAATATCATCATTGTTTCGTAAAGGTACTAATTTTACCTAGCTAGGGTAGTGTAGAGTCGGTCTAATTTAACCAACCAATCATCATCTAAATGGTGTCTCTTACTCCCCCTTAAATGATGGTGGGAGGTAGCATTACCACCAACACTTTTGGTTAAGCATGTTTTGGCTACCATAGTTAAATTTAAGCACAGACAACACTAAAATATTATCACTAGAATCCAAATTGGTGTTCATTATCTATAAAAGAACAAGAGTTAGGCTTTTAGGGTACTGAAGCTAGTTTAGTGTAACCACTCTGATGGCTAAGTTAGTGAAAATATTTGAGTTTAGGAAAAATATAAGGTCAAGTGGATAGAGTGGCATAAAGAGTCCTTACAATGGTTGTGTTCCCATATTTATAAGTCTTTATCTAATAACTCTAACAACTAGTAGTTGAATTGCCTATGACATGTGGCATCTCTAGAATCTAGCCATGTGCAAATTGTGGGGGGAAGTAGGTGGTTGGACTATTGTTTTTTGGGTAACTATTGAACTATTCGTGCCCACATTTGAATATTTGAACCTTCTTAGAGTAGGTATTAATAATTAGGCCTTCAATACTATTGATCGGTGGAATGATATTGACCTATGGAAGCTCCTCTATGAGATTGGCAATTAAGCTACCAATAAAGTGGTAACGACTAAGTGGTTAGCTACAATAGGACCTAGCTAAAGGCATAGCCCTTTAGCCAATTCTCAACTCATTTAAGATATATCGGCATAACACCAAGCATCTAATTGATGGGATGAAAATCTGCTATCAACAGAAGTAGCTTTATAATCACTTTTACCTTAGCCTAATCTACCTTCATCCTTCTATAAGAGATTTTATAGCTTAGTATAATTCCTTCTTGCACCATAAAGTGATATCTCTCCCAATTCAAGGTAAAGTGAGTGGCATTGCATCTTTATAGCAAGGAGGAAAAATTCTCTAAACAACTTCAAATTAAGCACCATTTATAGAGAAGTCAGTCATGAAAACTTCAATGTATTTCTTAATCATGTATATAAATATAGCCATCATATACCTCTAAAGGTAGTCGATGCATTAAATAAAGAAATTGGCTTTCATCTAAATGCAAAGGTTCCATAAAGATAAGCAAAGATAGTTTTCTCCATATCCTCGAAGGCAATATGTGTACCCTAAATTACCTCCCAAGAGATAATAATAAGTACAACCCACTAATATTTCAAGCATTTAATCTATGAAGGGTAAGAAGGGAAAACATTTCGAATTTCATCTTTAGTTTCTAATAATCAATGCAAACCCTAGTAGGTCTGAGCTAGTTCTTCTCATTTTCAACACATACCCCCTTTCCTTTGATACTAATAAAATATAAAATTTTGTGCTATTTTTATTTTAAAAAAGACATTCATGCAAAATTAATTGAGGAAAAATTGAGAAAACCATTGAAAATATTTTAGTTTCATATAAAATGGGCCAATAACTCAAAAATCAATAAAATGTTAAAGAACCAAATTTTGGATTCAAAAGTCTTAGTTTCTACTTGTCTTATTTCTAAGAATCAATCAGCATTTAGTTGGTATCTTGCTTTCAATCTAAATACCATTTGAATGCCTACAGCTAGAGCAGAAGTCAAGTAGAACGACTACCATCTAAATAGTTGTTGGAAATCACCAACCACCACTTATATGTCATTCCCTCCCCATTTAAATGCCTACTAATTCTCTCTCTTACCATTCAAATGGTAGGCTAGTTACCATCCTGATGAGAGCTGAAAAATACAAAGACAGTGTTTAAACCTTACTCAATTAGATCCTAATATGTGTTCATAGTCTGAACAGTAACTACTCCATCATTCAATTGGTAGCTTCATTACTATGCAAGTTGCACCTTTTTTCTACTTTTAGGGGGATGTCTAGTTTCATACTTATCAAAGATATTATCTTTCTAGAACATTTAGGTTATTTTTACTTAGCATTACCTAGTTTTAGTGGTTTTATGGTATTTTGAGCTCAAAAACACATATGAAATGCAAGTTTTATGGGTTTGAGATTATAGATTGTGTAAAACTCAATTAGGTTAATTCTAATCTTTTACCTATGTTCTTTTCAATGATTAATGTGTCCTTATGTTTTATTTATGCATTAGCCATGAGTTAATTAGTTGTTAGTGGGTTTTATAATGTTTTGATGAGATTTTTCATTTAAGTGGTGTAGAGCTAATATGTATATGTTAAATTTATGGATGTCTATTATAATATGTTCATGAAATTCATTACTTCATGGCTAACCCTTAGTTTTAATGAAAGAGAATGTTTCAATCCCTTGACTAAATTGAATTTTTGTTAGATAAGTTAGGATGTTTTCAAAACTTACATGTGACAATGGGCTTTTTTGTTAAAACACGGGAACTCACTTACTTTATACAATAATGTGGTTAATAACACTTGATTGTGCATAAATCCATAATTCTGATTAGAATACTTAGTTTATAATAAGAGCGTGACCTATATAAAAACTACATTGACTAGATGATTTCACTATAGAGAGAATTTCGTCATCCATAACTAAGACAAGTTTTAGTAAGTATGGTGAAAAAGAATACAACCAACATTCAACATATTTGTAAATCATGAATATCATGGCTTCTAAAAGGATAATGCATTACAATACCATGCTTTAATGCACCTAAGTAACTCTAAAGTACTTTTGGTGATCCATATTAGCTTTGTTGGTAAAAATTCAAACTCTATCTTGATCAACTTAGATTAGAGTAATAAGCTATAGTCTAATCCTTAGTCCAACCTTCCTTATAGATTCAACTTAGTTATTCACTAGTTTTATTACTACATATGTCCTTATGCACGAGTCAGTTATGTATACTATTTAAGTTCAAAATAATTTTTATCCCTACTAAAGCATAATGTCAGTTACCATCCGTTACCCTACTTACTTATTATCTAAGATTAGGAAAATGATGCCACAATAGGGAGTTTAAAACCTTGTTCTTTACCATTTCTTTTATAATAGAACTAAATTGACATTGTAGGTGGACCAATGGCTTACATTCAACTTCTAAAATAATTTCATGCATGCAAAATGTCAAAAGGATCCCTTTGACATCAGTAATTGTCTATCCAATGGCCTCATTATGTTCCTTAATAATTTCAATTATCATGTTCTACTTCTCTTCTAATAACTCCACTAAAATGATGATAAGGAGTTCTCATTTTTTTCCCTAAGATTTCCTTCATGAATTTAACATAAACATCATTTGCTTCAATGCATCCATAAAGGAGATGTCAATATACAACTTTCAAGTGCATTGAGGAATTTAGAGAATTAACACTCTGCTTTCCCTAAAATCAACCTTATAGAGAAGGATACGTAGTGGAACATAAGGTTTCACTTCTACCTTCTTCTACTCAACATCTACTACCTTCTCCTCTACCACTACTATTAGATGGTTTTTTTGGTTGTTCTCTAATTCATGAGTCCTTTTAAATAACCCCTCAAACTTTCGTCTCATCTCAAAAGTTAGTGGTTTCACCTAATCTTTCAAGTTCTTTTTAGTGTTGTCCTTTGTATGCACTTATTACAAATTTCGAACGTTAGCCTTAAGCCTAAGGCAATCTCCTTAGCCTACAAGGCAAGCTCCACAAGATCCTAGGCCAGCTTCTTCTACTCATAGGTTAAGGCCCTAAGCTAAACCCTTCAACTTAAAAGTCAACCCATATGAGTCTAAGTTGACCTCTTTAGTTCAAAGGCTAAAGCCCCTAAAACCTTAAGCTAACCCCTTCGACTCAAAAGCCAAAACTTGTAAGACCAAGCTAACCTCCCTCTTCAGATTACCAGGCAAGGGCCTAGAAGTCCTATGCTAACCCCTTTCCCCCAAGCTTGAGAGCAAGCCTTAAGAAATTGAGCTGACCCTTTTAGTCTACAGGCTGAGCTCCCTGAACCCTGAGCTAGTTGTCTTCAAGCTATCACTAACAAATACCTTCAGGAAAGCAAAGGCAATACCCATGGTCTATAGCTTGGGATCCCCCTCACATGCCTTAGCAACAACCCTTAAAGGGAACCCACATGTGCATTCGTATAGCACATATGATCTATTCAACTACCCCACCCTCACCCAAAAAAAACCAAAAATGAGGAGCTTACAACCCGTATCAATGTCCCCAAAGCAAGAAATGCAAAAGGATAAGTGCAAAGCCTTAAGCAATCATCACTCTGACTGTACAGGCAATCCATACTGACTCTATGCCCCAAAGTTTAAGACAAGACATCATAGATCACAAAGTGTGAGTTGATAGCTTCCCAAGCCTTCGTTTATAAATACCTTATTTGAATTCCACTTTTCTTTTTCCTTTGCTTAAGCATTAGAGTGGACATGTTAAGCAATCTCCCTGCTCACCTCTATCTATCTTACAAGCGCTTTCACTCTCTACATAGGCCATTCTCAACTCCCGCAAGGTAATAGAGCAATATTAGTGAGACTTGCAAGACTATCTCCATCCTAAGCTTGGATCCTCTACCTTAGTAGGAAAGCCCATTCCACTCACTCTATTAGCTAAAACTACAAGACAGTACCCCATCATTTAAACCAACAATTCTGAAAACATCAAAGTAATTAAATAGGATCATCATAGTGGAACGTTAATGGGAATTGCATAAGCTCTCAAATATAAATTAAATTATACTCTTTTAACTTAGAAACTCTCGTTTATAGCACTTACCTATGGATGAACTATAGAAATACATACTTGTATTTATTAGTTTTGACATGTGACATTACACATGTTTACTGCTTATATATATAGACCTTTCCTATTCTATTAATAGTTAGTTACAATCATTCTTCATTTTTTGCTTCCTTCTGTTCAGTCATAAATTGTATGCTTCCTCCGCAAGTTTTTCTTCCATTTTACATGACAACAATGATCTTAGCTTCAATATGGTATCAAAGTGTAGTAAGATTATTTCTTCACTACTGTACATCTATTCGTTCCTTTCCTACTACTTTGGTTGCATCTTTTTCATTTGACTTTATGATTACTTATTATATGCGATTGAACTGAAATGAGTGGAAATCAAGAAAATTCATATAATGATCCTATTTTCTTGGTGGATTTGATAATCCTAGAACAATCATCACAAACATAGTGTTTAATGGGGTGAATTTTAATAGTTGGAGGAGATCTATTAAATTAGCCTTAGGCACTAAGGCAAAAACAAGTTTTATTGATGGAATTGCTCCTAGGCTGGAAGGCAATACTGCCGATGAACAAAGATGGATTCAATGCGATTTCATGATTAGATGTTAGATTATAAAGTCTATGAGTAAGGAGGTATCCAAAAATTTTACCTATGCTTAATCAGCTAAAGAACTATGGTATCAGATATGTGAGAGATTAGGATTACTCAATGGTCTACTATTATATTAAATTCAATAAAAAATTTGTAAATTTGAAATAAGGCAATTCCAGTGTTAGTGTCTACTACTATAACCTCAAGAAGTTGTGAGATGAAGTTAATAGTATGAAATTACTACCGAGTTGTACTTGTGGTGCTATATCTAATTGCCATTGTGATTTGGTAACAAAAGTAGACTTGGATAATAGAAAAAAAATTAGTTCAATTCTTAACAGGGCTTTAGCTAATGACTATGAAAATATCAGGAGTCAAATTCTCTCCATAGATCCTCTTCTAACTATAAATAAGGCATACTATTTAGTGTATCAAGTTGAAAACTAGAAGCAAGTAACTAATAGTAACATTTTGGTTGAAGATTTTGCAGCTTTTATAACAAAAACTCAAGAAGTTTCTTGCTGAAGATAGAAAAGAAAAAAAAAAAGGTAAAGGAAATAGTAGACTTACTTATGTTCACTATAAAAGAGCAAGTCATACAATGGAACATTGTTTTGAACTTTTCAATCACCTAGAGTGCTTTAAAGGGGTAAGAGAGAAAAGAGGAAATTGGGTTACAGCTCATGCTTATCAAGGTGTTTCATTTGTGGGAGATACTCCTTTAGAGACCTCATGGGGTAATGAGAGCATTGATAGGAATCTTATGCAATATAATGACAATGTAGTTTTAAGAGAGTCACAACTTGTTTCTAAGGTCTGTTAAGAGGTTCTTCGTACCTTAAAGGATCAGAATTTAGGTAATGCATCATTACAACATGCTATTATGATGACTATTGCAGGTAATAGCTTTATCTTTGCTTCTTTTAATTCTAGTGATGCTAAACAATTCTCATAGATTGTTGATTCAGGGACTTTGGATCACATAACACCATATTCACATCATTTGTTGCACAAATACACGTTATCTACACCTATTTCTATCAAACTGCCAGATGGCCAATCTTTTACTATTCAAGCTATTGGAGACATTAGGCTTACTTACCAAATCGCTTTAACTAGTGTACTTTTTATTCCAACATTTTGTTACAACTTAATTTCAATCAACAAGTTACTTAAACAAACTAATCTTATTGCTGTATTTGATTCACATCGTTATGAATTTCAGGACCCTAAAACTAACGCCATTGTGGCTTCAATTGTTACCTCTTATAGACTATATGTGATAAACTTAAAGCCATTTTTGGTTGATTATGATTCGCTTTCTATTATTACCGGTACCTCTTCTTGTATTAAGAATTCTGGTACTTATGTTTCAATTGATTTGTTTCGTCAAAGGTTATGATGAGAAACCATAGCCAAAAACAAATAAGGTCGATCATTGGGGTAAGTCCGAACTTGTGAAAAGCTCGAAAAAGGTGATGGGAAGGTGTGAAAGTAAAAGGAAAAGTAAACACAACTAAACCCATGAATAGCTCCATAGGATATAATACACCAATAGAACTTTCAAGGATTCATGGCATAGATTGATATGATGCATAAGGTGATCCAATGATGTTACTCGCCACCTAACCTTACTTAAGGGTTAAGATGAGAGTGAGGTAAGTAAACAAGCTAACAAGAGCAATGCTTACAGAGGAGTATATTCAATATATTAATGATGATAAGATGATTGCGGCTATATGTATAGTGCGTATTTATACTTGAAAAACTAGGACAACTTTTCGAAAATGAAAAAGACTAAAAGGGTATTATTTAAAAGAAGTAACGTACAAGGAATAATAAGGGTACAATTGAAAATACAACACAATGAGCTTATTGCACGAAGGATTTTATCACAAGGTTGCTCGTACATATGGCTCATTATGAGTAGATGGCTTTCTAGCAAAAAAGATAATTTTGTACAATCACTTTGGGTTTTTGCTAAGTTGAGGTGCTAAGCAGGGGTAGTAAGTCAGCTATACCATGTCAAGCGAATTATTCTTCCGAGGTGAATTCACTTCGAACACTTTCAATATGGCTTAGATTCAAGTCCACAGACCTGATGGTCAAATGAATAAAGCTAATGTTCGAGTGGTGTTCGAGTTGGCAGCTAGTAACGCTTAATGAATACAAAAGCATCCAACTCGACCAAGGCATCAAGTCGATACATTGCAGCAACTCGAACTCCTCAATGATAGGTTATAAGAAAAGAATTTATTTAGCCATACTTTCTAGCCCTCAAGCTCAGGCTCAAGTCAAAGATCTAATAGTCTGATTCCTATTAGGTTAGGCTATTTGTCTACATCAAAGCTTTAACATTTTTCAAACTTTAAACACATTAGATTGTCCAAATTTCTTTGTGATACTTGCTTACAAGTGAAATTTCACCGTTTACCTATTAGTCAATCTAATTCTTTGAATGCCTTTGATCTATTGCATGTTGATGTATAAGGACCCTATAACACTTATTCTATTTCTAGTGCCATATTTTTCCTCACTATAGTCGATGATAGAACTAAAGCTACATAGACTTACCTAATGACTCATAAATCACAAGTTATCTCTTTACTGTCAAATTTTATACCCTATATTCAAACACAATTTCATATTACACAAAAATACATTAGATCAAATAATGGGGGAGAGTTTTTATCTCATGAAACCAAGAGCTTGCTTGCTAAACATAGGATCATACACTAAAGAAGTGTGGTGTTTACATCACAGCAAAATGGAGTGGTTAAGAGGAAACATAGACATTTGTTGGATACCTCAAGATCATTGCGAATTAATGCTAACCTTCCAAAACAATTTTGGGGTAAGTCTTTGCTTACTGTAACCTATCTTATAAATCTCATGCCCACATACTCTCTTGCTTGGAAAACACCTTATGAATTGCTTTTCCATAAGACACCATCTTATAATTACCTTTAAGTGTTTGGTTGCTTGTGTTATACAACCATTTTACCTAAACCACTAGATAAGTTTAACACCAGAAGTAAACAATGTATTTTTGTAGGATATCCTTTAGGTCAAAGGGGTATATGCTATTCGATTTATCCTCTCAAAAGCTATTTGTTAGTCATGATGTATTTTTCCTTAAGGATGTATTTCCCTTCAAAAACATTGATAAGACACCTTCACTTTCTATTAATACTTCATTCTCTAGTCCTGATTTGATGTTTCCTTTTTCTACAGCTTCTGATCTTCATGGAGATTCTAATTTCCATAGTAATTCATTTGATAACCCAAACATTGTCCCAAACATAGCTTTGTCTAATAACTTAAACATTAGCTTAGACGTTGCTCCAAATACAGTTTCATCTTCTTCTCCCTTTTTGCGTAGATCCATATATGAGAGGCATCCACCACTATGGCTTCAAGACTTTATACATACCATTCATTCTGATTCCCCTATTTCCAAAACAACCTTCACCACTTCTTCTTCTTGTTACCCATTTTTTTTATCATCATATTTCTCTAATCCTTCTTATGATTATGTGATGTCCTTAGCTTGTGTTTTTTCAATTCAAGAGCTTAGAAATTATCATGAAGCAAAGGTTGATCCTAAGTGGATAAAGGCAATGAATCAAGAGCTCTTAGCTCTATAATAGAACAATACTTGGGAACTTACAACTTTACCACTCGATAAACAACCTATTGGTCTTAAATGGGTTTATAAAATTAAATACAAACCAAATGAAACAATCTAACGTTACAAAGCTCGATTAGTGGCTAAGGGTTATAAACAAGTAGAAGGCATTGACTATACATATACTTTTTCTCTAGTTGCTAAGTTGACATCAATTCGTATTCTACTTGTTGTCTCATCTGTTAAAGGTTGGCATGTATATTAGTTGGACATTAATAATACGTTTCTTCATGGGTTCATAGATGAAGAAATTTACATGAAACCACCGGATGAATATACAGTAGCTATTAAGAGTCAAGTATGCAAGCTTATTAAGTCCCTTTATGGATTGAAATAAGCTTCTAGAGAATGGAACAAAGAATTTTCGAAATTTATAGTATTGCTTGGTTTTATCTAATTTAAGTCAAATTATTCTTTGTTCACTTAGCAAAATGATAATGGTTTTGTTGCTCTCTTAGTCTATGTTGATGATGTGCCTATTGTTAGGTACTCTTTGGATGAAATTATAAATGTTAAAGCTATTGTATATGCTGCTTTCACTATTAAGGATCTTGTAGAAGTTCGATTTTTCCTTAGAATAGAGATATGTTGATTATCTTTAGGTTTTATCTTAAATCAAAGAAAGTTTTCTTTGGATGTGTTGTTAGATAGAAGACTTACAAGTGCTAAACCAAAATCTAGTCCTTTGCCTTCTAGATTATGAATTTTGATAATCAAAATGGAGAATTACTTCTAGATCTAAGTGTCTTTCGCAGAATTGTAGGACAATTGACCTTGACTAGTCCTGATCTTTCCTTTTGTGTGTAACAACTAAGTTAGTTTGCGATTACTCTAAGAACATCACATTTGAAGGTCGCTATTCATGTTCTAAAGTACATTAAAGGCTTTATTAACAAAGGTCTGTTTTACTCATCAACTAGTTCCTTAACGCTGTTGGGTTTTAGTGATGCTGATTGGGGTTCAAGTCCTCTAGATTGCAAGCCTCTTTTGGGATTTTGTATCTTTCTTGGCACATCCTTAGTCTCGTGGAAAACAAAAAAACAAGTAACTATATCTAGTTCATCAACGAAGGCAGAGTATCGCAGTCTTGCCACTACAACCAAAGAGCTCTTATGGCTTCATTTTTAGTACGTGATTTGTGCATTTCTTTTTCACTTCCTATTAATCTTTTTATTGATAGTCAATCTACACAAAAAATTGCAAAGAACCCATGTTTCCATCCTCGAACCAAGCACATTGAGATCGGTGTTGACTTCATCCGAGATCACATTAACACCGATTTCCTTCATATAGACTTTGTTCCTTCCAATCAACAATTGGCTGATCCTATGATTGAGACAATTTTGTTGATTTTCGCCTGATTTTTTTTCCTATCCAAGTATGGCCTTTTACCATGGCCAACTTGAAGGGAAGGGGAGAAGGGGGGTTAGTGATGTAGAAACACATACTTTTATTTATTAGTTTTGACATGTGACATTACACACTTGTATTACTTGTATATGTAGACCTTTTATATTCTATTAGTAGTTAGTTACAATCATTCTTCATTTTTTGCTTCCCTCTATTCATTCATAAATCATATACTTCCTTTATAAGTTTTTCTTCCATTTCACATGACAACAATGATCCTAGCTTCAATATGAACCAAAATTCTCCTGAAAAGAGAACTAATCTCCATTCAACATAGTCTGGGCAGCATAAGAACTGACAAGTTTACCATAGCTACTAATTACCATTTCTTAAATTGAAGAAAGATAACAAGTCAGTTATGAGTATCAAAATTAGACCTAAGCTGAGTGGTTAATGGATTTATCCATCGACTAAAATCATGAGTTAATTTTGAGTATCAAAACATCATATCGATAGAAAATTGGGACTTTCGAAGAATTAAATAAGTCTTAATTTTAGTGGGAGATGAGGATTCTTTAACACGAAGGGTAGCTTGGCAACCACTAGAATACATCCAACTATTTAGATATTTCAAGAGTACAAACTTAAACACTTTTTTCAGCATGAGGGTAGGAGTTGTGGAGGAAAAAATAGGAAGGCAAAAAAAATTTGTAGGAAAGAATTATGTAGTAAGTTAATTCATTTCAATATATTTAGATAACAAAAATAAGGAAAAACAAAAAGAATCTTAATCAAAGATGAAACATCGATATAACTTAAAAGGAAGGACAAATTGATAATTATCATCATTTTCCTCCTCTCTCACCCCGCTACCCTCACCCCACTTTTTCCCCTTGAGAGCAAGGAGATTTAGTGAGATCCATGAAGCAATTCTTTTCATTTTCCCTCCCTCCTCTTTTTTCCCCTTCTAAGCCAAACAATGGATCAAAAGTATGCATGGATTATCAAAGCATGAACTAGGAATTTGAATACAATTAGTTATTCATAATAGATTAGCTACCGTTCTAACAAATACTTAAATTTTTTAAATTTCTAACCAGCTCTTATAATTTTATTAAAGCTTATGTCAATTGATTCCTAAAATACCAATAAATCATTCGACTCCTTCAATTTCCATGCAAATACAATTTTTATACCTTAATTCATTTAACAAATCGTCAATAAAATATCAAAGAAAGCCATTTTCCCAAAAATGACAGGATTAGTTGCAAACTTTACTGGGGTGGCAAAACTGTGTATTTTATAAAAGCACACGCTTTAGCCAGGTCCGCATAGTGCACATCTGAACTTTCTGCCAAATTGACATTTTCTCCAAATGGCCAGCTCTACGTGCGCAATTAGTTCTAGGTGGCCACAATACTTCCAGAATAATCATCAAGCATCAAAACAGCATTTCCCTCAAGAAATTAATCCGATTCATGCGAGCAAAACAAAACTTTCATTCAAATTTCCACGAGAGTAACTAACCCATCTTCAAAGCCTGAAACCACTTGGTCTAGTAGTTTAGGTTCATACCAGGACCATGTTTTAAAAATTACATTATCTAAAGATCAAATCTTAATCTGGTCAATGTTCAATTGACATGACGTAACTTCCAACCAGACCAGGTCTAAAAGTGCCTAGTTTTACCAATTTTCTAATAAAGCCCATAAGACTGTACACGCATTAACATATCAATCATCCATGCGAGATACTTGTAAAGCTGCCAAGGATACCGGGCAACCAAAACTAAGCGTGAGTGATCATACAGCTCAGTAAGCCACACCAAAAAAAGAACAAAAGAGGCCTCCTCCTCACGGTTTATGTGAAGTACATATCTGCACATCATTTGACCTCCACCGTGAAGCAATCTTTTTATTTTTTCCAAGACCAAATCGCCAGCTAATCCCTAGAGTGAACACTTCGGAGTCTCTAAGAGCGTGGTCTTTTTTCGGGGCAATGTATCTAAAGATAATGGTCTTTCCAAGCATAAACTCAATTCACATTCCTTCTCTTTTGACACTGATTCAAAATTAGAAAAATGATCGCTTTTGCTGGAAAAGTCATCGACCCCCACATACAACGTTTCAGACTGAACTGGATCTCCAAGTGGTATAAACATCAACTCTGCTGGACTCTGTCCAGGTGAGTTGATCCTTTGACGCACCATCTGTCCACTTTTTCCATCTCCACACTTTCCAGGTGATGAATCGAGCATGGCAGGCTGACCTTTGAGCATACAGCTTTTTTCGCCTGATCCAACTGGCCCAATATCCTTACAGCTTTTGGTTTCATCAGAATTAGCAGACTTATTTTCATTCAACAGTAGAAGTGGTGAGGTGGGCTGACCTGAGAACAAACTGCTCTCTTTACCTGATCCATCAGTCAAATTACTGCTACGGGTTGTGTCCTCAGAACCACCAATTTCATCTTTACATAAAAATTTAGGCAGGGATGCTTTTACTTGGAAATCTTGCAATGGTTCTGTTAAACTTCCATCTCCAACTACATATAAGTCCACACGAGTGCTAGAGGTTTTCTCTACAGAAATGTTTGGACCAGGCTTATCATTATCACCTGGTCTTGATAGGTTGCATGTGTTTTGACTCAGATGTAACATCTCATTGTTATCTCCCTTTGTCTTGAACAAACAATCATGCGATTTCAGTTCACATGGCTGAGAATCACAGGCACAAATGGCTTTCTCATCAGCTGCTTCTTTCTTACCAGAACTCAAATCTGGTCTAATCAGCTTCTTTCTCTTAGTTTGGGCAACTGATGGACTCACACTAGGAGAAGTCTCATTGAAGTCTTCCTCAAGTGCACCTTTCCTATCAAAACTGAAATTTGACCGAGTCAACCTCCTCTTCTTGACCTGAGAAACTGATGGACTCTCACTAATTAGTGTCTCAATACAGCCTTCATCAGGTGTGCCTTTCTTATCAGAACTGAAATTTGGCCTGATCAACTTCCTCCTCTTAACTTGGGCAACAGATGGACTCTCACTTATCAAAGTCACATTACAGCCTTCAGCATTAGATTGAATTTGAGCATTCGGCACTTGGCTCCAGCTTTTAGAATCTAGAAAAGGTCTTTCTTCTTCAATCATTCTCCCATCTTTAGAAGACAAGGTCTCATGAGTGTCTTCAGCATTGATATGAATTTGAGTTTTCCTCGTTTCACTACGGCGCTTGAAATTAAGAAAAGGTCCATCCACAACTTGATGGTCCCCTACTTCTATGCTACCGATGCCCATGTTGTCTGGACTTGCTTTAGTATCACCCTTCTTTGACTTGATTGAAGTAGATGGAGCTCTTTTATCATGATGTTTATTCTTTATATGTATACTTGATTTGTTCCCTTTTGGCCATTGACTCCTGTGGCAGCATAACTGTAACATTGACATAATTTCATCTGGTGATGCGTCTATATCATCCTCAATGCTGGTAAAATCTTTTTCTTGCAATCGAGTTTCAGAAGGCAATGTCAAGCGAGTGAATACACTGTCTTTCTTTGGAAACAAAGAGTTCATGGTTTCAGAATACTGAAAACACTCTTCATCATAACCAAAAACAGCGCACCTCTGATATCCTGCTGCACTCCAAGCAGCAAGATTTCTTTCATCTTGCAGCAAGTGGTCAGAACTGTCTTCTAAGAGAGTAGATCCATATGCCATGTTCTCCTGACCATATTGTATACTATGCAGGCAGGTATCTTGTACTGCATCATCATACATGTGATTAGCTTGGAGATTTTTCCTATGGCTGAGTATGTGTGGTGAAGGGATTTGGTCCACAGGCATTGGAGAAGAAAACGATGGGCCGCCAAAAACTTCAGTAGCACAAGGCTGAAAGGTTGCATTTTCATGAAATGCAGGACGCAGAAACTGCTCATCAGTAGTAGATAAAAGGTTCTCATGGTCACTGATAGTCCTTGGTGGAACCTGGTTTTGCAGTAAAGAAGAGGATTTCAAAATGCCATTTGCAATTTCAGCATCTACAGGATGTAATGGAGGCTGTTTCTGTTTCTGCAAATGATGCATCTCTTTAGAGCTACGATAACCTTGAAAAGGTGAACAGTTCCCATATTTCATAGAAGAAGCTTTAGGATAGTTACAACAGGTGCTGTTCAAATAGGAATCCTCAGTTGACGTAGGACATGGTATATACTGTGGCAGTTCATTTGAATGCGATAAAGTGGAAAACAACACTGGTTGACTCTGATTTCTATGGATGCATGCTCCCAAATTGGTTTTCATCAAATAGATAGAAGCATCACGATTATAGTGGTTTGTATTAGGCCAACATGCACCAGAGTTATCACGGTTTTCTTTCAACCGAACCAATAAACCCTTGCCAGAGTCAGGTGCTATTCTAAGTTCAGCTGAGCGGCCAACATTCCCTAAAGAGTCTACTGGCCTATTTTCATTTTGTATTCCATGACTTCCACCACAATCCTCAGTTTCTCCATTTAGGTTCAACTTGTTGGATGCATCCCAGAGGCGCCAATTGCAACTGGAAGAACCTACTCTAGTCTTTCCTTTGTGATTGTTATGTATCCTTTCACTCGGTGAGAATCTTTCACAATCAGGAAGCGTTTCAACCTTCCCAAAATTATCGCTAGCCCCAGTTGCATCATTATTGGAGCGCTGTCGATAATAAGGATAATGTTCATCTTTAGCCCCATTGGCATAAATGAGACGACCATGAAGCGGTTTCTTGGGAATCGGCACCTTTATTCTTTTTCTACTGAACAGGTACAGAAGCCCATGGACCTACACATATGAGAAGAAAAAATGAAGAAGAATTCAAGAGTAGTTCTTGCTCTATCACTTTCACAATTTATGAATAGTTCAAACCTGCTCTTCGGACAAGCCAAAATTAAACTTTTTGGCTGTAAAGTAATTATCTTGAATAACTTGTCGAAATTCTTTTTCAGAAAGCGGAGCGCAATGCCAAAGCAGTGTAAACTTTACCTAGAGAAAAGTATAACGACAAGGCTTTAAAAAGTCATGTAACATAGACAAGGAAAGATATATGCCAAAAAAATATATGCCTAATCATGCAGCATTTTAGCATAAAACATACTGGTTTGGATTCCTACAGTTGGAGAATTTTTTTTTTATTTTGTGCAGTCTACCCATCTAAAAGCATATGGCAAAACAAAAAGATAAACGAAATGCAGAGAGGTTTTTTGGGTAGTTCATTTAAATGAAATATACTAGCTGTTAAACATCTGATTAAAAAAATATTTTGGGTAAGTAAAATCAAACATTTTCTAATTTACAGCAAGCAAAAAATAATTTGCCCAAATATTCAGTTTCCATATTTGAGAACACCCTTCAGAGCAATGAATAGTTGATGGTATACATTTCCATGTTCAGCAATGCAGACTGAAGCACACACGTAAATGTCATGTATGGCACAAAAAACTCATATAAAAATATCTGCATCCTAAAATTCAGAGCTAATAGCAAGGATATTGAAGTTTATAAGGCCAAAATCTACCCATCTGCATATGAGTAATGTGCTTTATACCCAGTACCAAAATGAAACATTTAACTGAAAATCACCAAAAAAACCCTCATGTAGATGTCTTCAAGTTTCCTTAGCATAAGATTGTAAACTGGAGAGAGTAAAAACGCTGTTTGGAAGAGATCATACTTTTTGCCAACTAGATCACAATACCCTTAGGTTGAAAGACAACAAAGATCATGCAAAAGACATATACACTGCACCTAAAGGCAGATTACAAATAGATTAATTGAAAACAAAAAACACAAATTAGAAGTAAGTCAGATATCATATGAAACAAACAGGCTTCAATTAGGTCTTACCGAAAACATACAAACACAAAAGAACCTACCTGAGCTGGAAAAGTCCTTCCTGAGGAACTAAATGCATGGGGTACAATGTTCATAGATCCATCAGAGCAAGCTCGGAAAACACCATGAAGTTGTCTCTTTTCAAAATCAAAAAGAAACAAAAGCATTCCCACTTTGACCTGCTCCACAAATGAGGCTAGAGAAGATGGGAGACCAAAAATTCCCCATACCAGACATTCTCTTTTTGTTGCACTACTTGACATGAAGATGGCACCAAACTCTGGAATTTCTCCATTGGCGTGATGCTGCCCCTTTTCAAATTCCATAGATTCCTTCGACAAAATATCTAGCCTAGATTAAAGAATACTAGTCCTAATCATCTGAGAAAGATAAACGTTACTTCATCGCTTCATTTAGCAATAAGCTACCAGTGTAGTAAGATATAAAATGGATAAAAGCAAGCATTTGAAGTAATTTCATAAGAAGATTTACAGCAAAGAGAGTCAAAAGGAATGCTCAGCAAAACATGCAAGGATATCACTGTTCAAACTATAATATATGAAAACATGAGAAGATAATTCAAGAAAATCTTGGATACTTGTCAGTGTCAATATGAAGAATATGGAGTGGATAGCAATACCAATAGAATTTCAGTTTGAATAAATACCACAAATACTTTAATAGTGCTTCAAGAGAAATCACTCTCATGGAATACAATAAAAAAAAAATTTTTAGAAAAAAGAAAGTGCATCTCACACAGATAAAAAGCTTAAACAAAATGTGATAGCTATCGTTAGTAAAACTATGTTTCCAATTAAGAGGGTACTCTAATTTCTTTCTAGAGACCCATGTGATAGCTATCATTAGTAAAACTATGTTTTCAATTGAGAGGGTACCCTAATTTCTTTCTAGAAATATAGGTGGTGGATAAATTTACCCACAAAAAGATATATAATGCTAAACTTTATTGCGTAGCTCAAAAAACAAGAGACACAAACCTCATTTGAATTTACAATAAGGCAAAGTTGAGCTCTTTATATATTTACCAGATAAAAACCAGTCACTTGAAATTTTCAATGCCTGATAGCTTTTTTTAAATTCTTTTTTTTTTTTGGATGGTTTTAATGCCCCACTGTTTTTCTCTTCTTCTTCTTTTTTTTTATTTTTTATTTTTTGGTTGTTCTGTGTGTGTGGGCGTTGTTTGGGGAGGGAGAGTATATTAATCGTTCTAATAATGATCTAATGTTTTTCTCATCAAAAAGTATCCTAAGGCCAGGGATCAGTCTGTTTTCACATTATCAGCTATGATGTCTAAATTTGCTTCTGAGATGTCCTTCAAGATCATGTGCTTATGTAAAGAAGGCTCAATTGTCCATGTCAATTACAGCTAGCATCAATAGCTTTTAGAATCATTAGCAAAAAAGGATACCACACTTAACCTGGATTATATTTATATGGCTTCAACCATTGTAGGAGCTGACCCAGCAATTCAATTTTCAAAAATAAATCATGAACTCATTTTTAAACTGCAATTTTATTACCTCTCTTAATATTTTTGCCTATTGAATAATGAAAACAAAATTTCAACTTGATCAAGTAACAAGCTGTGCAGATAAGATGTGCAAAAATTAGAACTCAAACTACAAATGAAAAAGGCCAAATTAAGCAAGCCTGACAGAAAGTGAATATAATACCTGCATGTCTTGTAAGAAGGCTATCTAAACATTCACAAGAAAGCAAGACAGGCACTTCCCCTGAAACTAAAACACAAAATAACACCATACTACTGCTTTTCTTATTTTTTCCCCTTCTCAATTAGCTCCAACACCCATACTTATCTAACATCATGCCATGTTAACACACAAACCATCTAAATCCAGACATTATTATCTAGACCACAAAAATACTCTGCAGAATCATAACATTCTTAGAAGAGAAGCTACTCACTAACTGATCACAGAGAATATGCCCTACTACAAATCTCTTCTCACATAATTCAGCTCTTCTTTCAATAACAATTTTGATTAATCTATTCCCAGTTCAGCACTATCGTTCAGCTGCAGCCAATATACTAAACCTCAACAATTATATAACATGGAGATCAACCATGCAAGATATATGTCATCCATAAAGCATCTGTTTAGGTCTACCAATGGTAATGTCCTAATATAATGATTATTTCTCAGAATAAAATACAAATAAAATTTCCAAATGGAACTTAAAAAATTTCCTTTTTCTTAATGAATAAATGCCTTTTTTTCCTTTTACACTCCTAATGTAGTTTATTAATTTCTTTAACGAAATATTAACATTGTTAAAAAAGTATCATCAAATCAAAACCTCATCAAAAACACATTTATGAATTTCAGCCCAGAAAACGTCTTCAGATCATCAGTTTAAACAATAAAATTCCAGATAAACCCCAGAAAAATTCTAAAAGAAAATTCACACCCACGATCATGATAAATCTCTGTAACAAGGTTGAAACAAAACTTACGGTGACATAACAAACAAAAACACAATTTCATCTGCAACAGTACTAACATTCATCAGGAAAAGACAAAGCACGGAGAAAACCACCGCAGGATAGAAACTACCACCGCCAGATAATTTAGATCTCGCCTATAAAGTGCTTGTTAAGGTCTAACGATGGTGATGTCCTAACATGCGATTATTTCTCAGGAGAGAAAACACAGAAGTTTTCAACACCGTATAAATCGTTATATGAAAAAAGTTCCTTTCTTTCTACTGTATTCCTCATTGTTTTAACGATTACTTTACTGAAACATTACTATTCGTTGAGAAAAAATCATCAAATCATAATCCTATCAAAACACATGCACGAATTTCGACCTAGAAACCGTCATCGGATCATCAGTTTAAACGATAAAATTCCAGATAAACCCTAGAGAAATTTAACAAAACCCATCCTCACGCACGATGATAACAAATATCAGTGACATGGTTCAAACACAAATTACAGCAATATGCACGAATACAAACACGATATCATCTGCAACGGTACTAATGTCCGTCGAAGCGCGATGACAATGACCACAGTAAACACCACATAGGATAATCACTAATACAAATTAACGTAAGAAGATAAAAACATAATAAACCTTGCACACCTACCTAAGCGCCGAGAACAGCAGTAGAAAATAGGTTGACACACGAGAAAGAGACAGTGAAAGGTAGAGGATGATCTTATTTATAAGCAAGCAAGGGTGGGGGAGAGACGGGGAGAGAGAGAGAGAGAGAGAGGGGATTTTTTTTTTTTAATATACAGAAAGTAACCGCCTGAAAAGGGAGGAGTTAGAGGCATGTTTCTTTATATATCCATATTATTAAAATTTTATGTAATATTTAAAATTACATGTTTAACTTTTATTAAATATTATTTAATAAAAAAATTAATAATAAAATAAATTATAAAAAATAAATAAATTTATCTATTTATTTTTCTCTCTCTTTTTATCCATTTCTCTATTACTTTTTCACTTTCTTTTTTTTTTCTATTTTTTGCTATTAATTACATCATACATCATTCTCTCTCTTTCTTTCTTTTAACTAACATTCTCGTTACCATATTTCTCTTCTCACAACCCTTCATCTCTCAATCTTTTTCATTTATTAATATATTCAATTATATAGTATAACTTTATTTATTTTATACATATATAACACCAATGTATTATTAGTTAGTATATATATATATATATGGTCTTACATCCTAACCAACTTTTATAAACATGTCAACTTATATAAAGTTATGAAATACAATCAAATATATCAAAATATTAATATGAAAGATATTAATAAATGAAAAGAGAGAAAGATCGGGTTATGGGAGAGAATTTAGTGAGAATATTGAAAGAGATGGTTAAAGAGAAGAATAAGGAGAAGTAAGAATGTTAAGAGAAAGAGATAAGAGAATTACATTTTTTTTAAATCCTTAAATTTCCTTATATTTACAATCAAATATATTAAAAAAATGTTTATTAATAATCAAAATTTTATTTAAAAGATTAAATAAGTAAAAAAAATTAAGATTTTATTTTGGCGATACTTAAGGCTCCATCTACTTTAATAATATAGATATTTATAAAAATAAACAAATATATAAAAAGGTGAATTTATTTCTCATTTAGAATTTTAATTATTATGACACCATACTGTAAACCGTACTACATAAGGAACATGTAATTAAAAGTACTTCTCAATCATTCCCAATTATCAACTAAACTAAGAACTAAAGTTCACTCTTAGAAAACAAATTCAGTTTTTCAAATAAAAAATTCATTATTGATAAAAACTCGAATATAAGATAACAGATTTTAAGTCATCCGAAACCCTAAACCTTAGTATAATTAAGGACTTGTGACTTTATATAATTAAAAATATAATTTGAACAATTTTATTCAAACTCTAGAAAGTTACATAATTCCATAAGAAGTAAGTCATAACTTACGAGTTAATGTAAGAACCAAATCCTAAAAGAATTAGACAATTCCCTTATCTTCACTTATAAGCTATATTACATATGAATAAGTAAGCCAATTAATCATATTAAATAACTTATCAATTAAAAGTTAGAATTAACTATCTCTTAATAACATATCGAAAGCTAATGATAAGACTATTTCCTTATCCTAACATAACCTATATTATATAAGGATAAGTCATTTCTTCATTTTATCAATTTAATTTTTAAATAAATGATAAGACAAGAGGCATGCCCTATTTGTCCACCCTATGGCTTATTATAAGAAGAAGGATATTTGGGGAGGCATGTCTTATCAATCTCACATCAAATCAATTGTCTTTCAAAAACACTATTCACCTCTTATTACTTACATCATTCATTCAATCATATTGGACACATTACCTACACATTTCCAACCAACACTCTCCCTCTCATTTTTTCTCCTCTTTCACCCCATCTACATTTTATTTTCACAAACCAAAAGAGGAAACCAAGCCTCACAAATTTACACTTGCTGCCACATATTTGCACCCACACACTTACGACACAAGCTTATTTTGTTGCCTTCATTTTGTCCTCTTCAAAAGTTATTTTAGGAAATCTTAGAACATCCCCAAAACCCACCTTAAATATCAAGATTTTGTTATTAAAAAAACTTGCAAAAAAGAGAAGGAAAACAAGGAGTAAAAGAGGACTCTTAGTACACAAGCACCAATTTTTACACATTTAGGACGAATAAGTTCATTTCCTTGTTAAGTATTCTAGTATGCTATATTTAGGAAACTAAATTTTCATGAAGATATTAGCATGAACATAAGGTGATTAGACTACTTTAAGTAATAAGCTTAGGAATCTCTTACATAAAGGATGGAAAATAAGTATACTAAGTTAGTATCGTGAAGGATACATGTCTAACATTTAGAATAGAAGTCTGTAAGTTGAGAAAATTATGAAATATATGTATAGACAAAAGAGTGGCATGCTAAACGTAAAGTATATGTAGGGTGTTTAGATGTTATTTTTAATTTCATTTGGTTATATATGCTTGAATCTAGCCTTAGGTAAAGAAAAATCCATTATATGATGTTTTTATGAGGAAATTAACTTTTTGAGATGTAAACTAAGGTATAGAACTTATAATAAGTGCATGATTCATAATTTTTACTTAGTACTTAAGCTAAATAATTACCTCATGAAAGAGAAGTTAAGTTAGAGTTAGAATATAAGTAGCATAGGTTCTTGATCTATCACTTAAACTTAAGAAAATGATAAAATAAGTTAAAAAATCAAATTGGAAGCCCTTGAATCAAACTAATCAAATTTGGAACTACAAAGAAACCCACTTAAAAATATGATAAAACAAAGTGAAAAAACCAACCAAAGTGAGCATAATAAGTATATAAAGCCTAAAACATTCAAAACAAGCATAGAACTCTAAGTTGAGCCCCCACTAAATTTCTAACCAGCACTTAAATCAACCAAGAAAAGTTGTTTTAAAACCCATAAGAAGCTCACATAAAACTCCCTAAGTCTAACAAAGTCACTAACTTTAGTTTAGACTAAAAACAAACCCATAAGCCTATATAAGAGTCTAAAAAAATATTGATAGCATTAAGGCCATAAGATAAGGATGGAAATATGACTTTGAAGAGTGATTTAAGCTTAGAATAAACTCCTAAGCCCAAGCCCAAGCCTAAGCCCAAAGTATTTACTAGGATAATAAAAAGCTCAAGAACCAAACTAAGCCCAAAAGAGCACCAAAATATAAGGATCACTACTATTTTGACCAATGAATAAAATTACGAGCCTTATCTTGAAAATCTAACCACACCACGTTAAATTACACTAAAAAACAATGGAAATCGACTATAAGATCATAAAAATCGGATTTCAAACAAGAAAGTTATATGCAATTGAAGTTTTAAGTAAAACCGAAAAAAAATATGAAACTAAGTTAAAAATGTAACTTAAAAAATTTTAGTTTAGTCTTCTAAATTTTATTTCAAATTCTTATAATATCATATTTGCGATGTTTAAGGGACCCGATTGTTGGAGACGACCTACCCCCAAACTATTACGATTGATCCGTTATGGCTAAATGAGTGATTCTCGATAACTTCATGCTTGATTTTACTTATAGTATAGATGCACTTAAATTTATGTAATGAACTGGAATACTTGTGGGATACAGGAAATGCATGTGTACGATATTATGATTAAGAATCATGACTTGCTAATAAGAGAATAATGTGAATTATTTGTGATGATAGCTAAGTATGGAATGAAATTGTCTAATCATAATAAAAGTTGAATTAATTTAGTATTTGATTAAGAGATTCAATGAGTCATACATTTTTCATATTTGTATTATAACTATATCGATTGCCACCTCACACAGAAGATAAGAAGAGGCTCACAGGAGAGAGGTCTCTTACAGGGATTATGCAATGTATGCCATTTATATATTATTGAGTCTCTGTCCTAGCTATCGAGCCTATTAGGTGCTAGGAGATGCTAACCGTTAGCAAAAGGGTCATATCTTGTGACTTCCGCTTAGGTTATGTGATATGGACTGCAGCGGCCACCACACCACTAGACCTAGGATTTTAGCATAAATTTTATTTCTTTAAAAAGAAAAGTATATTTTTGTATAAAAGGAAATATTTGTATATATTACATATGTGTTTGAGTTGATTTGAGCACGATAGTGCAAGTGAGAATAAAAGCTCCGGTGCTAAGACCCAGTTGATGGTTTATCTTGATTAATTATCTTTAACCCTAACTATAGAGAGGTGTAATTCTAAGTTACATACAATTCCGAGGTCGCTGTATGTATTGGTTGACATCCTGAGTATTCATGTATTCATATGTTATGCATTTAAATTATATTGTTTGTATGACATGGCTAAAAGATTTGCTCATTAAGTGTAAACTTATTCTCTGATATATTTCTTTTGTTGTAGGATCATCTCTTTATCCATTCAGGCTAAGGGATGCCCAAGGTGAGTCTTGTGCCAAGATGGAATTGTGAGCTTCAGAAAGAGAAAAGGAAATTTTGTAATAATGACTTGTAGATATTTATTTACTTTATTTAGCTTAATTCTATAGTTAGACTTTCATAATGCAAACTCTTATAGAATTTTAGCTGTGTTGTAATATTTTGTCATAAAATTCCACGAACCCACATCTTAACTTCAATATTTTGTATTTAAATGGTAAATCTTAATTAATATGCTCGATATTAGATAGAAAATAAAGAACTAAAGATAATTAAGAATGAAAAAATAATAATAAGGTGCTCCTAAATAAATAATGATCGAAGTAAATAAACTAAACTGAGCATATATATATATATATATATATATATATATATATATATGAAACATTATATAACAATCTACAAAAAGATTTTATAAGTAAAGAGAATATATATTGCTAAGGCAATTGCAACCTATTAGTATTATCACTAATCTTCTATTAAGATAGACTAGGGTTTAAATCCTCTATCTTTTATCATTGGCTAACAAAAAATAAATAAAAAGAAAGAAAGAGAGAGAGAGAGGATTGATATTATTAAAACATAAGATAGGCTCTTTAATGTTATCTTTTATTCCTTTAACAATATATATAAATATATATATATTATATATTAGGAAAAAACTATTGAAAAATATTTTTATGAGCTTTTTTAAGCAGAAAAGAAAGATATTATCTTGTTTATATATAGGCCATATGATATCTTATATAGTTATGTTATCTTATATAATAAAATCTTTAAATTGATATTTTCATTGCTTTTTGGATTTTTTCTATGTAATTATCTATTTTAAAAATAGACAAACTATTGTAAAAAATATTATAGTTTAGTGGTATCAATACTAATCTTTTAAAGTATAAACTAGGTTAGAATTTCCCTCTTCTAAGTTATAAATACAATTCAATTTGCCAAAACAAAAAAAAAAAAAAAAACTCATTTTGAAAATATAGCCTCTCTTCTCTATGTTTTGTTTGTCAAGTTTTTTACTTTTATCTTTCCACTATTTCCTATTCCACAAATCACATACCGTTGTTCTCCTCTCTAAGTTTCTTATTTTCTCTTTAATTTGTTTATTTGACTAATGTATTTAAACTATACTATATTATTATATTTAATTTTTATAAAGCATCATTGGTGCACATCTACTAATTATTAATAAAGGATATAAGCTACTATGAACATTTCTTAAGGGGTTTAGGATGTCTACTAATAAAAAGGACTTCAAAGGGATGACGCATTAAGGTTAAATATTTAAACTCAAATAACAAACTAACATTGCCAATTTCTTTCGGATGTAGCTTAATTAGTACAATTATTTGCTTTCCTATTAATTAAAGAAAGAAAACTTTCCTAAAATTTTGAGGATAATAATGAAAATTTTCAAGGAGAATGTGGATAAATCTCTCAAATTTGTCTCTTTTTCTCTCTCGCTAATACTACAATTATTGCCTCATATCTTTTTAATGTATGTATATTATATAATTAGTATTTATTTCTAATTGAATAACTACTATAAGAACTAAACAATAATTTTATGTTATTTTATTTGTTAAGTTATATTTCCAATTCAATAACCTTTTATATTAGTCAAATCTATATCTTTTATTAAAATTTATTGATGAATACTATGCCTGCAACATGTGTGCTAAAAATATGAAAGAATAGAAGATATAAATTATTATTTGTATTGTTTTCATACTTAAATAACTTATTAGATGCCCCTTCTTACTTTGAAAAAAAAAAAAAGGTTTTAAAAACCTTGCTACTTTGATGCCCAAATAATTTCTTAAAATCATAAAAAATTAAAATTGAAAAATCTTACTTATAAAAGATAAAATGTAAAAAAAATAATACTAAAATTATGATAACTAGTAAGGGGAATATAGATCTTATGAAAGTTTTTAACCTCAATCTTATACATAGATAAGAGTGGTGAATATATAAATTGTTGAATACAATATTAGAATATTAAGTTGTTCTCCCATTGCAATATAGCTTATTAGTTATCTTTTATAATATTAAAGTACAAAGAAATAGTTGTAACGCTCTAAAAATTAATGTTTTATCAATAGATCACTTTATAACCCCTTTAAATTGCATTTTGTTGATGTAACAAATTATTGAATGTTAATTTTAGTAAATTAGTAATTTTTCTCTACTTTGTCAATTTTTACTTTTTCTTACAATACGTTAGTCACTTTAGATGAAGGGACTAAATTCTAATAAGATGCGAAAATAAGGAAAATTTATAACTTTTCTATTTTCCACATTATGATTAAAATTTTTACTAAAGTCATATGTATAGTGAGAGTATGTTCAATAAGAATATGCATAATTACCACAACTTAATAGTAACATTTTAACAAATCAAGATATTAATCAATAAATATGTATTTTTATATTATAAAATATAGTTTTGAAAGCTTTTACTTTTTTATATATTACTTCTTTGTTTATTATATATGTATATGTTGTTGTTAATAATAATATATTTCATTTCTCATAAATAATTTAAATTTTAAGTCAAAATAGATGTCCACTAGTATCAATGTTAATAAATCATGATAATAAGTCATTTATTTCATGATTTATAAATCATGATAATATGTCATTTATATCAAATACTTTAAATTGCTTTAATAATTTTGCCATGTACTTAATCTATTTGTGAAATATTTTCAATTTCAATTCTCTTTAACTATAGAGTCACTATTTAGAAATTATGATAAATAATAGCCAATTAATAAGACATTGTGAATCCATGAGCTAATATTGGTAAAATTGCATGATAGTTTGTCATTAGTAGTACATCTCAAATTACAAAATAAAAAATTTAATTAAAAATAATCTTTATTATTATCAATCTTGATTACTTCTATTTTAAGTATATTGAAGTAATTCTTTCGTGTCATTAATAAACTAAAGAATAATGAATCATTCATTTTCAAGATCCTAAATTGCTTAATAAATGAATTAGTAATGTATTTTATCATTTTCATAAACCCTTTCCATTTAATAATTTTCTAAATGCAATTATCTTTTTATTTATAAATCATAATAAATATTGAGACATTATAAGTCATTTATTCATGAAAACTTGAATTGCTTTCATTAATTTCTTAATGCATTCCTAATTGTGATTACATTCAACAAAATTGCATGGCATCGCTTGTCATTATTGTGATGTGACAATTTTTTTTTACATAGATAAAGAAGATGGATAATTTGATAAAATCTAGAATAATTTATTTTATGCATACTACACTCAAATCATGTCAATTTGCATTATATGTTTAGTTATGTTTATATAAAGACTAAATATTCAAACTTATCATTTATACATGCAATAAGAGGAAATTTTAAATAGATATAATTAAATTAAATGAATAATATCTTTTCATTCTTAGTTTAATTATTTTTTCCAAAACAAATATGAAAATAATATAATAAAATAAGTGTTTTTTTAGCAATTAGTAATGGATTTTAATACTTATCAAATTATTTGGTTCCACTCATTATTAATGGAATAAGTGAAGAGTTAGCTAAAAATCAAAGTTAATTAATTTCTCTCCTTAGACTCATACATGTAGGGAATATGAAAATTGGATGTGATAAATATGGAAAGTTTCAAAGTATTTGTAATTTCATAAAATAGAAAACACGATTGATGTAATCATCAATATAATAAAATCTATTAATCGTATCTTCTTCTCTCTTCTAAAAAATCTCTAGAGTTCTAACTCTAATACCAATCTCAGGATCTTGGGGATAGGATATAAATTAAACACAAGGTTTTAATTATTATATCGATGATTATATTGTCTTTATCTTTATTTGTTGTTTTGATTATGTTGATTATATCTTTAATTTAATCTTCTAAAACTATCTCCTAATGAGCTAGGATGAATACTATCTAATTCTCTTAAATGTTGTCTAAAAACATTTATCAATAATAAATAAAATCTATCTCTTACTATAATTATTTCTATGAACACATTTTCTAAACCTTCTTATCTAATTAGATTTTAAGGCTATTAATATTTCTCCATTATTCATTTTTTAAATAAAGAATATATTTAATAACAGATCTTATTTCTTCTAATGCTATTTCTTTTACACAATTTCTAAATCTATTCATTTTGATTAGTTTTCTTAAAATAAACATCATATAAATAAAAACTTTCTCCTAAAATATGATACAACCAAATTATATAATCTAAAAATTCTATAACATTTTCTAGATAACACAAAAATTATATCAGAACATTTTCATCATTATGTTTAATTCTTTGAAACATTATTTTTAACAACAGATGCTTGATATTTTTTCGCGATAATCTTTTATTATAAGTTTGTAAGTGTTTTTTACTCTTTTTTTTTTTTGAGAAATTACTTTTTGATGTAATTCTAAACAATCATCAGATAATTTGATAAGTGAATTATCTACAATTCCTTGTAAACATTCGATTTTAAACTATAATATAGTTACTTTAGTTTTACTTCATATAATTTGATTCTTATAATATTTTATAAAATTTTTCAAATTATACATGACAAGATTGAAATAAATAAAATAAATAAAATAGATAAAACTTACAATATTATTGAGAAAGTCATTTGATATAAGGAAGGATGATAAGAGAGGTTATATTAAAAGCTAGAATACACAATAAGAAAATACTCAGAATATTATTAGAGAATTTTTATGATTTTTTATTGATGCCTTCCCTCAATTGCTTCTATCTCTATTTATACAAACATGTAAGCACTTGCTGAAGTAAGCACTTACGATTTTATTTAAATTATCGTATTGCATGTCTTGTATTGTCTGTCTTAAATAATTTTCTTTGTTTGATCTTGAACAGTTGATAATAGGTAAATAGTTGATATGAGTGCATGAATAGTTGATTTGAGTCCTTTATTCGATGGTTGGCACTTTTAACTTTAAGAATGCTTTGTAAGTGGATGAATAGTTGATATAAGTGAATGAAAAGTTGATGTAAGTCATTTGGTATCTTGAAACCTTTATCTTGAATTATTGGCATGTGAACAAATAATTTTCACGGATGAGGGCTTTTACTGCATCCATTTTGAATAGTATTTCCTATTTTTAATATTTAACAAATATGTTTTGATTGAACAAAACATTCCTCTCCTCACATTTTGAACAAAATTAATTATTGAACAATTTAATCATATTGAGAAAAATTAATTCCACAGCAATCATCCTAATTTTGATTTAGATAATTGCTATTAGAACTATTTTCCTCTAATAACCTTGAAGTAATTTCAAATATTTTTCTTTTATGTTTAGAGGGATCTGATTTGACTTTTTTTCTTTTAAAAATTTAGTAGTATAAGTAACACCCTTTTTGCTTTGATTAAGATATGCTTAAACAGTCCTAATATCTATCATAATGTATTGAATTTTTCCCACTATTTTACTCTGTATACTCTTGAAACATATGATTGATCATGCTCGTCTTTTTTGATAGCATAGGTTTACGTTGTTATCCATCCTAAATTGAATCTTATCTTACTGTAAACTTTAAAAATTTTAAGAATTTGAGTTGATTATCATTCTTGCAATATAATTGAAATCGTTAATGTATTTCCACTAGAAAAATTTTTTCTATTGGACTAAAGTATTTTAACCAATTTGTAAACCACATTGGAAAATTTTTTTGAGTAGTCTTGAATTGGATGAACTATGAATAGGAATAATATTTTATATAAAATATAATTTCCCAAGCTTTGATGTAGTCATAATAATCATATATTCGTAGATCAAGTGATTGAGAAAATATTTTAGCATTTTAAAGGAATTTAAAACATTTCATATCAAAGTGAGAATTGATAATTTAATAAAAGTGGATTTAAGTGATCAAGTTAAGAAAATAAACTAAAGTTTGCTATAGAAATTTAAGTACTCTATTTAAAGGTTTATAATTGATGACTAATCTAGGAACACCTCTTTCTATTTCAGCCTAATTTTGAGTAGAAAAAGCAAAACGTGACCATAGAGATTTATATTTTCTAATTAACCTTTTATTTAAAAGATCTTGAATTTCTTTCTTACAAAACTCTAATAATTCTTTATTCATTTAGATTGGCTTAGCTTTAGTAGAAATTTTATCTTCAGTAAAACCTTTAACATATGATAGTTTGACTATATGCCTTTTTCTTGATAAAAAAGTATTTGGAACATTTGAACAAATTTCATTTTCAAAACTTTCTTATAAAGTTTTTATTGTTTATTTATTTTCTGGTTTTTCCAACCGATTAAAGATTTTTTTTTTCTAATTCTTTTTTGAGAAAATTAACCTATTTTAACTTCTTTTCTATTTGACCAATCGTATTATTTTTTTAATATATTAATTTATTTTTCTTTCATTAGACTAATGAATTTAAATATCACTTTTTTATTCTTGACTTGAGTATTTAAGCCTTTAAAAGTTATTTGAAATGGATATAACATAGTAAGAAAGGGCATCTTTAGAATCATTGCATTATTTATATTTTTTACTAAAATAAAATATGTTTTAAAATTAATTTCATCTTAAATAATCTTTGCTATAAAAATTTTATAATTAACATTTAATCTTGAATTACTAGCTGAAACTAGTCTTTTTGAAGTTTTTTTCTTAAAATTTAGTTGAAATTAATCCTTCTTGAATACGATTTTGATCAACTCCAAAATCTAAAAGAGTTGCTACTTCTATTTTGAAATTATTATGAATAGACAATATCATTTTAAGATACCATTTTTTTTTAATATTTATTCTATTGATTAAATTAACATATTCTTTACTTTCTTCTTTTGGTTTTAGTTCTTCTTCCTCTTATTCTAAATTTTCATTTTCATATTTTTCAATTTTTTCTTCTAAGTTATTATATTTTATCTTTAATTCTTTGATTTCTCCTTTTATCTTATTAATTTCTTTTTGAATAGTTTTTACAGCTATTGAATGTTTTTCTTTTGAAAATTTGTTATAAATTTTTTCTGAAGAATAAATTTCTTTGTTACTAGAACACTTATTTTTTTCATTAACTTTTCTCTCATTTTGAGTAAATATTCTCTTTATTTTTTTTGTTCTTTAATTTGATCAATCACTTCTAAAAGAATTTTTTCTTCATTGGTAATAATATTTAATTATTTACATGAACAAATGTCTTCATAGCAACACTCTAATTCAAATTATTCTATTAAAAGAGTGTCTGAATTATTTTTTTCTTTTTGAACGCAATCAGAATTTTTATAACTTAAATCACTACCTTTTGTACTTTTTTTATTGATAATTTTGCATAATACTTTTTTAACTTCACCATCTAAATCTGGTTCATTAGCCTTCTTATTTTTTGAACATTTTGGTGCAATGTATCATTTAATTCCACATTTATAATATTTTACTTCTTCTTTGAAATATTTTCTTTTAGGTATATACTTTTTATATTCCTTTTTCTCATAGAGTTAATTAAACTTATGCTTTTTATGTTTTTTTTTTTTAAAGATGGAACTTGTATCTTTTTGAAATGATATTGATAATAACAGTCTCCTAATTTCCTTTTAAGACTTCCTTTTTCCTTTTTGAATTTTTTACTTAAGTTTTAGATCATTGTATAAATTTAATCATTCTAGATTGATAATATTAACTATCTCACCAAAAGTAATAGTTGAATAATCTAAAATAATATTATAGTTTTGATAAATTCTTTCTTTTACTTTTTTTGCAAATAGCTTTGGAAGACTAGGTATAAACCTTTATTTCCATAAAATATTATTACAATTTTCTCTTGAAAATACTTTAGTAAATAAAACATCTTTATATCTTCTAGAATCATAGAGGGTTGGACATCTAAGGTTTTAAAGAATTTTATCACTTCTTTTTCTAAATTGAATAGGATCTCCAACAAAATGTTTAGTAATAACATATATTAATATAGGAATAGTATCTTCTATTTTAACTAAAGTATTATCTCTCATCACTTTTTTCTTTGCATGTAAAATATATTGATGTTCGGGTTCACTAAGAAAATTTTCCCACCAACCTTTGAGCATACCAGTAAATCCAGTTATTAAAATTTCTGCAATCTTTTGATTAGTGTTTCCATATTGTTTATAAGAGTTTGATGCTATTATTATTAACTTTTAAATATCTAAAATTTGATGTTCAAATTAACCATCTATATTCTATTCATATATTCCTTCATCGGAAAATTAACTTAAGTCTATATAGGATTTTCCTTCGTACATAGTATGTCACGCCCCGAAAAAGAAGAGTCATAACAGTCCCACCGTGTAAACTAATCTAAGATAGAGGCTGACCTCATAGCCTCTATCGTAGACGTAGTTTATACAAGGCGCATAACTTAACCAGCTTGAAACGTCTGTTCTGACACCTGTTAATAATCAAACATATGGTAGAGCTTTTATAAGTTACTTATTCTATACAACCTACTGTTTAGTATCACAACAGTATTTAAACAAACGTTTCACGTCCAAAGGTAAAGTTTACAATAAGAGTTTATAAAAAACGACGGGTTTTGCGGTCTATATACAATAAGTTAGAAAACTAGTGGGCTTCTAGGGAATTCCCAATTAGTTTTCCTCAAAACTTAAAGACAAAGTCAAGAACTCAAGTTCAGTTAATTCCTCGATTCTCACTTTCCCACACAGCAGCACACTAACCTAGGAACGGTGGTACCTGAACATCTTACCTTCACTCAATACCTGCAAAAGAGTCTGTAGGGATGTGAGCATAACTAGCTCAGTAAGTGGGGCGGAGTCAAAAGAATACTATACAATCACAAATAAGGTTAATAATCGTGATGAAATGTAATGTAATCACTCAAATGAAACATCGCACAGTGCTGACCGGTCCACTGTCAGGTTAGAGAAATTGCATCCGCTCCAACCCGGATTGAGGAGTTTCATCACGACTCAAGTTAGACCAAACCCGAGCTTGTGCAATGGAGAGCACCCTCTTCTCATGACCGCTTTCGAACCACGGCCCCCAACCTTGCCACAACCTTCTCGCCTGTCACTTAGTTCGAATAAGGATGGGGAAAGGATCATTTCAGCTATCCTCATCGAAGGAAGTCGGTATTAGGCCTAACACTCTTAATTGTTCTCCTCTAACGGGTGATTATGCATGTCCAATTACATTTTAGTTGAATAATCGTTAGTGTTAATCAAGGGTGACTAACAAATTTATACAATATATAATCTATGCAAATATGCAGAACAGCACACTAAGGAGTTAAACTCCTGTTACAACTGAGTATCATTCACACACATAGTATGCGCATAATCATCTAACTACAAACACAACCAAAAGTACTCTTAGGTCTCCGGATACTTTAAATAGCACCCAAACAGCAGTGAAGCCACAACCCCAACTTACTTGTTTAGACGTTTGCTATTGCTGACTTGAATTGTCAATCGTCTTTGTATTGGAAAGTCCTAATTACACAAAAAGCCCAAATTCAGTTTTCGTAATAATTACGAAAACATTAGGGTTTAATCTAAAATGGTTATATTTATATATACATATATTATTTCCATAATATACTGTCATGTTATCACTATATATTAAATTAAATTATTAATTATTGATACTGTACATCATATATACTATTACGTATTTTATATCGTTTCGATCGTATCGAAACGTACTTTTTATTTATTAATTCACATTTTAATTCCGGTAAGGTTACCGAAATTTATATATTCTTGAATATGATATAGTCATAAGCTAAATTACTTAAGGTTGTCCGATTTCAACAAAATTAGTGTCATTGAGTTCGTATAGACCTAACGACACGTTTTACGAATCCTGTTTCTAGAGATGACTTTTAACGAGTAGTTTGAGTTTTTAATATAATTATACATAATTATATAAAAATGATCATATTATACATAATTTACATTATTAAATTATTTTTTATCTAATTTGTCCTTATATTGTAACAATATAAGTATTATTTAATTCTAATACACCTAAAGTGTATCCCGATCAGAAAATATTAAAAAAAAAATTTCCATTAATCTAATCTAATTAGTAATCCTTTATATAGTTTTTATTTAACTATTTAATTCATTTTAGTCTATTAATATTACAAATACACCCCGACTTATAATTTAAGCTATTTTACTTAATAAATTCGTAATAAATAGTTCGAGTTACCAAATAATTCCCCGAAAATTTCTATAGGTTTGTAAAAATATAGGAAATTCAGTTATCACTTGGTTTTAAGTTTCTGACCTGTTGCCTATATTTTCATTTTGACGATTTTACCCCTAAATTATGATAAATTATCCAATTATAATTCTTTTAGCACCAAATTAGTTTCAATCTGACTCAATACTGTTACTATTTATTATAGATTAGTACATGTCTATTTCATCAATTAATTTCATAATTTCCTATTAAACTCATAATTTCGGCCTATTTTCGAGCTAATTTCAGGCCTAAAAATGAAATAAATATTAAAATTATTCAAATAAAAATTTGGGCTACATAGCAATTACCTATATATCATACACATCCTATACAAAAATTTTCAGCTAAAAACAACATCATATAATACATTTATTTCACAAATACAAATTCGGGTGAATTATAGATTTCTTAATAAAGTATATTAAATATTACGAATTTTTAAAAAATAAAAATATCAAATGAAAGCATGTCTAAAATAACCTAAGTACAATTTTTTTCATAATTTTCTGGGTGGATTTACTATTTTTTAGAAATTATTGAAAAATAGGGCAGGAAATTGACCTTGGTGTTCTTGGGTGCTCCGGTGGCCGGCAGCGGTTGGGCAGTTGTCGGATGGCCTGCGCAGTGGGTAGACCGTGTGGGGTTGACTGGGTTTCACAGCAGAACCACTCTAGATTAGGGTTCTACACTTTCACTAATTTTTCCTGTTTTTTTTTCTAAATTTGTTTTTATTTTCTACGATTTTTTCTAATTTTTCTTTTTCTCTATTCTGGGTTCCTAACTGCTAAATGTTGTCAATCTGTTGATAGGATAGTTTTTATAGAATTCTTTTACTGCCTATGAATTTTTCTTTATTTTTTTTCTTTTGTTTTCACCTTTAACAAAGCATGAGGTGCCCAAATGTTGAAGACTTGCTTTTTGAATCAGCATTCCTATCCTTATCTCCTGCCACGCATCATTGTCCAGCAATCTCCAATGTATTTGATCAATCTTTCTTTTTCTTTTATTAAATAATTACTTAAATATAGATATTATATGTTAGAATTAGTTATTTAATTAATATACAAGTTTATACCCTATGTAAATAACATGTGAAATATATAACTTTACTCATATAATTAAGTTTCTAGCATATTTTTTATTTTTAAGATATGTTCTAAAGTTAATTTCATGAATTCAACACAATAAATATATAATTATATAATTTAGGGTTAATTTACGGGTATAATTATTATTTACATCAGGTATACTGGTAAAATTACATGTATTTTTATATAGTAAATTATACTATATTATCTCATTTTATAGCTCAATTAACTTATCTTTAAGTTCTCGTTGCAATCTAAGTTCGACTTTAGGAGTTCCGACATTTTAGTACTTTGTTAAATATTCTAATTTCTAAGGACAAAATTGGGATTTCGGGTCATTATTACTAAAATCTAACTTCACTGTAATATCTCGACTAACTTT
Source organism: Lumnitzera littorea (assembly GCA_024138015.1). Classification (NCBI taxonomy): domain Eukaryota; kingdom Viridiplantae; phylum Streptophyta; class Magnoliopsida; order Myrtales; family Combretaceae; genus Lumnitzera; species Lumnitzera littorea. The sequence goes on from JAMXBB010000008.1 coordinate 77,462,834, forward strand.
TTTATTCTAGTCGTAAAGTTTGGGCTCAATTGAATAAGTTTTCCTGAAAGCCCTAAATCTAAGCCCGGTTGTCCTAAACTCAATTTTGGGAGCTTACATAGTATTTGGAGGTAAAGGTTTTGAATACCATGAATTTTGATTTGAGGTGACTTTCATTTTTTGTTGTATTTTGTTAATGTCTAGTTTTTGAGAAAATTGACTTGTTAAGTCGTTTATATTTTCATCAATTATATTGATAGTTTTCTTTTTTCCTATCTCTAACTTACTCAATTTATTCAAAATTTCTTCTAATAAATTATCACATTTACTAAACTTAAAATTTTGAATATCTGGAATAAATCTTGATGAATAAATGGGTTTTGCAATCATAGATTTTGATATACTTGATTCTTCTCTTGAAATTCCTAATTGAGTTTTTCTTTTATTGGGTTTTTCGACCAACATATTTTCTATTATATCAAATTGTTGACCAATTGTATGTAAAGTTTGATTTGTAGAATTATTTTGAGCTTTTACAGTATTAAAATCTTAATTTTCTACTGTGGTTTTCTTAAAAGGTGAGGCTTTTATTGTCTCATTTTAAACTTTAATATCAACTTCTTGAAGAGAAGGATGGGTTCCTCTAGTTGAACATTGTTGAGTTTCCCATTTTTAGTTTGATGACTTAATTGTTTGAATATAATAATGTTTATTTGAACCAAAGTTTTGGCAAACCATTTAAAAAAGGGTTTACTTTTTCTTAATATAATTTACATGTCATTGTACCACATAACTCTTATTAAATAAGTTTCTTTCTTAGTGTAAGTTTTGAAACATTTCTCCTTCTCAATTTATTTCTTTTTGAATATAAGTATTTTCTTAAAAATTCTTTGTCTATCTCAATTGGTTTTTTCTAAATTTATTACATTTAACTCATTGATTTGAGAATAAGTAGGACAATTTGGCAGAGGTTGATAAATTAATTATGGAATTGGTGGTTAAAAATCAACACCTCTAAGTCTTACAGATGCAATAGGAGTTTCTAAATGCATAGGTTCTCTTTCATTATCATCTCTGAGTGTTTTATCTTCATGACTAGTTCTTAGAAAAAAAATATTTATTTTATTAAAATAATCTTCAATGTTTACAGTGGTTGGCCTTCTATTAGTTATTTAAGGGAATTGAATTCTAATATTATCATTATCAAATCTTTGAGCAAGAGTGAGTCTGGTTTGAGAAACACTAAGTCTTGGTGGAACGACATCTTCTAAAGTCCATTCCTCTAACTTTATTCCAACTTAATGATTTTAGAGTAAACACTATAGATTTTGTAATATTGGCTTATAAAAAAACAATTTCTCCTTTAGGAGATACCTTTTTGGCTTTTGAATTAATTTGAGAACTCATGACTTTATAATAGATTCTAAAAATAAGTGCCATAACTTTAGTTCCTTCTACAAAATTATGATTTTGAGATTGAATATGTAATACTAAACTATCCATAATTTTTGGATAATCTAAACTTATAAAAAAATGAGAAAAACATTAAGTATACCAAGATCCTTTATGAAGATTGGTTTAAAACAATGACAAAGTGGTTTCATTAAAATTTGTATTTCTAGTATCTCTTGATCAAACTAAAACATGATGATTTATATATTTCCTATGAAGAGGTTTAATTGAAATTTGAATAAGTCCAACATGTAAATATTTATATTTTTCTTTGTGTTTTTGAATAGATGTTTTTGAAAGTAATTGATAATTTCATACTTTTTTGATAAGGAAATAGTTTTTTCAACTGTTTTAATCACATAATCATGTTTTAAATGAAAACTTCCAATTTCATAGATTTCCTTACATTTTTCAGTGGGAAATTACCAATTATCTAAACTTTGTTCAATTTGGGAAATCTTAATTTCACAAGAATTAGAAACATCTTGATTTGAATCACTAAATTCTGCATCTATGAAATAAGAGGTTTGTTCAGATTTAAAACTGGAAGAAGAGGAAGATCTTTTTAATAGATTCATTTTTATTTAATAAAGACTTAATACTTTGCTAAGCAATTTTGTCTTAATCTATTCACTTGCGGGAACACCCATTGACCAATGGTCTCACTGACTCTCTAAGGATTTACTACTAAGATTACAGTTCTGACTTATCAACACAAGAAATAGAATTACTATAAACTATTTAAGTAAGGTATTTAACCTTTACAAACTTAAATAAAATCTATTAATTAAAATCATTAATAACATAAGGTGTAAGTGAATGTATGGTCTTGTCAATATCATAAAGTCTTTATTTAAAACACCATCAAAATGTAATGATGATCAATAAAGCAAGCAAATTTATCTAACCAACTATAAAAAAAAGGAAAATAAAAAAAGAGTCTCTAACCAAAATCTAAGTAAACTTATAAGATAAAAGTCTAAAAAATAATTAAAATCCAAAATTTAAGAGTTAAGGCTACATTATTCTCATAAGAATATTATTTACTAATATAAAATCTTTTATTATAACATCATGCATTTCATTTAAAAAAAATAGGAATACAAAACCATCAACAACTAAGGAAAATGGGCAAGAATATATAGTTGCAAAGGTAGGAAATTTCCCCCCTTAGATGGTACAATATAGTATAACTAACATTATGTACATTTCTCCAATTGTTCCTCAAAAATAAAATGTATTATTAAAAAAATAACTTAATAATAATACAAAGTACATGATATAAACACTTGAAAGTAGGAGACTACCCACTACCAAATATGTGGCTAAGAAGAATGTCCATTAATTAGTAGAACTTGATAAGAAGATTATTATAACAAATATTTAAATAGTATAATAAGATGTAATTTAGTGATGATGATATTTTGGTGGAATGAGCAAATTGATACCTTAAAAAAAGTCATCTTATATTATATTAAAGCAAAAAAAAAAAAGAAAAAAAGATCGAATGTTGAAGGAATATGATTGAAACATGCAGAATAAACTTTGTGATAATGATAGAATAAGCTAAATATTTTTCGAAGTAAATGGTCATCATTCAAGTTCGTGTGCTTTATACCTAACTATAATAATTCTTCAAAAGTACAAAGAAAAGTAAACGGTTCATATATGATTTGGGGGAGGGGGGAGGAGAGAAATTAAATAACCATCAATTGTAAAATATAAAATAGTAAATGATAATGAAGTAGAATTACAATAGAGGGGGTCAATATTTGGGGCTAAGTTCATATAAGAAATCAACGTTTCGAGAAATTCAAATAAAGCATCAACATTTTATAAAATAATTCAAATAAAGGATTAACGTTTCATAAAATAGTTTAAACATTTTTATTGAGTGGTTATTATGTTATGGTCTTATAATAACTACATCCCTTTATGGAACGTTAATTTCTTGTTTGAACTATTCGAAACATTTATCCTCTAATTGAGCTTACCCTTAAATGTTAATCTCCTTCAATGTAATTCTTCAACATTAATGGATAATGATTGAATTTTTAGGTAATGTTTGGTTATAAGGATTGGATAGGACGAAGAGAACTGGATAAGATAAGTATAAATAAAAGGAGAACTGAACAATATAAACTCATTATATCATGTTTAGTTTGTATAGTATTGGACACAAAATTTATATTAAAACATTAATTATTTATATTATAAAATAAATAATTTTTTGTAATATTTAATAAAAATAATATTAATTAACTTAATATTATAACATGGAAGGGTATTTTTTAGAATCTAAAATATTTTTGCTTTTACCCAATAAATTTCATTTTGTACTGTAGTGTAGAACAAAATTTAAGCCTTTTGTGCAGTCACTAAGTAAAGCAACACATTAAACATGGGATAGATATTTTTATTCAATCCAATGCCATAAAAATTGCGTAACGAAAAGCTACGTTAAAATAACTGGTTTTACTAGACGAAGTAAATGTGATAAATACAACTTAAATTAACTTTATTGTATATAATTCATATAAAACTAGAATAATCATTAGCAGCTTCTAGATGTAGGAGATTCAATTTAATGCAAAGCAATAAAATATCAAGCAAAAAAGAAAAAAAACCACTAAAGTAAAAAATATAATTATTGTATTTACATCATGGAAACTCTTTTATCAATATAATTGTCTTCCTAATTTTCACCACTTAATCCATTTCTTCATTCTCACCTTCATAATATATAGATCATTGAAATATATGCAAAAATGTAAAAATAAGCCAACAAGAAAAATATAATTAAAGGTTAACAAAAGGGAATTAAAGGAAAAACAATTGATATCCATCATGAAGATATTAGAAAATAAAAAAGTTTACTTCGGGTAAGAATATCATTCTTACGGTTTAATAAATATTATAAGTTTCTTATAAAACTTTTTAATATACTTAAAGCTCATTTCTCATCTTGTATAAGATGTAACAACCATAGAAATAAAAATTACAATTATTGCATTACTAAGTTCCTTTCAAATATTATTGTTTATCCATTTCTGCATGCTTTTTTTTTTTTTTGTAAGACCATTTCTTCATGGTTAACTTTATAATACATAACTCCAAATTTATAAAGCTATAGAAGTGTAATTAAAGGTTAGCCACAAAAATAGGAATTAGAGGAAAAATTAAAATCAATCATTAAAATATTAGAAAAATTAAAAAGTTTCAACTGCACCTAATAAAAACATGTCTACATAATTTAATGAATATTATAGGTTGTCTATTAGATGCGTCAAGCCTGATTTTTTCTTGGTTTTTATTATTTTTGTTAACTCGGTTAGTATTAAACCTTAACCTATTCAATATTAACCATCGACTAAGAGTTAAGAAAAAACTCAATTTTTTTTTTATTTTTAAAATTGTTCGAAGTTGTCACTTGATCGAAGTTAAGAAAAAAAGTTAAGTTATAACCAATTAGGTAGATTGATCGTAACTTAGCTACCGGTCTTTCGATAAAATTAATTTTTTAAAACTGTTTTCAAAACTAGATTTTTGAGTCCAAGGGCTAACTTTTTTAAACCCTTAACGGCTACCACTTTTAACTTTTCATATTTGAATTTATCTTCCAATAATACCCCTAAAAATAAAATCTATTCACATGCAACTAAGTCCATTCCATTGAATATACAAAAGGGATAATTTTACAAAAAAAAAAAAAAGTGGAAAAACAAATTTTTTTGTATTTTAAGTCGCCTTGTAATTTCATATGAGTGCTTACATATCCGTTATTTGGAATTAGACTTTCGTAGTTCATTTTAAAAAACTTAAATGTTTGTTGATTTCTTTTAAATTTGGAAAACAATTGTGTTTATATTTTTTATCGGTTCAGTTTTGTTTAAGAAAAATTCTAAAAGTCATAATTTTAATCATCTTATTCTAAAGAAGCCCTATTTTGTAAAGGGTTTATTTATTTTTATTTTTAGAAAGTAAAATTTTCTAGGAGATAAAACTTTTTTTTCTTTTATATTTTTATTTCCCCCTTTTTTCCTAATTTTATTATTTTTTCACATAAGCAAAAGTAAACAAATAAATAAATAAACAAAGCTAGCCATTCGTTTCCTTCTCTCTCTCTCTTTTTAAATTTTCTTTCTTTTTCTTATTTTTTATGAAATTTTTTATACTTTATTTTTCGTGTTTCTTCTAAATTTTCTATTTTTTTTTTTATTTTCTAAATTAAGACCCATTTTCCTTTAAAAAAAAATCTAAAACTACCAAAGGGTAAAAATTGAGTGCTTATAGCTGTCCTTCTTTATTGCAAAGTTTGAGTAAAACGTTGTCATAAAGATAAAATAGACACCGATTTTTCTCTGGGGATGAATTTGCTGTAAGAAGCATTATAACTAGTTAGTTGTCCTAGGCTTAATCTGCTAGGGATTTAGTGAAAGTTGAAAGGATGAAACAGAGGGAAGGTACTTTAAGAGCTTATTAAAGTGAGTTTTAGAAAGGTTTAGTGCCTTAGGAGTTCACTAGAAAAATCGATTTGAAACTTGATCGTATCCTTCTAAGCTAATTAACCTAGGTGAGAGCGTTTCTAAGGGACTAGCAACCCTAAATGAGAATCAATTTAAGAAAACTAGGTTATGCTCCTTTGAGCTTACTAACCCAGGCTTAAGTGAGAGTGTCTCTCATGGACTAGCAATCTTAAATTGAAATCGATTTGAAAAACTTGGTCATGTTCCTCTCAGTTGACTAACTTAAGTAGAAGCATCTTTAAGGGAATAGCAACTCTAAATTGAAATCGATTTGGATAAACCTGGAAATGTTCCTTTAAGTTGACTAACTTAGGCAAAAGCATCTCTAAGGGGCTAGTAACTCTAAATTGGAATCAATTTATACAAACTTGGAAGTACTCCTCTGAGCTAATTAACCTAGGTAAAAGCGTCTCTAGAGGATAAGCAAATCTAAATTGGAATTGATTAGGATAACCCTGGAAGCGCTCCTCTGAGCTGACTAACTTAAGCGAAAGTATCTTTAAGGGACCAGTAACCCTAAATTGGAATCGATTTAGATGAACCTGGAAGTACTCCTTCGAGTTAACTAACCTAAGCGAGAGCGTCTCTAAGAGACTAGCAATCCTAAATTGAAATCGATTTGAGAAAACCTAGGAGTACTCCATTAAGCTGACTAACCTAGGCATAAGCATCTCTAAGGGACTAGCAACCCTAAATTAGAATCGATTTGAGGAAACTTGGGAGTGCTCTTTTGAGTTGACTAACCTAGGAAAAAATGTATCTAAGGGATTAGCAACTCTAAATTGGAATTGATTTGGACAAACCTAAAAGTACTCCTCTAAGCTAACTACCCTAGGCGGGTATATCTTTAGGGGACTAGTAACCTTAGATTGGAAATTGACTTGAAAACTTGGAAGTGCTCTTTCGAGTTGGTTAACCTAAACGTGGTGCATATCTAGGGGACTGGCAACCCTAAATTAGAATTGATTTAGACAAACTTAGAAGTGCTCCTTTAAGCTACTAACCTAGGTGGGAGCATCTTTAAGAGATTAATAACCTTAAATTAGAATCAATTTAAGAAAACCCGGGAGTGCTCCTCTAAGCTGACTAACCTAGGCGGGAGCATCTCTAGGGAACTAGCAACCCTAAATTGAAATTGATTTAGACAAACCTAGAAGTTCTCCTTTGAGCTAACTATCCTAAGCGGGTGCATCTTTAAGGGACTAGCAACGCTAGAAGGGAAATCAATTTGAAAACTTGGAAGTGCTCTTCTGAGCTAACTAACTTAGGTAGGTACATCTCTAGGGGACTAGCAACCCTAAATTGGAATCAATTTGGACAAAGCTAAAAGTGCTCCTCTAAGCTGACTAACCTAGGTGAGAGCATCTCTAGGAGACTAGTAACCTTAAATTGAAATCGATTTGAGAAAAGCCAGAAGTGCTCCTCTGAGCTGACTATCTTAAGTAAGCGTATCTTTAGAAGACTACCAACCCTAAATTAGAATCAATTTAAGAAAACCTAAAAGTTCTCTGCTGAGTTAACTAACCTAGGTGAGAACGTCTCTAGGAGATTAACAACCCTAAATTGGAATCCATTTGAACAAACTTGGAAGTGCTCCTTAGAGCTGACTATCCAAAGCAACTACGTCTCTAGTGGATTAGTAACCCTAGATTGGAAATCAATTTGGACAAACTTGGAAGTGTTCCTCTAAGCTAACCAACTTAGGCGAATGTATCTTTAGGGGATTAGCAATCCTAAATTGGAATTGATTTGGACATACCTGGAAGTGCTCCTTTGAGTCGACAAACTTAAGTAAGAATGTCTCTATTAGCAACCTTAAATTAGAATTGATTTGACAAAACTTGGAAGTGCTCCTTTGAGCTAACTAATATAGGCGGGAGCGTCTTTAGGGGATTAGCAACCCTAAATTGGAATCGATTTGGACAAACCTGGAAGTGCTCCTCTGAGTTGACTATCCTAGGTAAGTGCATCTTTAGGGGACTAGCAACACTAGATAGGAAATCAATTTAAAAACTTGTAAGTATTCCTCTAAGCTAACTGACCTAGGCAAGTACGTCTCTAAGAGAATAGCAACCATAAATTGGAATCAATTTGAATGAACCCAAAAGTAATCCTCTAAGCTGACTAACCTAAGCAGGATCGTCTCTAAGGAACTAGCAATCCTAAATTGGCGTCAATTTGAGAAAACCTAGGAGTGCTCCTCTGAGCTGAGTAACCTAGGAAGGAGTGTTTCTAATGGACTAGTAACCCTAAATTGGAATCAATTTGAGAAAAACCCGAAAGTACTCTTCTAAGTTGACTATCTTAAGTGGGTACGTCTCTAAGGGACTAGTAACCTTATATTGGAAATCCATTTGAAAACTTGAAAGTGCTCCTCTCTGACTAACCTATGTAGGTGCATCTCTAGGAGACTAGCAACCTTAGATTGGAATCGATTTAGACAAACCTAAAAGTGCTCCTCTGAATTGATTATTCGAGGTTAGTATGTCTTTAGGGGAATAACAACCTTAGATTGGAAATCGATTTGAAAACCTGGAAGTCCTCCTTCAAGCGGACTAACCTAAGCGGGTACATCTCTAGGGGATTGGTAACCTTAAATTGGAATCGATTTGAATAAACCTGGAAGCGCTCTTTTGAGTTGACTATCCTAGGCGGGTGCGTCTTTGGGGGACTAGTAATCCTAAATTGGAATTGATTTGAAAAAACCCGAAAGTGCTCCTCTAATACCACCTTAAACTATCAAGCCCTAAACCAGGTAGTCGTAATAACTCCGTTGTGTAAACCAATTTAAGCTCGAAGCTAACCACTTAGCCATTAATGTAAGTATAATTTACACTAGGCTTTTACTACTCTATGACTTTGAGTCATCCAATTCAATACCTATTTGACATCAACCTGTGGTGTAACATATTAAAATGGCTTTTGAAAGAGATTTTGTGATATAAAAGCTTGAAAAGAAAATAAGTTTTATAAACAACTTTAGAAAAATGACATAATAAGACTTTATAATAGCCCATAGGTTTACAAAACATAGCACCAATAATATTAGCTGAAAACTAGAGAGTTACTTAAAAAGACTTTATTAGTTTTTCTAAAGGTTAGTAAAGTTAATAAACACAATAGTATTCTAGCCAATTGATCTTGAATCTCACACCCCAACCTTGTTCTCTATAGTTTTTGGAACCTAAAGTAGAATTAATGTATCTACCGAGAGACCTAGAAGATAGCTATAAGGGAATGAGCGATAACTTACTCAATAAGTGGGATGGAGACAATAACACATATCCTACACAAAGCAACCAGAATTTTCAAGCAATGTTAATTAGACGCAATGCATATCCAAGCCAATGCCATCGTACGATGATGACCAGTAATCATGAGATTAGAGAAATTACATTAGTTATAATCTGAGTTTCGAGGAGTTTGACATTGCTCGTTCGTGGATCGAAACCAAATCGGGGCTTGTGCAATGGAGAAACACGCTTTGCTTGAGACTACCTTCGAACCACAGTCCCTAACCTTACCATAACCCCCTCTCCTATTAGTTAGTTTGATTAAGTGTGGGGAAGAGATTATTTCTACTATCTTTATCGAAAGGTCCATATTTAGCCTGAAGAATCAAATTGTATTCCCCTAATGGGTTGTGATGCAAATTTGGTTAGTAGCTAAGTCAAGTTTACGTTAGATTGCTTTTGGAGTGATCAAGCAATTTCAAACAGTTCAATCCAACAAAATCATAGAGCAACCTATACATAAAATCCAGTACTCCAAATAGCAAAACATTATTCAAGCATATACATTGCATATACATAGGGAACTATCTTACCACTACAATCAAGACATATATTAGGGTCTCCAAGTATCATTAAATAATACTTCAAAGTGCGATGAAGCACTAATTCCACTTACTTAGACATGTGGTGCTTAATGGTCTTGATAGTTAATCTCATTTGCTTTCATTGTTCTCTTTAAAATAATCAATATAATCATTTTAGTTTTCTTAAATATAAAGTTCAATAAGTTTGTTTTAATAATTTAAGTGTAGTTATGACTTATCTTTAGCAAGGGGTATAAACTTTATATTGAGTTCTAACTTGTAGCTGAAGTCTCTAAATAAGGTTTTGAAAAATCGCTTAATACCAAGTTTCGATCTTAGAACCTTCTGACCAAGTCTTTGAGATTATCTCAGTTATACCCTTACTCCAATCAACCTTCTGACCAATACTTTAAAGTCATTTCCACTTAAGCTTTTACACCAACCAATCCTCGAATCAAGTCCCCAAAGCCTTTCCAGCTAAATTACCGATGCCAAAGACTTCCTATATAAGTCTTCGATGGGGGTATAGTTAAGTCCCTCTTCTTATCCAACTTTCTAAACTAGAGATTACATACCCTCTTTACAGACCAACCCTTAGAAGATATCTTTGAAGTGATTTGATCTAAGCCTTCTAAATCGGCCTATCTTCTAGTGAAGTCTTTAAACTCAATACAATCATTCTTCTTTTACCAAATAATTCCTTATACGAAGCTCCAACATGTTTAGAGTTAAAGTCCATTCATCCACCAACCATCTAAACATATTTCTTAAGTCATTTCAATCCTATTTATTTTACCAACTAGCTTCTCAAACAAGGTCCCAGCAGAGTTATAATTACAATCCTTTGCCATCTATCTCTTTGATTAAGTATTTGAACTAAGGATTTAGTCCCCCCCCTTTACTAGTTCAACCGTTTGAAGAACTCTTTGAACAGAATCAATTTATATGTTTACTCTCATCGACTCACCCTAATGTCCTATTTTAGTTTACAAGCATGATAAAACATAATCATATAACAGGTTCTTTATATCCATATTCACCATATCACCTCAAACTTCCGAATCCACATATCCTCACCTTAATGCATGTAGGTCATAACCAATGGTTTGTGCATACATAAAATTCCATTCATTCCGACCAACTCTAGATCATTTCTTACAATGAAACATAACTCATATGAACTCCAAAACTGGTATAACTTAATTTCCTTAAAGCTAAATACACAAAAGCTCCCAAAAATTGCATTTTTCACCAAATTTAGATGCTAAAAATTATAAAAAAATGTTTTTAATTGAAATCTTTTCATAAGATCCAAACATGCAATATAAGGAAGTCCAAGAAAAATTTTGGTTTCGAAATAACAATAATGGGATAATTTAAATTGGCTTTGAAAATTACTCTATTTCTTTAGGACATCATATATCTACTTGAAAATTTTACAAACTAATGTTTTTATCAAATAGTATATGTAAAAATATTTCAAAATAATTTTTTCTAGAATTTTTTGCCTTAAATTGTTATTTTTCAAAAATAGTAGAAAATTAGATGAAAAGTCAAAGCTCATTGAAAATTGGACATCCTGTTAATAGAGGCCGCCACCACTATATCAGCAACCTTAGACATTACCAATATTGTTGGCTGGTGGTGGTGGTTGGCTTACAGATTCTGTTTAAACATGTGTTCTCTAATTTTTCTCGGTGTATATAGTTTTGATTCTAAATTTTGCCCAGAATTGTTTCTTTATGACTGACTCCGTCTTATATTTTTCCTAAGCTCCTTAAAGCTTGTTTAGTGTTTTGGAGAAAAAGGGCGACAATTCTTAAGTTTGTGAGATGAGGAATGAATTTCTCTCTCCTAATTTTGGCTTAAATACCATCAATTTAAACATAACCAAGTGTCTTTAGCCTTGATTCTTCAATCAATAGCTGGCTTAAAATGTTCGACACCTCATCCATATGGATTTTAGTGGTTTAAAGTTTTTTTTTTCTTATAAATTTTTAAGTAATTATAAGTATTTTTGGGTATTTTGAGTATTTTTGAGTATATAATTATATTTAATAATTACACCAAAAAAATAAAAATAGTATTTTTATGTCATTTTATAATTTTATTGTCTAAATAACTTATCTCTAAAGTTCGTTTAATTTTTTTTTATCTAATTTACAGGTTTACAATGGATATTACGGTATAATACGATTTAGTAAAATTGAATATTTATAGCTATAATAATATTATTTTATTATATTTCTATATTCCGGACATACGATGTGTCATTGTCTAACTGTTAGCATTTATACATAAAATATCATCTTAATTGGCCTACTTTTGCATACATCCTACATTACTAGTTTGAAATAGCTATGTGGAACTGCTCAGAATAACTACGTGGAACTATTCGACTCATAAAGACCCTTGGAGAAATTGATGAAGAGAAGCACCCTATGGATTAGCTAAGACCTTATGAGAAGGATTGATGAAGAGAAGTGCCCTGTAGGCTCATTAAGACCTTAAGAGAAGGATTGATGAAGAGAAGTGCCTTATGGGCTCGCTAAGACCCTAAGAGAAGGATTGATGATGGGACAACACTTTAAGAGCTAGCTAGAATCCTAAAGACTGGTCAAAAAATAGGACAATACTCTATGAGTTGGTCCCTAAGGAAATATGGGTTGAGACAGCACTCCATGAGTTGACTAGAACCCTAAAAATAGATTGAAGATGGGACAACATTCTAAGAGTTAGCTAGAACCCTAAAAAGGAGAATTGATGAAGGATTGAAGAAGCAAAGTGAGGACTTTAACCAAATTGAAAAACTTCTTGACTTGAAAATTTTTACAAATAAAAAATTTGATGAAAACCATTCATGACGAAGAAAGGCATTAGGGATAATGTCCCTTGATTTAGAAAAGAGTTGTCTTAGACCAATATGGTCAGCTTAAATGGTGTGACCACATTGGAAACAAGCAAGTCATAATGAATTGAAAACAAGCAGGCTACAATAAATTGAAAACTTGCTAATTTAAGTCAACATGGACTTGAAAATGGATAAAAAACTTATGACAAGCCTTTACTTTCTCTCTTTTTTTCTTTTTGTCTTTTTCTTTTTGACTTTCTTTTTTTTTTCTTTAAAGTTTGCTGACAGGTATAAATCATTTCTTGATAACGACATGGGACCTCTCATGTTCTTCCTAACCCTAATGCTAAGCCTCCTAGCGAAGCCTTGTGATTACAAATGTTTCTTTCTTAAGGAAAAGGTAACTCATGATTAGTCTAACTAAAGACGACTTCCATAAACACCTTCAATTTAGATTTTACTCTTGACTACTGATCCAAAAATTATAGTTCATTTCGTAGGTGACACACTTTGATTAATCTGTTAGGTCTTTCTTGGTTCATTATTGTGAATTTAGGCTTTTGGTCATATAGTCTTGAGAGGGATTAATGAGAAAGCCTATTTTGAAAGATTTATTTATTTAACCTAAGTATACAAGTCGAGAACCTTTAGGAAAAAATTAGAAGTGTGCTTGCCCCGGTTTCAAAAATAATTTTTATTAAAGATAAATTATCCTTTAAGATCAAAAGAGCTTTTATCAAGTGTGGGAGGTATTGTGGGTAGGGAGGCCTTATATGATCCAGTATAGGTAAGAAAGTTTTTTGTTTGTGATTTTGAAGTGAAATTTAGAGTAGATATAGAGGTTTTGTGTTTTTGGGCTTAGAATGTGATTCAGGGCCTTATGTTTTTTGGAGCTATTTAGGATTTGATTTAGTTTTACTACCCTTGCTGCAATGTGATATATCTTTTGGGGCTTTCATTTTACACTTGGGCCTAATTTTCCGACCTCTTTTCTTCCTTTTCCTTCTTTTTTTTTTAAATAATTTTTTTTTTGTTACCCCATTCTTTCATTTTTTTTAAACTCCTTTTCCTTAGGCTTCTATTGTCGAGTTTTCGACTTTGAGAGATTGAAGGCCTTAAATCCATGGATTTTGAGTATATGGGCTCGGGTAAGGTAAATATAAGCTTGAGATGTTTAAAAGGTATCAACTCTTCTTCATTTTAAAGAAAAATAACTTATCATAAATAAAAGTCGTCTTTGAATTAATGTTACTGAAGTAAGTACAAACCAATTTTATCCTTCTCTCCTAATTAATGACCTTAACCTCTAAATTGCCCTAGTATGAGGTGCTTTTTGACAAGGTTTAAATTTGAAAATATTCCAAATTAGTCTAACAAGGTTAACAAGAGATAATTGTGTTTTAGGACTTGAAAATGAATGCTTAACTGCATTTTAATTTGTGTATCAAATTCAAAATTAACCTCCTTTAAGGAATGAGTCTAAAGCATCCTCACTACAATGTCACTCAACTCTTAAAGTGTTTAAGGTTAGTATGTAGGATATAGTTTGTCTCTTTTCATCTTAAGCCTTTTAAAAATGAGTTATAATTCATTAAGGAGGAATCTATATTTATTTGCCCCTAAGTAGAGATGGACTTTGCCCCCCATTTTCTTAAAACATGCCCCAATTTTGATACCGAGGCCGCATTTGACTTCATGTTTTGACTTGGTTTATGGTTATGCTTTATAACGGTTTTAGCTTGGTTTGACTATCTTGATGGGTTGTGGTTTGTGTTTGGTTTAGCTACCCTGATGGGCTAAGGGTCAATGTTTAAATTGATTACCTAAATGGATTGAGGGGCTTATGTCTAGGTTGGTTATCTAATGGGCCAAGTGGCTTTTGTTTGGGTTGGCTTCTTTAACGAGCCAAATGGCCTTGTTTAGGTTGGGTGCCTTAACTGACTGAAGCGCTTGTGTTTAGATTGGCAGTCTTAATGGGCCAAGTGGCTTTGTTTGGGTTAGATGCCTTAATGGTCGAAGGCTTGTGTTTAGATTGACCATCTTAATGGGTCAAGTGGCTTTGTTTGGGTTTGATGTCTTAACAAGCCGAGGGTTTTGTGTTTGGGCTAGCTGCTTTAACAGGTTGATGGGTTTTATTTAGGTTGAGCCCATAAGAATTTGTAATCATTAGCAAATTTTTTTCTTTCTTCTTTTAATAATTTTTTTGCTTCTTTTTTTGTTTTTATTTTTAATTTGTTTTTGTGATAGAGAGATAGGGCTTTATTTTACAAAAATAGATAAATCTAATTACAAAAAAAAAGACAAATGGTGATTCTTGGGGTTCTATTTAAAAGCTTATGGATTTTATTTTCCCGAAGGAGAGGGAACAACGATTAGATGAATACTATTGAAAGGTTATTTACAAAGAGGGAAAAACTAAAGAATAAAGAGTAATATGCTAAAGAGAACTTTTATTATCATGACAAAAAGAAAAGAAAGGGAGCCCAACATTTATTCTCAATGAAACTTAAAATTTATTCAAAGCCTTTTAACTATATCTAAAGTCCTTAATCTAGCTCTTATAGTTGGGTTGTAATTTTCTCTAACATCCCTAAAGCCCAATCCACGATCTTTTCGGTTTTTTCGTCCTAAGACAACAAGGCTCAATTAGAGGCTTCAGCGTGTCTAGCTCTTTGCCTCCAGTAGGTAGCTTTAGCTTGTAGCAATTGCTCATGGATTCCTAGGGCATCTAATCGCTTATTGATTCTTTGATTGTTCACGTTTTAGTTACCTACCATTATCTTTAGGTATAAATATTGTATGGACAAGAACCAATTATCAATCAAACAAAAGGATGTATGTGGAAACATGCATATGCTAGAATCGTTTGGGTTAGTAAATTACTCCCTAAGTTGCAACCTTACTGTTTGATTTGGTGTTTAACTTTTACAAAAACTAATTACATTTCTAAAACTTTCAAACATTAGTAGGGTTACAATTCTTAAGAGTAGTGTATTAACTCAAGCTTTAGGGGAAGTATATGCAATTAGGGTGGGTTTTAAAGGTTCTTAATCTCTGTGACCTTGTGCGCTTTCAAAGAAATGGTGCATTGGTCATATAGAAGCTTAAGTGGGGTGGCTTAATCAATCTCGAGCGATGATTACACTATTACATTCGGAGCTTACACAATGGCCCCTTATCCTAGGGTTTTAAGACTGCTTGAGTCTGACTATATCTACCTTGCATCCTTGATGTAATTATTCCCCCCAAAATCCTAAGTCTGATGCATGCGACAAAATAGAATATCTTTACAAGAAACTAATAAATAAATAAATAACATGGGTATTTTGAAAAGAAAATTTAATTTTGGAAAGTTTTTAAGTAGCTAGTCCTCTTGACGTTCCCTAGTGAAGTTGGCAAGTTATAGAGCTTAATTTTTTCCTAGTTTTTATTATTTTTCTTAACCTAGTTAGTATTAAACCTTAATCATTCAATATTAACCCTCGACTAGAAGTTAAGAAAAAACTTGATTTTTTGACTACTCAACTGGAGTTGGAAAAACGAGTTAAGTTATAACTAATTGGGCTACTATTTTTTCAATAAAACTAATTTTTTAAAACAATTTTGAAAACCAAATTTTTTAGTCTAAAGGCTAACTTTTTAAAACCCTTAATGGGTACCATTTTTAACTTTCTGAATTTGAATTTATCTTCCAATAATAGCCTTAAGAATAAATCTATTCACATGCAATTAAGTCCGTTCAATTGAATATACAAAAAGAACAATTTCAAAAAAAAAAAAAAAGTGGAAAGACAAATTTTTCTGTATTTTAAGTCACCCTGTAGTTTTATATGAGTGTCTACGTGTCTGCTATTTGAGATTAGACTTTCATAGTTCATTTTAGAAAAGTTACGTGTTTGTTGATTTCTTTTAAATTTAGAAAATAGCCCTATTTATGTTTTTTATCGGTTTATTTTTGTTTAAGAAAAATTTTAAAGGGTCCTAATTTTAACCATTTTAGTCTAAAGAAGCCCTGTTTTGCAAAGGGTGTATTCATTTTTATTTTTGGAAAGTAAAATTTTTCATGCTATAAAAACTTTTTTTTCTTTTATATTTTTATTCTCCTTTTTTCCCTTAATTTTATTATTTTTTCACCAAAGTAAAAATAAACAAAGCTAGACATTCCTTTCCTTTTGTCTCTCTCTTTTTTTTTTCTTCTTCCTTTTTTTTAATTTTTTATGAAATTTTCTATTTGTTATTTTTTGTGTTTCTTCTAAGTTTTCTATTTTTTGTATTTTCTGAATTAGGACCCCTTTTCCTTAAAAAAGAAAAAATCTAAAACTACTAGTTTAGGTGGGTGGAGGTGATGGAATTAGATGTCTACAAGATGAAAAGTCATAACTCACTAAATCCATCGTAGGAATTAAAAGCTATGGATCATTGCCTTCTTCTATCAAAATTTATTTCTTGTACAAAAGATAATATTAATAAAACGTCACATAAAATCTACATACATTAAAAGTTAATATGTAAGACCTCAATCTTTGATCATCCATCAAGGATTCAAAATGATTGCACATGCCTAATAAACATAGAACTTATAAAAATATGACTCGAGAAGTGAGGAAACTAAGTGGTCGTGAGAAGCATGAGTTAAGAGTACTTAAAATTGGTAGATTTAGGGTATCGAAAAAATATTCTTGGAACCAGTAGATTTAAAAAAGAGTCCTTGTAAAGTGTATTTTCAAAAATAAAGTATATAACATATTTAATTTAACAAAAGCGTAATTTTATCGATATTGTTTATTTTATCGGAAACACATGATTTGAGTTCCGATAATTAATAATTCTTTAGAAATAAATTATTTAGATAACGTAGAAAATAAAAAGGCATCAAATGATATCTTCGAAATATGTTTACATTATGAATATATTTTGTTATAAAATATTTACTCGTAAATAATTATATGTTACAATATATATGATATATTAGCATAATTTATTAAAATTAGTAGGGGAAAAATATAATAAACAATAAAATAAGGAAAGACAATCTTTTAGGCTTGGCAAACACTAGGAATAATATAGAGAAACATTAAGGTAGACAAATGATGCCTCAATTAGGAAAAAGCAATAAAATACACCGCTTGTCACTGTGAAAAAGATACAATCGACCCTCCCATTGATATAAAAAGCAAATCAACACTCTTTTAGTTCATTTTAGTAAAAGCTAAGTTCAGAAAAATATTAAGAACTCAAGAAGGCATAAGGAAGAAGCTAGGGAAAAGTTATAAAAAAATATGATGCAAAATTTAGGTATTTAAAGTAGCCATACAACCATGCAACCTGACAACAAGCACTAACCACTACTTAAAGGGAAATGACTCATTTGAAATTACTAACAATTACCTATGGCTAAACGATGACCTGAAAAGCTAGTGAGGGTGAGTGTCTGATTTTCCCAAATTTTTACTAAAATTGTAAAAATAGCAAATGTTGTCTAAAAATTATAAAACTTAATATTCCTAAGTATTTTACATGTAGAATCCAAAGATGAAACTAGATTCTTGAAATTCAAAGCCGTTATATGGGGTCCTTAATAAATCAAGCTTAAAAATGAATTGTGCATTAAATTTAAAAAATAGTAAACACTATAGTTTTTGTATACAAGTTTCTAAAAGGGTTTATTTTATTATCGTGTGAAGATTTTTGGGAAACTAAGAAATTAGATTTTGGGTAATTTTGGTATAAAGCGAAACAAAGAGCTAGAAGTTCTAAATATTGTTGTTTTCCTTAGTTATTTCACTTATATATGTTATGACATGGCTATGAGTTAGCTTTGGGATGGTAAACTAATCTGACTAAATGTGGAAATGGTAAATTTGGTGTTGAAAGGAAGTAAATCAATGACATGGGTAGTGAAACAATGGACTTATAACCTGACTCGAAAGGTGGGTAAGAACCTTAACTAGTTCAAACCTTATATTTCATTGATATTTTGAGGTTGATTCAAAGGATTTCTCGATAAGAATGTTAAACTATAATTACCTTAGAAGTTAGGTTATAAAGCTCTAAGCTAGAGCTCTATATTAAAGTTAGCTTAGAAAGTGAATCGAAAGTTAAGCCAAACAGTACTAAGAAATCATAGGACGTAAGTAACTTCTTAAATTAATTTATATCCAACTTATTTGTGATTATTACATATATGCTTTCTAGCTGGACTAGGTAAAGAAGAACTTGCAATGAAGCATAGGCTTTGAGATATCGGTAATTCCATGTAAGTAGATATTTATGTTTTAAAGTAGATTATATCAACTCGTTGTGATTTGGTCTTCTAACTTACTTTACTGTGACTAACTTGGTTAAGCTTGTGTGCAAGTTTGATAATGTTGATTAAAAGTTATTAGATGATTCTTAATCTCTTTTATATATTTGGTTAGATGAAACATGCTTGGTTATTGACTTTGATAATTGTAGTTATGTTGCTAATTAGTTATGATCTGTTCATTGAGATTTGTACTAACATGATAAAGAAGTTAGAAACTAAACCTACCTCCTATGGTGTTCACTTAAGTGAACTCGATAACGAACCTTTAGAGATGAAAACATAAATGAAATGAAGTAAAAGTTTAGCAAATAAATAGATGATTAAGCTTACTTCATATTACTTGGTTTTTCTTCGAATGTAATTTTTGCATTTATGGAATGGCATAAAAAGGGCCAACTGGTCAAGTTTTCTAAAATTGAGATTTCACTTAGCTAAGTTTTATTTTGAAACCTTGGGGTTTGTTAAGTAAACAGTTTAGCTTCTAAAAGCTTAGTTTTGTAAAACAAACAACTTGGTTTATAAAAGTTGGTTTTTAAGCATATAGAAATTGCATGGCTTCCACTAGGTTAAGTTCTTTCCTAAGTTCTTAAATGAGTTGTCTAGATGCCTAGGAGTGTTGACTAATTGGATGGGCTTGGGCTTGAGGTTAGGCTTAAGCCAGGGTTGGGTTAGGATATTGGTGCCAATGCATGTCACTTGCATAAGCATGGCATACATTTGTTGCATTTACTTGCTTGGCTGGATTATTATTAAGTAGCATAGTTGGAATAATAACTTGCTTGGTTGTCGTGTGATATTGCTTATAGTGTCATATGTTTATCCACTCTTGTTTAGCTTACAATAAGTTAAGGAGATAAGTTATCTTATCCTTAAGTTAGGAAGAAGTTTAAATAGAACAACATACTGCATGAGCAAGAAGACTTTAGAGTGCTTTGTGGAGTAGTTTCTCTTGAGAGGGATTGAATAGCTGCAGGATTTGACTTATGTTCTAGGAAGTGGCACTTCAAGAAGTATCAATGTACTACATGTGGATTTCAATATAGAGATTGTAAATGTGATACTTAGGTTGTCTACTGAAATCATACATAAGATCGTATAGTTGTAATACTTTGAGTATGAATCGCTGTTGTAAAGATTTCCGCTGTAGTTTGTTATGTTAAATAAAAGAAATTTGGAAACAAGTGTTCATGATGTTAAATGATAAGTTGGATATAGGTTTTGCTTTATGCTTAACTTAGGGATGGTGTAACAAACCGTCTTCAGGTACTAAAGGTTAAAGAAAAAGTTTTAAGTAGATGCCTAGAAGGTGAAGTGTTGCATAATAAGTATTTATGCTACCGTTGATAAGCAAAATATTAGTAAATTTAGGTTATAAACAACCCTTCATGGATTAACAAAAAGTAGATGAAGGTTTGATCTCATTTGGAGCATGAATTTGGTATTCATATTTCTTTTGTTTAAATCTTCGATGCAACTTGAGTTCCACAAGGTGTTCGGAAGATGACTTTTAAATGGCAAGGCATGTAACTATTATATAAGATCTGATGAGGTGGGAAATGGTGTATAGAAATATGTGTCATTTACAATTAATTGATCATTCTCAACATGTTTATCTTTTTATGGACAATAAAACATTAAATTTAATATAAATCAATGTAATCATTATTGTAATTGATAATAATGAAGATACCGTAAATATAGTAATAAATAATGATGGTAACAAATATAAAAGATGTTATATATAGAATTGGTTATTTTTAGTATAAAGGTGAATGACATTTATAACGTAACACCCTAAAAGGAGACCTAATAGGATTATTAAAATTTTTTATATCACGTATGCACCATATTATAAAAATCACCTCGTAAGTTAAAGATTGAAAGACTCTAACTAATTAATTACTAATCACACTTAATTATGTTACATATGACAATTTTATTTTATAAATATCTAAGGATACTCGATAATTTAAAGTTTGTTAAAACTATAAAAAACTAGTATCTCTTATCAAATAATAAGATAGGGTAAATAACTTTAAAAATTTCTGAAACTTAATAAAGATGCTAAAACTTAAACAAAAGGTTATTTATTACATAGATATTCTAAATCAACTATATAAATCCTTTTCTAATCCTAACTTTTCATTATATTACTCAATAGTTGCACTCTACACTCAACTCCTATCCAAATCCTAGCTGTTAATTATCTTGCAAAATAAACTGTTGGGGAATAAGCTATATGAGATTGATGAGATATCCCTCCTATTATATTGGTAAGCAAGTCATCCATAGTTAATTAGCAATCATATAAATGCATGATCAAGTAATATGCCAAATAGTGTATGTAATTGACCAAGTGCTGTACACAACTTCGGATTTAATGCCTTTCAAATAAAAGGGTTGGAGATTCATCGGCACTAATCACAATCGAGTTCCTTGACCAATTTTGAAATCTTGCGTTCATTTTAAAAAATCACATTTTAGATTCTAGTAATAACCAAAGTCCTAGGTTTGGGCAGTGAGGTGGCCCATGTAGTCAATACCTACTCTCTACAGTGGAGGTCTCAAGATATGATCCTTCACCACTCATGGTTAGCATCTCGGGATGCCAAGTAAGCTAGTGAATCAAGGGTAGGGCCATATTATATAAGTGCATTGTACAAAAAACAGTTTAATTCAAATTTAAAAAATAGCAACCCCCGTAAGACCCTTTTTTACCTCTATGTGAGGTGATGGTCGAAATAACAAATGCAATGCCAGAGTCATGCATGATTCATTTAGTTTAAGATAAGCAGAATATAATTAAGTTAAATTATTAGGTGATTAACCAAAATCACAAGCCATCCAATCATGCGGCGTTCAATATTACAACTAATTTATTTTGCTATCACAATTAACCGTATTTTTGCACAAGAAACAACTAATATTCAATCACATGCACAACTCGAACCTCAAGCATTAATTTATTAACATATATAATTTATGTGTATTAATTATAAGTATAAAACAAGTATAGAGTCATCAGAAGTGCTCACCTTATCACAATGCCTATAGCAATAGAAATCCTTAGGTATCTTAGGATTGATTTCAAAGTTGCCTGTTAATTAAAGTAATGATAATACCACAAGTTTGTAGCAAAAGCATTTAATTATCTAAGTTAAATTTGCTATATTTCCCAATTAAGGTTAAATTTTGTTTTTTTATCGTAACTTTGTCTTTTTAAGTTTGTTTTTCACCCTTATAGTCGATTTTACATAATTTCGGATGTACTTTCCATTATGAGAGTTAGGATTTGTAATCGTAGGGCTTGGTAAGGTCAGTTTCATTGGTCATGAATGTCTTAATCAACTTACTTTTGAGCTCTATTGTAGGTCTAAGTATGTAATTTCTAATCTTAGCCAAATTTTAATATTAATTGGGCTTTTGTTTAGTAATTGAACCTAAGGGGTTGAAGGGTTATTTAGGTCTTGGCCTATAGGCTTCCTTTAGTTTACTTAGCCATTTTAGGGCTTTACTTAAGGGGGTGTTGGGCATTATCTTGGGTAAAGGCCTACCTATTAGATAATAGGCCTCTTTTATTAGTTACTGGGCCTTTAATTAATTATTTTAGGGTCAAACTTTTACATGGTCCACTATGGGTTTGGTCTAAACCTTCTTTTTAGCTCTATGAGCCAAAATTGGCCTTTTTAGCTAGTTATGGGTCTAAGCTCAAGTTTAGGCTTATTATGGGCTTCCTAAATCACCTAATAGGCCTTGTGGGCTTTTTATTTATTCCTTAAACATTTTGTATAGCTACTAGTACTAATGTTTCCATGGGTCCATGTCTTGCCTTTGGAGCCTTTTTTAAGTGCTTAAGGTTTATTTTACTATTTAGGGCCTCTAACATAACTCTAGCTTACTCTATTGAGCCTAATTCTTTTATGGCCCACTAAATACATGGTTTTTCTTAAATGTTTAGATCTGATTCTTCTTGTTCAATGGTCTCTAAATCAAATTTCTAAGGCTCAGAACTCATTTTAAGCTTAATTATGTCTTTAAGTTATGATTCATGTATTTAACCTTAATTATCATCTCCTAAATCATTAGTAACTTTATTTAGTAACTTAATTTGCATAAAAATGAGAAATTTCTAGAATTACATTAAGTTTGTTATGGTAATATAAGTGGGCTTTCGTAATGATTCAACCAAGCTTTCTAGTAATATGCATTTTATTGGGTTCTGCCTAAACTATTTCACTTCCTAAGCCTTATATAATTAGAGATTAACATGGAAACTCAAAATATGATGGTGTAATGTCTCGTGACCCTAAATGGGCGCCATAACCTGTCACATATCCCAGCTAGCTTTGGATATGTTAAGGCTTCTAAGTCTATAAATCAATGAGCATAAATGAATCATACCGCAAATAATACATATAAACCATAAAGGAGTGGGTAGCCATATCTACTCATAACCTCATAAAAACCTGAAATATCTAACAAAGTTCGAAAGTGTATCAACTCATAACCAAAAACATAACATAAGTCAAGTAACTAAATCCTTAAGTATTAGAAAAGGAGTCCATCTCCTCAAAAGAACATAACTCTCAACATAACATAAATTTCCAGTACAACAAAAATCAACCATATCCTTGCCATCATAGTAATAAAGGTACTTGACTCCATCTTTATCCTAGATGTCATCAACAAACGTCTCCTCATAAATAAGGTAATCCTTTGATCTGGTAGCTATAAAAGAAAAGAGTGAGCTGAAGCCCAGTACGGGTGCACAAAACACATATGAATGCCAAGCCTGATCGTTCATATGTAGAAATGAAGATATAACAGAATAATATAATAGAATAATACAAACAGTAATTTAATTATCTTACATTAGGCCAACAAATAGTAAAGGGGTATTCATAACCTTGCTACACTTAGTCTTCATCTACATACATAGGTAGATATAAATATACATTTTCCTTTAAGTCCTTTATACCCAGAGTCCAGAGTTTAGAAACCTAATATTCTAGCTGCGTTATCCCATGTAAAAGTCTACTAAGAAAACCTCGTATATGGTTAGCAATTGCCCCTTTAGGGATTTACCACTGCGGGCCCCTAGAGCAAGTAGTCAAGCACAACCAACAATCAAGATTATTTAGGTCGAATATATATATATTAATTTAATTATAGTCTTAGTCCTAACATGTACAACCATACAAGCAAGCATCATGTACCTGGAATCACTCCACAAACAAAAATAGGACACAACAGCTCAGATCTCGATAAGGGAAACTGAACACTATGAATCTAAATGAAAAATAAGTAACACATTAACCTTCAAGCACTCTACGACTAAATTCTACCTAGAAGTTATCTATGAACCTATAATCTATCTAATTAAGGTCCCGAAAGAAATCATCGAATCATATGATAATTTTATAATAGAAATAGAATGTAATACGATTGAGCCAAAAAGTTGATATAATTATATAAGATCACTTATTTATAATAAATCGTAAAGTACGTTATTTATATATTTATCTATATAAAAGAAAATATAACGTAGACACATGATTAGAGTATCTAAAATATAAAGATTATCAAATTAATATGGTAATAAAATAATACGCACTTAATCGAAAAATAGTATAATTTGTAAAATTTTGTAAGGAATAACATAACAATAACTGATAAATAAAATGAACATACTATGCATAATATAATATAATATAATATAATATACTATACTTTCATAATACTAATGTGATAAAAATACTTAGATTGTAATGACATCAATATTAATAATAAAGCATACTAATAATAAAATAGTATTATAGTACACCAAATCGACTCTCAGGACTTACGTATAGAATACAATCATTAACATACTCTATAATTAAACAGAAAATAGTAACCTAACTTGAATACAACAGAAATAGAAATTTAGCCCCAACATATATATATCTAACCAATACTCCAAATTATAATAAAATATATTCAACAGTAACTTTTATATAAAATAATATTATATAATATGATAATCGAATGATTTAATAGCAGTAATTGAATACTAATAAATACTTATTTCCACACTAACAACGAAAAATAATAAATAAAATCAATACTCTATGTATATGGTATCGAATAAGAAATTGAAAAGGCTTGCAATCAACAAATGGGATGGAAACACTGGATAATGACAAACGAGAACCTATCACAAACAACAATAGAAAATTTATAATCCGTAAAATAATATACCCAAATAATTAATTAATAACATTTACAGGGTTAATTTAGAATGCATAGAATGAAACCCAAGTGAGAGTGAAATTAAATTGAATTGCAGATGAGTTGCTCAAATAATGAATTGAAGAGAATGTTATTAAACAGGCTTCGGAAATGGGGGGTGGAATTTGAGGGTATAGGGCCAATGGAAACGCTTATACAAGGATAATTGAGAATTGAACTGGAAAAGAAAAAGAAAATGAAGGGGCGAGAGATAATGAGGGAGTGGGGTCGAGTTATTGATTAGGGGGGAGGGGAGTAGTCCAATCGACAGAGGGGGTAGAAGGGTATGGGAGATAATTGCGGTTAAGGGTTGAATTTTAAGAGGGTGGGGTTTAACGCTTTTAAAGAGGGGAAAGGGTTTGAAAAGAAAAAGAATGCTAAAAGAGAGAGAAATTGAAATGATGATTGAGAGAGAGAATGAAAGCTAAGAGAAAGAGAAAGGCATTTACGGCTGGAAAGAAAAAAAAAAAAGAAATAGGGTTTAGGGTAGATTGTTTAGAACTTTCTAGTATGTAGTGGTGTTTACGTAGAAAAAGAAAATGAAGAATTAATTAAAATAAGAATATATACAGTATTTAGCATAATAACTCTTATATAAAAGAAATTGTAATGTAAAGTACTAATAAAGTCCTTATATTCTATATGTAAAATAGAATTTAATATACTTAATAAGTACATAAAATAGGGTTTTGAGAATAATCAAATCGGGACCTTAATTTAGACTTCTATACTAAAAAAAAAAAATGCTTAGACTGAAATTGGAATTGCTTAGGGTTTACTAAAATGAGTAATTAACTATTAAGAAGTGTTTTCTAATGATACTGGCTTAAAGGATTTTATAATTTAATTAAATCACTAGACTAACTAGGGTGTTTGAGATGAAGCATACATCATATATGTTTTAGCTAAGCTAGGGTTTAGGGTTTCTTATTGATTTTCTCAACTATTTTCATGGTTATGCACATTTTTCAGCTAATCTCTACATGTTGCTACTTACACCTCACTATAAATTTTCTTGAGTTTATCATGTACGTACCCAAACTATTCATCTCTAAACAAATGTAAGGTGAATAATTATGTGTAATGCTATCTCTAGAACATTTGAAAGTAACAAATTACAAGTTCTAGTTAAAGATATCAAGATTCAATAACCTTAAGGGACTAATGTGATTGTAGCCTTCCTTTTCTCCTAGAATGTCAAACTGGGGAGCTTTAATGGAGTCATGATGGCTTGGCTCTATAAGGGATTGAGGTGTGGTGAAGGTGATGTAGAGGGGTGGTGGCTTTGAAGCTAGAGATGGTGGTGGTCTAATAGTAGAAAGGTAACAATAAGAGGTATTTTTGGAGGGGTGGTCTAATGAGAGAATTTGAGGATGAGTGTTTGTGAGAAAATGAGAGAAAATTTGAGTGTTTAAAAAGGAAGAAAAACCAGCAAAGAGGAAGAGAAAATGGGGGACCACAATTACCATGTCTAGTATTTAGTACCAAGATCAGTGGGGACTACTTGTACCCCTTTGATCTCTTACCATATATTGGGTTATTTTGCCCCCTAAAGGACATATTGTGCTTAGTTAAAGGAAGATATTTGTAACTAATTACTTATCTTCTTGTGATTAATTATTTTTAACTCATAGTTAATTATGATGTAATACTTGATTATAGGATTAAGGAATAAGTAAGTTTCTTAATCATAACTAAAGTACATATGACAATAATTAGGTGCAAATTAGGGTTTGTTATGTCAACTTAACCTATTGGATCATTTTATGTAATTGATTTAGGTTATTTAGAAATCAGAGTTGATTATTGCTAATTAATTACATTTTAGAAGCCAAATTAGGGTTTTAGAGTGATTAAGTGAATTGTTTGTGAATAGCGAATAGTTTTGCTATTTCATTATGGCCTAATATGTGAATTAGGGTTTGTGACACTATATTAGGGTTTCAAATGTTCAATTAGGGTTTTATAGTTGTTTTAGGGTTTTTCACGTATAAGGGTTTTAATTAGAGCTTTAAGATTTCTTAGTATTCACTTTAAGGTTTTTGAATCTATTATTGGGGTCTTCTATAATGATAATCAATCTTAGTTTAATTTATCCTTTTTCAATTTCAGGGAACTCCCATATGCTTTAACTACCAGTCTCGAGTTTGGGTGTGAAAATTTAGTAAGGGTTGTAGAAAGAGTTCAAATCAAGTTATGAGGTATTTAATTGGTAGCCAAAATTTGTAAAGAAAATATGGGGATATTTCATGCTTCTTATCTTATTTAGTTTATAGGTTTTAGTTAGGTTAGATTAAGATAAGATATTATAAGTTTTAGGTGGCTAAATTTAGGTTTAGACTAGGTAAATTGACTAATTAAATCAAATAAATTGGGTATATCACAATTACATCATATTTAGTAAAATACACTACTAAAATATATAGTATATTGAGTAATTTAATGTATACAAAAAATTACATCTATTTTTTATTTTGACATATACAATTAAAAGTTATATTTACACAAGTATATGGTGCAATGCATAATGCTTAGAGGTAAAATTGTAACTTTATTCAATTAGTACTTTAATTGTCATTTTATATTATATGATATCTTATACAAATAGTTGTGTGTAAAAGAAAATTATATGTTATACATGTATAGCACAATACATTTGTAAGGGAAAATTCGTAATTTTATTTCCTAAACTAGCTTAATTTAGTTAATTAATATTATTTAGGAATATCTCTAATTGTTTGATATTGAATTTACGTGATTTCATATAATTCGAGATTAATTTTACCAATAAATTAAGTTTTTATTTATATTTGGGAGGGCCTCACCTCTTTAAGGTTTAGAGTTTTTAATTGATTTGTGGTTTCAATTTGTGGTTATGTGTATTTAGGGTTTAAGGATTTCATATACAATTAAGGTTTTCAAATCTTACATTAAGGTTTTGAGTTCAATTTAAGCTTTTGATTTAAAATTTTTATTGATTTTAGTTTCTTCAGTCTCGTTGACCTTCGGAAATATCTATTAACTTTCACACTTGACTCTAACTCCAAAACGTAAAATTTGCAGGGTTTACATATAGCCCCGAAGAAATAATATTAAAGACTTATAATATAAAATAAGTTGTGAGTGTTGTTGCTAAGAGTGTTGTAGCTGTCCAAGGTATGTTTTCTGTGAATTCTAGTTGCATTCATATCACACTCTGTTTTACTTTGTTTTCGACATCAAGAAACATAGGTAGTGATCATAGACATCTTTCTAGGTATATTGGTTTTAGGATTGTAAGTATTGACCATTTGAGTAACATGACTAGTGTATTTGTGCTTTTCCAAAGTTGAGAGTACAAAGAATTATAGTGGATGTAGTCGGAGAAGAGAGGTTAGAGGATTTTCAAAGTTGTGTATGTGTAGAATTGTGCTCTATTTGTGTTGATTGTGTTTGTTGTTGTATTGAGTATTGCTATGGTAAATGATTGATTCGATTATCAATGCTGGTATAAGTGACAATGAGAGTAGAGTTGTTCATTGTAGAAGGTTAGCTTAGCTACTCTAAGGTTAGTTGACGAGAAGGTTAATAGGTTCATCGATTTGATGGAGAGCTTGTTGAAAACAATGCAACATAATGGCAGACTTTTAGAATTAGCTAAGAAGATTACCAAACAGATGAAGTACGTAATCGAGGTGATGCCCACATGGGCCAACTTAATCGCCTAATACTGAATGTCCAAGTTGGAGGATTGGAATAGCCAGCTAAGCAACGATTGATGCTTGATGAAGTTAATGAGTAAGGTGAAGAGAAGTATTATGACGTTAAAGAATGGAATGTTCTAGCTCCTTGAGTTAAGAATCTGAAGTTGCAAATGCCGAGCTTATCAGGAAGTAAAGGTACCAAGGATTACCTTGTTTGGGTTGATAAAATTAAGAAGCAATTTGAGTGCTATGAGGTCCTCAGGAATTCTAAGGTGAGACTAGCTTTATTGGAGTTTACAAGCTACACTGCTGATGAGTGTGAAAAATCCCACACTTATAGTATATAATTTTCTCTAAATTAGATGTGATTTTGGGTGAAAATGAATTTGAATGCACTAAGCTAGTATAAAAATCACGTACAATTGATTTATACAAATGAAAATTATGATTTGATCAATTTAGTACAAAAGATTCAGTATTTTGGATCTTAAACTTAGTATTTTTTTCACATATCTTATAGGTCCCAAGGGGCTACCATATGGTAGTCCTCACATGAGAAGATAGGGGAATAGAAAAAGACAAAGACATGGAGTAAGAACTATTGGCTTGACAATAATCCTAGCTACCGTCAAGCCGATGTCTAGATACGAACCTTCACAAGTATCGTAAAGAGTAGACCATACCGTCTTAACAATGTCTACTGTTAAGCCGATACCCTCTTGATATAAAAAGTTACTAAAGTGCTGATAGGAATCAACCCTTTGGAATGATTATGCACAGTCAAGCTAAAGGACTTCAAGGACTCATGAGGAGGATAACGGCTTGTAGCTCTATCTAGGACAAGAGTTCTATTCCGACCTCCATGATTTACGTTACTACCAACTTAAGTACCGAGCTCTCTTGTACACTAACATTGTTTCCAGAACTACTAAATAGATGTGTCAACCTTCTAGGCAAGCATGGTTACCTGCTAAGCAACTGTACCATTACCTTGACAACATTCAAATATACCAACCTTAACAACTATTTGCAGCCAAGCTCTCGAATCGATCAGGATCTAACCACAGTCTGAGGTGAATATTCATTAGTGACTGACTGGCTAAGGATTAACCTGATCCAGATTAGGTTGGCTCTAACTGCATATCGTCTTTTTCTTCATTTTTTTCAAGTTGTACTATATTTTAAAACGACCAACCACCATGCGACATGTGTCTTCTGGTACAACATTCCAAAAAGATTCTTTACTTTTTCATACTGAATATTCTTTGTCTCTTTTACCCTTTTTAATATATTTTATGTATCATATTTGTAGAATACCCTTTTTTCTTTTCATCCATATAAAATAACCCTAGTGGGACGGGTATATAAACCCCTACTTAATGTACGTAGATGACAACATCATTATCAGAATTTATATAAGTTTCTCTTTAAGCAACCTTAGTGTTCTCATTACCCTTCAACTCTTATCTATTCCTTTTATCAAAGAGTAATGGCGAGTGACCCTTCAATTCATACTGATGAGTTATATCTAGCAAATTGTAGGCCAAGTAAGATTAATTGGTGTGTTATATCCAATTGGTAACCGCTCGAACTTTGCTAACTTTTCTTTATTTCCTTTTTTTTTCTCTTCGTTGTAGTGTTTCTTCGTATGTTCGACCTTAGAGATGTATCAGTTTCGTTGGTATTAGAGCACGGTTTTGAAAGGGAGTGTATGAAGTTGCAATGAAGTTTTGGTTCACTTACTGTTATTAGCTATTATGTTTCTTTCATAGTTGCTACAGTATGTTTGTATGTTGGTAAGTATAGTTCTTTGCTACTCCGTTCTCACTCCATTTTTCACTATGAAAATAGAGCAAGTTCATTACTATCATGTTTAAGTGATTATTGAGCGTTAAAGTTGTTAATGTGTTAGTCGAAGTTTTGGGCAATAAGGTAGTATTGTTTTCCTGTGTATTATGTTGTTAAATTGTTTGAAAAGTATTATACCATGTTAGAATCAAGTGTTTAAGGTGTTATTAGAGACCAAAGTAGTGGTACTCAATCTAGTTATGGTCAAAATGGTAGTAACACTTTTGGGTCAATTGATGACAAACTTGACAAACTCGCTAATCTTATTGAGAGTTTGGTCTCTGCAATGCAAGTTAATAGGTAACAACCCTAAGGTATGCCATAGCATAACCCACCCGAAAATGTTCTAAAGAGAGGCTATGGCCAAGGTGGTCAAGCTAACCACCCAATTCGACCCCAGCGAATTGGAGGAGTTGCAGATTAAACTGTTAAACGAAGGCTAGAGTTGGAAGAGATAGAAGAGGATGATGAGGAAGTAGATGTGGAGACTGATGAAGGGGAAGAAGTAGAAGCTGTGTACTATCAAGCACAAGAGCGAGAACGTCAAGTTCCTCGAGGACAATAATGTTAAGGTCTAAATTCCGCCCTTCAATGGAAGTGGAGATGCAGATAAATACTTGGAGTGGGAACAGAAGGTTGAGAAGGTGTTTGATTGTTATGGATATACAAATACTGTCAAGGTCCAACTTGCTGCACTGGAGTTTACTGGGTTTGCCACTATGTGGTGGAAAAATTTGAATGTAGCCAGAGTAAGGGATGGAAGATAAGGTGTAAAAACCTAGGATGAGATGAAGAAGTTGTTAAGGGGTAAATTTGTGCCTAAGACCTACTTATAGGATACATTTGTAAAGTTGCAAGAACTTCGCCAAGGTGGTCGATCTGTTGATGATTATGTGAGAGAATTCCAAATGCTTATGATCCAAGCCGACATGGAAGAACTAGCGGCTCTCAAAGTATCAAGGTTCATTTTTGGACTTAAACATGACATTTACAACATTGTGAAATTGCAGAGGTTGTATACCTCAGAGAAGGCAACTAAGATAGTGTAGAGGATCAAAAAACAAAGAAAAAGTACTTCGAGCCAACCTAGACCAACATTTTTTCGAGCCCTTATTCCACGCCGACCTGTTCAAGTTTAGCCAAGAAGGCTATTTGAGCCAAGGAGAGCAATGATCAACCTGATGATAGCTGAATGGGCTAGCAGGGCCAAGTAAGCTAGCCAAGCCAAACTTAGGCCAGGCTGACCTTGAGGACATATGAAAGAGGATAAGCCTTAGGACGAAAGACTAGCAAGGTGAAGTGCTTTAAATGCTTAAGCTTCGGATACATGGCTGTTAAGCATCTGAATCAATGTATTATGGTTCTCTAAGGAGATGTAGTGGATAGCACCAACAGAGCGAGCTCGAGGAGGAGAAGGATGTTGGAAAAGTTGAAGTTGAGGAGGAAGACGAGACTTGTGTTTATGCTAACCAAGGAGAACTAACGACCTTAGTACTAAGATGAGTACTGAGTTCCCTACTTAACTCTAAAAAAGACTAGAGGGAAAATTTATTCCTTACTAAGTGTACCATCAAAGGACAATTGTGCACCACCATAGTGGATAGAGGAAGTTGTACTGACGTAGTTGTATAGTCCTTTATGTAGAGGTTAGGTTTGTTGACCTTTGAGCATCTCCGATCTTACAAGCTACATTGGCTTTATGATAGGGGTACCAACCTCAACAACTATCTAAAGCCGAGCTTTCGAACCAACTATGATCCAACCTCGGTCCAAGGTAAATATTCATTAGTGACTAATTAGCCGAGGACTAACCTAATCCAGATCAGGTTAGCTTTGACTGCATACCTTCTTTTTCTTCATTTTGTCCAAGTTATACTATATTCCAGGGTAACTAGTGACCAACTACCATGTAACATGTGTTTTTTAGCACAACATTCTAAAAGGATTATTTACTTTTTTATATTGAATATTCTTTCTCTTTTATCCTTTTTAGTATATTTTATGTATCCTATTTGTAGAATACCCATTTGTCTTTTCATATATATAAAATAACTTTAGTGGGATGGGTATATAAACCTCCAGTTAATGTATACAAACAAAAATTTCATTATTTGAATTTATATAAGTTTCTGTTAGAGCAACCCTAGTGTTCTCATTACCCTTCGACTCTGTTCTATTTCCTTTAACAAGGAATAGTGGTAAGTGACCTTTCAATTCGAACCAATGAGTCATATCCGGTTAATTGTGGCCTGAGTAGGATCAATTGGTGTGTCTATCAAATTGGTAGCTGCCAGACTTTGCTAGATTTTCTTTATTTCCTTTTGTTTTCTCTTTATTGTGGTGTTTTTTCGTATGTCTGACCCTAGAGACACATCAAGTGTAGCACGTCACACAGACCCATTTTTCATTTCTTTATTTTTTCCTTCAACTTTTCCTTGTTCTCTCTACTAGTGTTTCAAACTTTAGGTCCTTTTAGCTTCATTTTTACAATGTAATAAGGGAATATAACCTCGGGATGCTTAGGAAACATCATTCAAGCATGGTTTCGGACATAGAACTCCTATTTTCAGGTTGTTTCTTTCCACTTTTGTACTTGTATTTTCTTGAATGCTATTCTTTAACTCAATGTAACCTTTGAACTTAATGAGATTATCAATCAATGTAGTGGTTAGATTATTCAATGGTGGTTTTGTTGTTTCCATTCATGTTTATATGTTGTAGGATCTTGATTTTGTTCATGGAGCTTGGGTTTTGCTTTAGGAATATTGAATAGATTAGGATAATGTAACTTGTTCATGTATTCTAATCGATTTCTTGAATGGCTAATATAGATTAGGGATGGACAACTTCTAATTCGATTAGGGCTTAGTTTAATAGTTAGTTAATAACTCACTTATAATATGAATTGTTGGAATGACATAGCCGCTATGCCATTAGACATTTCGACCACTGGTTCATAATTATATCTTTTCACGGAATTAGAATTCCCAAATAGCTTATTTAGGTTAGTTAATAGTTATAATTTAATAAAAATGTAAAGTTTATCTGTTTAGGGTGGTTGTTAGTTTTAGTTAAATAAAATTTGAGTTTTATTAGGCTTACTTATCTATGAATGAGAGTAAAGCAGCTAAGAACTAACATACCATTCCCTTAGAAAATACGACCTTGGAGCTTACCTTATACTACTAATTGACCAGTACACTTGCCATAGGTTTCAGGGTTTTCATAAGTTTTTATCAAAATTTGCAAGCTTAATCAATTAGTTGTATATTGATTCCATTATTTTAAAAAGGAGCTAATTTTTCTAAATTAGTGCGTAACTTATGGAAGTGGTGAATGCAAGACAAACCGCTTTATATTGTAAGAATTTGCAAGCTATTGAGCAGCGAGAAGGAGAATGTGAGGTTAGAACTTAGGAAGAAATGAAGAGAGTGATCAAATGAAGGTTTGTACTGAGCTACTACTTGCAAGATGCATTTAGAAAGTTGCACGAGATGATACAAGTTGGATCTAATGTAGACGTATATGTCAGAAAGTTTAGATGTTGATGATCTGATGTAAGGAAGAGGAGCTTGAAGACCAAACTATTGTCTTGACTTATTAATGGTTTAAGGTACGAATTGGAGATATTCTAGAGACAAGAGAGATTGACACTCTTAGCGAGGCCATTTGAGCTACCAAAAGGATAGAAAGGGAGAATGAGCAGATTTTGATGTCACGACCCGAATGGGCTAGTCGTGGTGATCGCCATATACCGTACAAAGGACTATAGATTGAATTTCCTTACAATCGACAACCCTTTATACGATACACAAGGCTACAGTTACAGTTGCACCTAACAACTAAGAGTTGTGTAGGTGTAAGCAACATTAGTTCATGATAATAATAACAAATTAAAGAAATATAAAATACGATCTATTTATATAGAAATTTACAAATAAGAAGTCTATAATACTTCTTAACTTAAACTGATATAAGTTCATTACATAGTAAGATTCATAATGTAAATACCCTATCATGAGTACACTCCGATTACGTCTTACTCCTACATCAACCCCCTAATGTACAACTAACCTTGGGTATGCGGCGGCCCGACTCCACTAACAATTCGACCTGTAAAAGTAAACTACAAGGGTATAAGCTAACTAGCTTAGTGAGATAATCCCCTTAACCATACAGCAATCAAGTTATACATTAATTAAATTTAATCAAATGAATGCATGCCAATTAGTATGCCAAACAAATACATACAATGATCAGGTACTGCATGCAACTTAGATTTAACGCCCTCCGAAATCAGGGTTAGAGATACTTTGTCATAGTTAGATTTGAGTATTATAGTAGAACTTATCTCATAACGAAAACTCCGCGTTTCATATTTAAAATGTAATGATATATCCATTCTTAGTGTTTTAAAAAACGAGTTCTATGTATGATTGTGAGTAAGTTCACGTAGCCTTTACTTACCTTTAAACGAAAGTCTCTAGACTTGATCCTTAATCAGGCGGTTAGCGCCTCTAATGCTTAGTGAACCCGCGGGCCAGGGTAAGGTCATATCGCATGTATACACCATACGAAATCTATAATAATCAAATAATCAACCCACATATGGCCTCTCGTTTTCTCTGTGTAATGTGACAGCCGGAATTAGTTATGCGATGTATGATTATGTGTGTTTCAAGTTAACTTTTTCAAGTCGAGTAAAATTAGGTCTTGTTATTCAATGATCAATAAGGTCACAAACAATCAGTTCCTAGTGAATCTACTATGCAACAATTAATACGTTATCATACTTTAAAGTAAATTTATCATTAATAAAGAATTATCATACGCAAGTATAACCCAACCCCATACAATATTCAATTATTAATCATAATTTATATTCACTAATTACAAATACAAATAAGTATGGAATCGTTAGGAAAAACTCACTCAGCCATAATTGACTTAGGGATTGTAATAATCCGATGGTAACTTAGGGTCAAGGTTGAGATCACTTGAGAATAAGAAATATAGAAAATTATAAGTTTTGAGAATTTAAAGCTAAACTAATATCATAATTTGTACTGTTTACTTCACTTAGTTACGTAAAATTATTAATTCAAGCTTTTTATTAAATCGCGTATAACTTTTTTATTTTAGTTCAAATCGTTATGAACTTATAGTTCATTTTGATCGTTTTCAAGCGTGTTCTATCGTAGCGAGGTCCGTTTTGGACGTTATGACTCGCAGGTTGGATTGTAATATAAAAATATTACAAAATTTATTATTTTAATTTCAAAAGTTATAAAACATTAATTTAAGCTTTTTCTTAGTATATTTATGATTTAATAATTACTTAAATCGTATAAGTGATAATTTTATTATTTTAAGCTTATTTTATCCTAATTACTTATTTTTACCTATTTTTGAGATTTTAGAATTATTAATTCAATTTTTTTCTACTTTATTAATTTTCTTACATTTTACAATATAATATATAAATACTTATTATTATATTTTATTAATTTTTCTAATTTACTTAATTATTAATTCTTACTCTTAATTTACGGTATTCTTATACATAAACATATTTATTAACTTACTTTATTTATTAAATTAATATTATCGTATATTATGTATACTTATTTAATTATACGCGTATTTTTACGTCATATATGTACATTTATACGTATACTATACTTTATGTAGTAAATTATTCTAACTTTAATTATATATTATATATTATACGTATAAGTATAATATAGATATATTTATATTTTATATACACATACATACTTTTATACATGTACATATATACATATATATAATATAAAATACTATGTTTATATGTACATATATACTATTTGCCACCTTTATATATATGAATACATAAATACGAGAATACCTAATACATGTATATATATAATATACCTAATACTAATCATCCATACATACATATATATATTTTCGTGTACATACATATATATATATATATATATCCAAATAGTGAAAATTCTAAATCTCTATTATATGTATTCTTATTTATACATACATATATATACATATACCGTATGTTCTACTTAATAATGTATATATATATATGTTTACATATACATATATTTATATACAAATGGAAGAGATACACATATATTTATCTACATATGCATACATATATGTATATGTAACAAAATACTTAGTATATACATGCATATATAATATACAAAGAAATTAAACATATACTTACCTAGTTTGTTTAATAATTTGGAATAATATTTTCTCCTTCTTCTCCTTCTTCTTTTTCTTCTTAGTTCTTGGTTTTCTTTTTGTTTTGCTTTCTTTTTCTTCTTCTTTTCCTTTTTCTCTTTATGTGTTCGGTTTGGTTTCTAATTTTTTTTTTTCAGATTTTAATCTTCTAGCTCCAAACGTGTGCAGCAAATGTGATTTAAGAAACAAATGAAAAAAAAAAGAAAAATAATCTAACCTAATCTCTTCATTAAATTGGACAAGACACATTCCTTAATTATCTTGTCCTTTGTCCTTTAATTTGTGACACTTGTAATTTATATTTGCTTACGTGGGCTGTTGAACATGCAATTGAAAATCATGTAGGAGAAAAGGAAAAAAATAGAAGAGGAAAAGAAAAGAAGGAAAAAGAAAGGAAAGAAAATAAAGAAAATGGAAGAAAAGGAAATTGCAAATGATTATATGTAATTTTTCTAAACATAAAAATCATAAAAATAATAATTATAAATTAATTTTGGAATTTTATGAAAATTTCTCAATTTAATTGGTACCTGTTACAATTATAATTTTTGCAAGTTATTTTAATGGTTTCATTAAAAGTTTTATGCGATTACACGATTTAGTCGATAATTATAATCGACTACTATTATATCACTATTGAGTGATATTTAATTATTTTATAAGCTTAAAGTTATAGTTTTAAGGTTTTGATCAAGTTTGAGTTCGATTTCAGGTAATTGTACATAGACCGAATTTAAGGTTTATGGTACGCGATTTAGGTTTCGATCAATTTCTAGGTTTTTATTATCGTTACTATATTCGATTTATTAAATTTCATAAAATTTTATCATTATTAGCCTTATCAACTCATGATATAGTTTAAGACACTTGGACTTAAATTAGGGTTTAGACTACTGATTTTATAGGGTTTACATCTGAGCACTATCAAACTTACCTCAATCTAATCAACTTATTCTAAACAAACTTATATGGTCGGAACCAAGCAAGAGTGAAGAGGCTCAACTTGACCTAAGGTCCAAACTTGTTGAGAAGGAATTGAGGAAGTTTAAGAGAGGCCAAAGTTTAGGAAAGAAGACAAGTGGGATCAAATGCTTCAAGTGTCAAGGGTTTAGCCACATGGCTACTCAATGCCTAAATAGAAGGATAATGGTTATAAAAGGGGAAATGTAGACAATAGAAGTTGATTGCATTAATGATGAAGTAGAGAAAGGGAAGAAGTGAGAGACAGGGCAAACTGACTTGTTTAAGGAGGATGATTCAATTTTTGGTGAGGAAGGAAACTTTAGGTTGACAACTATGGTTTTAAGGAGAGTAATGAGCATTAGGCTTACTCCCAAGGATGATTAACGTGAGAACTTGCTCCATATTAGGTGTAAGGTTAGAGGAATAGCGTGCACTCATCATTGACAATGAAAGTTGTACCAATACTGCCTCTACATTCATGGTCTAGCAACTAAAATTACCGTCCTTACCTTACCTCTAGGCATATAAGTTGCATTGGCTAAGTAACAAGGGACCCTTGCAAGTTACGAACTAAATCTAGTGACAACCTTAGTTGGCAAGTATTAGGATAAGATACTATGTGATGTCTTACCAATGAGTGCTTATCAAATTCTGTTATGGAGATCATCGTTGTTTGATATGAAGGTTATGTATGATGGATATAGGAATACATGCTCATTTGAGCATGGCGGACAAAAGATAATGTTGAGGCCTATGACCCTTAGTAAAGTGAATGACATGAAAATTTTGCTAAAAGGAGGGAAGGTTTTGTTATGACCAAAGTGAACTTTCACGAAAGACAAAGTAAGGTTCACCAGCCTTTTTGTCAATTTAAAGATTACTCGAGATGAAGGAATAGATAGTTGAGCTACCTGCCTAAGTACAAAGGATACTTAACGAATTAGCTGTCCTTATTCTGGACGAGCTGCCAAAAGTATTGCCATCGGTTCAAGGAATAAAGTACGTAATAGACTAATGGCCAGGGTTTGCCTTACTGAACAAGCCCGCATATTGCATGAACCCCAAGTAAGATGCCTAGCTTTAAAAGTAAGTTAACAAGTTAATTGATAGAGGATATGTCGGAGAATTACTAAGTCCTTATGCAGTATCGGCCTTACTTGTGCTTAAGAAGGACGGGTCTTGGAAGATATGTGTAGATAGTTAGGTTATCAATAGAATTACTATCAAATATAAGTTTTCAATCCTAAGGCTTAGTGATATGTTGGATTAGTTACATGGAGCTAGAATCTTTTCCAAGATTAATCTAAAGTCCAAGTACCATCAAACACGAATGCGAGTAGGAGATGAATATAAGGCTGCCTTCAAGACGAGGCATAGGTTATACGAGTGGCTAGTGATGCCATTTGGTATATTTAATGCTCTAAACAAATTTATAATGCTGATGAATTACGTACTCCATGATTTGATTGGTAAGTTTATGGTTGGCTACTTTGATGATATACTTATGTATAGTCTTGACTTAGAGAGACATTGTGAGCATCTCCAAGTTGTCTTTTCTATATTCCAAGCTAAAAAACTTTATGAAAATCTGAATCTTTTTGCTAATTATAAGTAAAATTCTTGGGTTTTGTTGTGAGTAGAGGAGGAATCTAAGTAAATGAAGATAAGGTACAAGCTACAACAAAATAACTAATGTCGACTTGTTTAGCAAATGTCCAAAGTTTTCATGGGCTAACTTACTTTACTAACACTTCATTAGAAACTTCAGTACTATAGTGGCTCCATCGATTGAGTTGTCAAAGAAGATTGCCATGTTTAAGGGGGAATCGAGGGAACATAAGAGTTTCAATGAAGTGAAAGAGAGGTTGACTACTACCCAATCATTACTTTACTTGACATCAACAAAGTATTTAAGTTAGAGTATGATACATCTAGTATAGGCATAGCTGCCATTGTAATGCAAAAGGGTCGACTTATTGCTTAATTTAGTAAGAAACTCCAAGGAGCCACCTTTAGCTATTCAGTATATGAAAAAGAGCTCTATTCCTTGATTCGATCCTTAATAATTTGGCAACATTACTTGTTGCTAAGGGAATTTGTCATATACATCAGCTATGGATCATTATACCTAAGGAACTAGCCCAAGCTATCTAAGAGGTAAGCTAAGTAGATCCAGTTCTTAGAGGAATTTTCATATGTGGTGAAGTATAAAACCAACAAGGACAATGTGGTGACTAACGCCCTATCTAAATGATATACCCTCCTAACCAACCTCCAACAAGATTCAAGATTGCATATGGATTCAACTTTGACCTTTTGCTTGACCAAGCACCTCTAACAAGCTTCCTAGAAGTTATAGACCAATTTGCGGCCATCAAGACAATGCATCAGAAGGTGATAGATTACCTAACTCGAGTTACTTCCAAGTTAGATCAAAGAGGCCAAGGACAAAAGGTAAAAAATTTTCAAATTGGCAACTCGATGTAGATGCACTTAAGCAAAGACAGATTTCTAAGCTTGAGGAAGAGAAAGCTACCTCCTAGGGTAGATGGACCATTCAAGATAGTAGAAAAGGTCAACTAGATTGCTTACCAAGTAGATTTTTCGAGTGAATATAGGGTCTCAAATGCCTTCAATGTCACCTATCTTGGCCTATACATCTCTAAGGAAGAGCAGCAAGATGCCGAGATAGATTTGATCCTAAATCTTAAATAGCTTGGAGGGGATGATAGGAATCAAGGTCCTATAACACAATCTTGAGCTTATGGTCTTGCCCCATTAGTCATCCCTCCTCAGCAACTGTTTAAGGATGAGGAAGTTGAGTTCCTACAAGCCGACTTGTTTAAGTCCTTAATATTGTACTAGTAGGCAACTATCTCTTAGGTAAAGGAACTTCGTACTGGTTTCAAGCTAGCTTAGAATCAATGTAACAAAATGTTGACTCGTCTAGGAAATGGACGAAGTAAGACAAACAACTCGGCATGCTATCCTAACAACTCAGCTAGCACAATGCCAAACTTGCCAACAACATGCTAACTCGTTTAGATTAGCTCGACTTCAAACCAAGAAAGCCCTTTTATAGCTAGGACCATAGATTAAGTCATTGATACATGTTTTTTGCTTTTCTAGCACCATACTATCTTAGTAAACATTCTCTTTTGTTTCTTTCTTCATTTTACCCTTGTAAATTCCATGTTGTTGGTGAATTTTGGGGGTTGGAAATATCCTACAAAGATAAGAAAAATGTTTGGTACTGAGGCAAATCTAATACAGTCATTTCGATACCTAAGTCAGTAAGCAAGAATGAGAAGGGCAAAGTAAAGAGGTTAAGAGTTATCAAATGCCTTTTACAAAGTTTCTTTCTTGTATTTATAGAAGATTGTTATGTTTAAAGGAGCAGTTATTGGGATAACTGTTGAGACACGTGAAAGCTTATTGATTAGACACTTTCCTTGAAATGAAGGGAGAGCAAGCAGTTATATAATATAACCGTGCTTATGATAACTGTTTGCACCATGAACTTTAATTCAAATTAGGAGCAGACATATTACTCTACAAGGAGTCGAGAATATAAATTTCCTAGCTTGCCGGTAGCCACATGGATGAGTAAGATGGATGGATGAAAATTGACTATCAACACATGTGATTTATATTAGGCAACATATTATTTTTATAAAGTCATGTAAACTATGGAGTTACCTTAAATGGGTAGTATAAAATCCCCCATGATGTAATAGCCGAAATATTAAAGTAATAGAACATTCATCCTTCTTCCTCATTTGAGCTTGTGTTAACATAGTGAACCGAGTCCAAGCCCTATTCTTATCTAGCTTCTTGAGTGAGAGCTAGTGGCAAGTGACCTCAGGAAGAACTTGTACATAACATCAAGTAATATCCAAGCTCATGTAAGGCATTTGATGCATTATATCCAAGTATTTATGCATGAGACTAGCTCAACCATCAACTGCCATTTTCTTTTCTAACCATCTTGCAATTAAGACCCACCCTTTGGTTCATGAGATAGGCTTATATGTGTTCATCTATGTTGAGGCATCTATTTGAAAAGATGTCATCTTTAACCTTTGTTAGCTCCATGAAGTCTTGCCATAATTGTAGCAGCTAGTGGCAACTTGCAAATGTGAGTTGAAGGCTAAGATCTTTATTGTAAAGACAGATTTTTTGGGTTTTGTAAAAGGTTTCAATTTGTGGAGGATCGAATTGTTTTACATTGTTGTCAAGGTTTCAATTGTTTAGGTTTAGGTTTTGATGGAGCACACGTGTTAAAGTTAGGGTTCTGAATAAGTTAAGGGTTAAGGTTAAGGTTTTAAATGGGTTAGGGGTTAGGGATAGGATTTTGATTGTTTAGGATTTCGATTTATAAAAGTGATATTGGTTTGATTTTTTATTGGGATAAGTGTTGATAAATTTTTTTTTCTTTTATTATGCTATGAGTTTAATTATTTTTTTCTCTTTGAACCATTATAACTTAATTAAACTATGGTATCATGGAAATTCTTTTCTACATGGATGCTTGAATGGAAAAAATAAACTGATTAGGAAAATTAAAAAGAAAAAGGAAATTACATGTGTCAAACATCTATTGGCTACCTATGTTGGCTCGATGGATGGAGTTAGAGTGTGATAACAGAGGTAGTGTTAAAGACAAACAAAGTTTCAATTAGATGTACCATGCGATTAAGTTCAAAGTCCATGCTCCATGTGTCTAATTGAAAAGAAAAAGTGCAAAATTCAAGTGGTAGTGGTGGCATTGCCCCATTAAATATAAATGAGGGGTTGGAGAAATAGATTAAAAATGCAATTTATAAGCAATTCTTAAAAGTTAAAACTTTGAAATCAATGAGCAATGAAGATTTTGGTAAGAATTATTAATGTTGCTTGTAAAGGGTTGAAAATTTATTATATTATTATGGGAGTAAACCTATTATTTATCTGGCTTGACTCTTTAAGCTAGGTGATAGAGTTTAGTCTATAATTGAGACGATTTACGGAGATTTTTTAGCTTAATAGGCTCAAAACAGGGACCGTTCTATCTGCCTCTAACCTTTCCTAGGTAGGCTCATGCATTATGAGGAAAGCTATTAGTCTTAGGCCCTTTGCAAGCTTAATCTAGATAATTATGGAATGAGTAAAATTTTATCTCTCTTGTCA
This sequence comes from Lumnitzera littorea, assembly GCA_024138015.1. NCBI lineage: Eukaryota > Viridiplantae > Streptophyta > Magnoliopsida > Myrtales > Combretaceae > Lumnitzera > Lumnitzera littorea. Next base: position 77,505,945 of record JAMXBB010000008.1, read on the forward strand.
ATCGCCAAGATGATCTCACGAATGTTATCAAGTCCAAAAGCCTATAAATGCTCAACCATTCCTTATCATTTGATACAACTTTAGAGATTAGAGAAACAATGTTCTACTATGAATTCTCTACTCTTTAAGAGCAAAACAGCGTTTAGACAAAGAATGATCTCAGCTGCTTAAGAACTACAAGATTAACATCCTACGTCCCTTAGGCTCCCTTATTTATCACTTGTGTATCAAGACCTTGGGATTACCTAATCTTCCTCCTTGTCGTTCCCTCTCTAATCATCCTATTAGGTGTCATCTCCATATCATTACTCTAAGGCCATGTGTAACGCGATACTCATGCGATTCATACGTGATCACTCCATTAGAACCCCGTCATCTACATTTTGGTGATTTCACTAAGGACAGAGAGTGATATCAGAGCTATGGCACCTCTTAGGAAGAGAATGGCTGATATGAACAATGCTTTCTCTTATGTCAAATAAGTTGAGTAAGACTTACCTCCATCACCTCAAGACAATAATCAAGATAATATAGTCCTTAAGCCTTCTTAAGACACTAATTAAGATAATTCAATCTTTAAGCCTCCTCAAGATACTACGAAGGTGATGTGACCTATGTAAGAGGCAACAAAAGCCTTGAATCACTTCATGGCTATGTTTGCTCCCCTATCATTGTTGCACAGCCTAGTGTTACTGTAAGACTCACAATCAGTTACTCAGAGTTTGGCTTGTAGATTTTAGGGCGATTAATTAAAAGATCCAATCGAGCTTAAATTATAAAGTAAAGTTAGAAATATTAGTAAAAATGATCCTCATAAGTCTGAATTTAAGAAAATAAATAATAAAATAAAAGAATATAAAATTTTCAAAATTTAAGTATATTACTCGTTATTTATCAAAAATGCGTAAAATACATTCCGATAATTAACGAACCACTAGAGATAAATTATATACGCACTAAAAATCATAAAATAAGCTAAATAATATTTAGGAATATTTATTTGTATTATATATGAATTTACATATAGATAGAAATATGCGTAATTACTTAAAATATGCAAAATGTGCTAAAATAATGCTAAATAATTAAAAAAAATTCATAATTAACTAAGGAAAAATCAAGAAAAATTATGAAAAGTGAGGAAAAATCTAGAATTGAGGTGTAGCAATTTGGAATTAAAGAAATAAAAGCAACCAACCAAATTACAACAAATAGAAAGTAAGCAAAAGAAGAGATAAAACAATTGTCAAATCAATTTAATGTACAACGATTCCTCATGACCTCTATAAATACCCTAAATTTTTCAAAAGCTCATTTTGGATGTCTGGAATTTTAGAAAATTAGAGAGAGGTGAAATTGAGAGGAAATTAGAGTTTTACAAAAAATTACAAAAAAAAAAAAACTGTGTAGTTAGGGCTTCTGAGGAGAACCTAGACCCGACGAGTAGTTGGGAGTGAACGACCACTACCACCACACAGTGGTGGTAGTGCCCGGATGGGCCGACATACCCACGGCTACCGATAGTAGCAGGATTCATCAGTTCTGGTGAGTTCCGATTTCTACTCGATTTTTCTTAAATTATTAAAATTATCAAAATTAATTGGAAAATTATGAAACTTGTTATTCTGCAATATTTTTGTATTTTTTTTAAGGAAAAATATTATTTTAATGAAAATATATCCTGTGATATATATTCATTAAGAAATCATACAAAACCAAGCATGTTTCGATTTAGAAATAAATAACTTTAGGAGTGTAGTTTTAAACCCAAAATTTTTGTGTAGACTACTTAAGAGTTATAGAATAGTGCTATGAAGCTCTTTTTCAAAAATTAATTTTTGAAATTTTTAGGTCTTAAAATGATGCATAAAATAGTTAATTTAAGGTCAATTAAGTAATTAAATGGGTAATTACTGATTTGATGTACAATTATATGTTTTAGGATGTTAAAATGGAGTATGCTATTTGTAGTATTTAGAGTGTTAGATGTAGTAAATAAGTAATATGGAAAAATAGTAAATTTTAAGTTAATTTTTAAATTAGGGTAATTAGGTATAAAATTTGATTTGGGATGAATTTAGACATTTTAAAATGTTAATTAATGTTGGGAGATTGTAATTAGAGTGATAGAAATATTAGATGTGTATTATGTACATAATAGGTGATAACATATAATATGCAATTATTGGAAATATAATAAATATAAGATATTAGAATAAAAATTAATATTATACTAGTAATAGGAATATATATAAAATCTAGTAGGAAACTTAAATTAGGGTAATTATATGAAAAATGTAAAATTTTCTCACATCAGTAATAAATTCAGTAGTTAAATTAGGATTCGGGTGTACCATACGGACTAGAACACCAGTTAGAGACTAAAAACAATATTTAAGATATCCGAAGATAATGCGATTAATTTCACATTATGGGTTGGAATGATTTCTTAGGGTGTACATATAAATCTCTAACAAAAAATTGAGTTAAAAACTTAATTTAGAAATCGATGTAAAAATTGAAATAGAACTTAACATAATTTAAGAAGAATTGTAAAAGACTTAAAAAAAATCTAGATAATTAGGTATATTAAATCCTAAACAAAAGATAACAATAAGCTTTATAAGATAAAATCAACCTATAATTAGGTATATTAAATCCTAGATAACAGTGTTGTATTTTGGAGGCTTGAAATCGTACTTGATCGTACTTGTTCTGAGCTGATGATATGATTTTTGACTTATTGCTTAGCTTGTATTGTATGATTTGTATGAAATGATTAATCACTCTAAACTGGACCTAATTAAATATACGACTTGTAAACATAAATCGAACCTACATAGCAACCCATTAAGGGAAACCTAGGGTTCTCCGACCAAATACAGACCCCTTTAAAAGGGATAGCGGTGGATAGCATAATTGATCTCTTCTTTATCCTTAGTCAAACTAAGTGATAGGTGAGGAGGTCACGACAAGGGTGCAGTCAATGATTCGAAGGTAGTCACAGGAGGATCAATGTTTCCATTACATAAGCCTGAGTTTGGTTATGAGCTGTTACATTAACGACAACTCCTCAACTCGGATTAGAGCGGGCACAATTTCTCTAATCTTACGATAAGCCGAATAACGTCATGCGATGGCATTTGCTTGAATATACATTGTACCTAATAAGTTGGTTGATAACCTTATTTGTGTTTGTGGTATAGTTTTAAGTCCTCCGTCCCGACTTAGTAAGCTGTAGTTGCTTACATCTCTATAGATGTTGTTGTAGGTATTGGTTAAGAAGCGGCTTACAACTATCCTGAAGCTAGTAACTGTTGGATTCTGGGGAGTGAAGAAAAACATTTAAAGAATAGACATATATTTTTAAGGTCTAAGCTCTTATTTTAGAATTTTTCATTTCTGAATAATGTATTAAATAGGAAATAGATTACGGTAAAACGTTGTAAATGTTAATTGTAATAACTGAATTCTAGTATATATATATATTTTCTTACTTTCTTAGGTAATTGACTTATTTAAATTACAAACCGTTTACTTCAAAGCGGGTTAGTCGTGAACGCCTTATATAGATTAAGTCTAAGATAGCGGTTATAAGGCCAACTTCTATCTTAGAGTGGTTTGCATGGCAGGGCTGTTATGACTCTACTGCTTCGGGAGCATGACGGCTATTACCTCAACTCAACTTGCTAATCCTCCAATCGTTGAAGAAGATTCCCATTAAGGAAGGGATCACCAAAACTATTGAACCTAGGATTTGTTATTTGATTTTGAAGAGAACAAAACAAAAAGTGTCTATCTAAACAAGTTGTTTTTGAAGAGAACAAAAACAAGTGGATGATTAAACTAAGTATTATTTGATTATTTTGAGATAATTGAATAAGTTCAATTAGATTGCTTAATAATTAAATATATCAATTATTTCTATAAGAAATTTAATCTTTTAAGTGATGATCAAATGATCTTAAAGTTAGATTGTAAAGAATATTTATTTGTTGTGTGTTAAAAGAATTTTCAAGTGATATTTGATCTATCGGGTTCACAACTCAAGGAAGAACCAGGCTAACGGTATAAAGCCTTAAAAAACACAAAGGAAAGCACACTGACTTGGAAGAACCGACTTACCGGTAGAGTTATTTTTATTGACAAAGTATTGACATGCCGGTAAGTCAGTTTCAAGTAGCCGTTGGAGCATTTAATGTGCATCAATGGAAAGAATTTAATGAATTGTTATAAAAGCTCAACTACTTAACCAAAGGCTTTTAAGATTTGATATTCTACTGTAACTTAAAAACATTCTCTTACATTCTTAAGCTTATTTTCACTTCTCTTTGGTCTCTTGTACACTTATTTGCTATCAAACAAAAAGAGATATAGTTGTGTGTTTGAAAGTCCTCACATTTGTAATCTTAAGTAAAGAAAGTGATACTCTTGAGTTAGCTGTGTGTAAAATGGATTGTGTAAGCTTGTGTAGCTCTTGGAGCAATTGGATTGTGAAATCAATAAAGTGAAAGGGAAGTCTTCGATTGGAGGTATTGTGTGTCCATAGAGACTAAGGGGTGATCCGAACTCCACGTTAAATCTGGGCTTCATCTTCTTTATCCCAATCTCTTTAATTTCTTCATTTATTATTGTTCTATTGTTGCTTTAATTACTCTTATTATTGCATTTAGTCATTTATATCAAAAAAGAATTGAAATTTGTTCTTAAACTCAATTCACCCCTCTCTTGAGTTTAGCTTAGTGTTCTTTAATGGGTATCAAAGCTAGTCTCTAATCATTTGCTGAATTGCATATTAGAGTTAAGATCATAGCATCTAATGCATTAGGTTTCTTGGAAGGACAAGCAATCAATAGGCCTCCTCTCTTAACCGGTAGCAATTATCCATATTGGAAGTGTATGATGTCCATATTCTTGAAAGCACAAACTAGATTACTATAGCGTGTGGTTAACCAAGGGCCATTTAAGATAGAAGGAAAAGAAGAAAAAGATTACTTAGATAATGATTGGAAATTACTTGACCTAAATGAAGTTATCACAAATATTTTGCATTGTGCCATAAATGAAAATGATTTCAATAGAATATGTAAATGTAAAAGTGCCAAAGGAATATAGGATGAATTACAAAGCACATATGAAGGAACTAGTAGATTAAGAGATATAAAAATAAGTTTATTATGTGGACAATTTGAAAACTTTAAGATGGATCCAACCGAAACAATTGATGAGATGCATAATAGATTCATCAATATCATTAATCCTTTGAGTGTTCTTAGAAAGATGTTTACTAACCTTGAAATAAATTCTAAAATCCTTAGGTCTTTGCCAAGAGATTAGGAAGCTAAGAGAATCGCAATCAAGGAAGCTTATGATCTTAATGAAATGTCAAAAGAACAACTCCTTGAAACACTTAAGATACATGAGATGGTAAAGAAACAAGGAAAGGAGTCTAGAAAGAAGAAAAATTGCTCTAAAAGTTATGGAGGAGAACTCAAGTGATGAAGAAAGTGAAGACGATGATGAGGTTATGATGTTGGCAAAGAAGTTTAGAAAGTTCATGAAATTCAATAAAAGGATTAAGAAGGATAAGGATGGATATGGATCTTCTTCTAGGTTCAAGAAGAAGAAGAGAGAAGCTATAATTGTCAAAAGTCGGGACATATTCAACGATATTGTCCATTGCTTAAGAAGGCCAATAAAGAGTCAAAAAGGAAAGCTATGATAGTAACTTGGAGTGATGGGGACTCTAGCGACTCTGATAATGAAACTTGCTTCATGGCTATCAATGATGATGAGGTATGCTCTTCTTCACATGACTCTTTCTTTGATGAACTTAGGAGTATGTATGATGACTTATTGAAAGAATTCATAAAAGTGCAAAAGAAGGATAAAGTGTTGAAGCAAATAATGAGGGAAGTAGGTGATGAGTTCGATACTATCAAAAGTGAATACAACAAAGTAGTTAATGCAAAAGAAAACTTAGAAGAAGACAATGAATATTTGAAAATCGAAAATGAGAGATTGACAAAAGAAAATATAGAAATAAGTACTAGAAATAATGAATTGATAAATTGAAATAGCAAATTAAAAAAGGTTAATAAGAATTTTGAAAAGGAAATAAAAGAACTAAAACTTGAAGCAAAAAATGATGAAGGTATGATAGAGAAACTAAGTTGACTTGAAATTGAAAATTCAATTATAAGAACTAGCTTAGATGACTCAAGAAAAATAATGGCAAAATTCATAGATGGAGAAAAGAATTTAGATAAAATCCTTGGAACATAACGGCTAGGATTATACAAAACCGGAATAGGTTATATTAAGAAAAATATGTATAGAACATACAAAATTTATTTTATTAAGGCATCAAATAAAACTTGTAACTATTGTGGAAAACACGGTCATATTGCTCACACATGTGCATTACATCGTAATCTCTCCTTATGCAACAAAAATAAAATGGTTTAGATCTCTAAAGGACAAACTTACATTACAACAACTAACCTTAAAGGACTTAAACTAAAGTAGGTACCAAAGAGATAACCGTTTGTTTTGTAGGATCCTTTAAGGCATAACAACAAATGGATCTTGGATTGCATTTACTCAAGACATATGACCCGAGATGCATCTAAGTTCACATCTATAGACTTGAAGGATGGAGGAAGTGTAACCTTCAAAGATAATCAAAAAGCTCATGTCATTGGTGAAGGTAACATTTGCATTAATAATGATCTTACTATTAAACATGTATTACTCGTTGATAATTTAAAACATAACTTGCTTAGTATTAGTTAATTGTGTAACATAGGATATAAAGTAATTTTTCATGCATCAAAGTGTTCTATTGAAAACACTAATAATGACCAAATCCGTTTTAAGGACTATAGATGAGGAAACATCTACAAAATTGACTTCAATAGGATTCATGCTCTCTTAAGACTTGTTTATCTGCTCAAAACAATGATAGTTGGTTATGGCATAGAAAGTTAGGATATGCTAGTATGGATATCTTATCAAAATTAGCTAAAAGGAATCTTGTTAAGGATTACATAAGATTAGTTTTGATAAAGATAGAACATGTCAAGCATGTCAATATGGCAACAAACCAAGTCATCTTTCAAATCTAAAGATGCCATCTCAACTTCTAAGTCACTCCAACTACTACACATGAATTTATTTGGTCCAACCCAAACCATAAGTTTAGGAGGGAAAAGATACACCTTGGTTATAGTTAACGATTTCACTAGATACACTTGGACCTTCTTTCTTGCTAATAAAGATTAAACTTATCATGTATTCTTGAATTATGGCAAGAAGGTTCAAAATGAAAAAGGTCTTTCTATTGTCTCTATAAGAAGTGACCATGGGGAAGGATTTGAAAATCTTGATATGAAAGATTTTTGTAATAAAAATGGAATAGAACATACGTACTCAACACCTAGAATTTCGCAACCAAATGGAGTTACCGAAAGAAAATATAGGACCCTTATAGAAATGGTTAGGACCATGCTTTGTAACAATAACCTATCTAAATATCTTTAGGCCTAAGCCGTCAATACGGCTTGTTACATATTAACTCGTGTTTTTATTAGACCAATTCTTAAGAAAACCCCCTATGAGCTTTGGAAAGACCAAAAACCTAACATATCATATTTTCATCCTTTTGGAACGAAATGTTACATTCTCAATAATGGAAATAAACAATTAGGAAAATTTGACTCAAAGTCGAATGAAGGTGTTTTTCTTGGTTATTCTCTTACTAGTAAAGCTTATAGAATATATAACAAGAGAACACTTGTTGTAGAGGAGTCATTTCATGTTGCATTTGATGGTACTTGTATATATAAAGAGTCTAATGATGAAGTAGAAAACATTAGGGCTCATTTAGACAATCTTGGTCTTAACAAGAATCAATCCAACTCAATTGAAAAGGAATTCTTTAAGCAAGATGAAATCATTAAAAACTCTAACATAGATTTACCTAAAGAATGGAAATTTGTGAAAATTCATCCTAAGGATAAAATAATAGGAGAACCATCCAATAGGGTACAAATAAGAGCTTTACTTAAAAATCTGAGTAATGTAGTGTTCCTATCTCAACTTGAACCAAAAAATGTAGATAAAGCTCTAAAAGATAAATTTTGGGTTCAAGATAAATTTTGGGTTCAAGTTATGTAAGAAGAGCTAAATCAATTTACTAGAAATGAGGTATGGAACTTAGTATCTAAAATAAAAGATAGATCGGTTATTGGAACAAAATGGGTTTATAGAAATAAACTTGATGAAACCGGTATAGTAACTAGAAATAAGGCTAGGTTAGTTGCTAAAGGCTATAATCAAGAAGAAGGGATAGATTTTGATGAGACCTTTGCCCCGGTTGCAAGATTAGAAGCCATTAGGATGCTTTTGGCATTTGCGGCTCACAAAGACTCTAAACTATATCAAATGGATGTTAAAAGTGCCTTTCTAAATGGCTTCATCAAAGAAGAGGTATATGTAGAGCAACCACCGGGTTTTGAGGATAATGAATTCCTAAACCATGTATATAAGCTTAATAAAGCCTTGTATGGACTAAAGCAAACTCCTAGAGCTTAGTATGAAAGATTGAGTAACTTCTTGATAAAGAATAAATTTAGTAGAGGGAAACTCGACACAACTCTATTTATTAAACAATACAATGATCATATACTAATTGTTCAAATATATGTTGATGACATTATGTTTGGTGCCACTCACATGCATTTAGTTAATGAGTTTGTCCAATGTATGAAAAATGAATTTGAAATGAGTGTAATGTGAGAACTTAACTATTTCTTAGGCCTTTAAGTTAAGTAAACCAAAGATGGAACCTTCATTAACCAAGGCAAATATACCAAAGAACTCTTAAAAAGGTTCGAAATTGAAAATTGCAAGACTAAGCAAACTCCAATGAGCACCACCCTAAAACTTGATAAAAATGAGAATGGAAAGAACATTTGTGAAAAGATGTATAGGGGTATGATAAGAAGTCTTCTATATTTAACTGCATCTAGGTTGAATATCATGTTTGATGTATGTCTATGTGTACGGTTTCAATCTTGCCCTAAAGAATCCCACTTAAATGCGATTAAATGCATTTTCAAGTATCTTGCGGGCACTATTGAAATCGGCTTGTGGTATCCTAAGTTCGCCTCACTTAATCTTATTAGATATTCTAATGCCGACTTTACCAATTGCAAAGTCGATTAGAAAAGCACTAGCAGAATATGTCATTTCCTTGGTAATTCATTAGTGTCATAGCACTCAAAGAAACAAAACTCAGTGGCACTTTCTACTCTGAAGCTAAATACATAGTAGCCGGTAGTTGTTGTGCTTAAGTATTATAGATGAAGCAAACTTTACTTAACTATGGTTTGAAATTTACTAATGTTCCAGTAAGATGTGACAATATAAGTGCTATCAACTTAACTAAAAATCCAATTCAACATTCTAAGACTAAGCATATAGAAATTAGACATCATTTTATTCGTGATTATGTACAAAACAATGATATTTGCTTAGAATTTGTTGATATTAACAATCAAATAGCCGATATCTTCACAAAATCTTGAGTGAGGAAAGATTTTGCACTCTAAGAAGAGAATTAGGAATGATCTTGCAAGATAAGTGCTAGACACATAAGAACCAACATAGCCTTTTTGAATAAAATTAACTTGCTAAGTAAGTTGATCGGAAACTATTACACTATAATGTATAAGAAACATGATCACATGGCTTTTATGCATTAAATATCACATTTAACATGTTTCAGGCACACTTGAAGTCATTCATGCTTATCCAAGTTTATATATGCACAAAATTATCATGCATTGGTTTCCATGCCCAAAACTGGGGCTTGCATGTGTATTTTCATCCCTAAATCATGTTTGAATGGTCAAACAAGCTTAATTTGAATTTCATGCATACTTGACCTCTCTAGACCCCTTTTAGGTTCTATGCGCAAAATGGAGCATTTCTTGCTTATATGAAGTTTACTTAGCTTGATCATGTCTCTTTTATGTCGCTCAATGTCTTTTAACATATTTGAAACATGAACTTTTCTTGAACATTGAGAAAGGATCTCTACTTGCTCTCTAGCCACTTACATGATTAAGGAATTCAAGTAGTCATTTCATAATTTGTAGAGCCTTAAAACTATATTTTGTGTCTACCATGCTCAAACATGTATTTGAAATTTGCTTGACTTATTGGTGTGCAAAAACTTAATGTTTATCCACCTATTTTGCTCAAACATGGACATTTTCACTTTATCATGAATTACTTGGCTCTATGGATTTTATTTGGATAAATCTTGGCTATTTAGTTAAAAATTGAGTTTTTTAAGCCTTAACGGACTCAAATAAACTTGTTTGAAGTATTAAGATGTTCTTTAAATCTCTACAAATCAAATTGAATTAATAACTTTGCTCAAACAGGTGGTCTCTACTGTTTTTCTACAGATAATCGGCATGCTAGTTAGACAATTCACTGACTTGCCGGTATACCTATGTTTTTAACAACTTGATTTTGCTTCTGTTCTCTTAGCTAGCATGCTGACATTCCCAAGTACCGGTAAGCCGGTATACTGCTCTCCTTTTTCATTTTTTTTTTTGTTTTGTGGTTGTAACTGGCAAGTCATCCCATATCACTATCGACATGTCAATATACTCCACTCCTGAAGCAATTCGTTTTGCTTCTTTTCTCTTAACCAGCATGCTAGGTCATCCAAATACCGACAAGCCGATTATTCAGTTTTCAAGCACGACTTAAAGTCGCGCCGCACCTTCTCTCCCTCATCTTTCTTCCTCAAAAACCTCTTTTCTCCTTCCTCAAACCCTAACCCATTTCATCTTTTTTCCTCCATCAAAATCTAAAATTTCCTCCATCAATCAACTCTCCACTCTCTCCTCTTTCTCTTTCTCTTCATCTTTCATCAATCTTCTCTCTCTTTTTCTTCTTCTCTTCACTTTCTCCCTCTACCCATACCCTTCAAACTGTCACGTCACCATATACCGTTAACCCACCATACACCGTCAACTTACCTCCACCGTCACGCCTACTTCCATCACTTGCACTCTCTTCCTCACCACACATGTCCATACACATCTATACCTTTTCAACCCTCATGGCACCACATGTTGTTTGTGGCCTCGCCCCACCTCCCCCTACCGCGCCCCGCCCCCTCAGCTTATGACTACCACCTCTTTCCCTCATGCCAACATGGCCAATGATTTGAGAAGTTTGCCAACCTCGAAGTTGATATGGGTATCTTCTATCCCCCAGAGGTACTTAACGAGTTCCATGTTATAGCTTTTCTGAGCGTCATCACCAATCATGTTCTGGACATTCTTCGGCTTCCTACCGAGGTATATGATAATGCCCTTAAATATTTTTATTGTAATATGTCGGATTCTTTAGATAATCAAGGTCGGCCAATACTAAAAATGAATCAAAGTGATGAAATTCATCGTAGTGTTCTTTACACTTATGTTTATGGTACCTTAATCACTATTACACCTAAAGATATCTGTGATCTTATTGGCACTGCTATTGGAGGAATTGATGTAAAGGTCAATTATTATGGGGCCAAATTTTATGAAAATGTATTCAAATATAAGGGTATTGGTGGAAATTGGGGCAAGGCAAAAAATTTAGCAACCATTCACTTGGATCTTAAGACCAAAATCCTCCATCATATTGTGATTCATAGTTATCGCCCTCATCGAGGTCAGCAATCAAATGTTATACTTCAACATTTATGGATTCTATATTATTTGATCATGAACAAGTAGATTAACTTCTTTAGTATCGTTGTTCAGTGCTTCAAACATGTTACTAATAACCCCTCTCAAGCTTTCCTCTGTTTTGGGTGATTAGTTGCACAACTGCTTATCAAAAAGGGTGTCCAATTTCCTACCCCTCCTTGAGTTGCTCAAGTTAAGCATCTTGAGCTGATTGATATTTGTTGAGGCATCTGGAAGAAATCAAGGAACAACTGGGTTTGGAGGAAAGACCTTCCTCCTCTTGATCTTGGCTCTAAGCGCTATACTCAAGATCTTATCACTTCTTTTGATGAGCCAGGCAGTCCTAATGCTCATGCTCACTTTAGTGCACCTCTAAGCAGTGCTACTTCTCCTCTACCTGAGGGTTCTTCTTACCAACCTCCACCTGACTATGGGTTTCCTTCTTTTGATCTAACTGCTCCTTTGGCCTCTCAACATCCTTTTTATCAATACTCAAAGATGCACTATAATCAACTTCAAGAGGACATTCATGATCACTTACACAGGGGGTTTCAAGGACTCTATTGTCATTTCCAACTGGATTCTATTGCCTATCTTACCCTTTTCCTCCTTTAGCTCAAGATGATGATCTTCCTATCGCTTAGTCATGCACTTCAACTTTTTATCATTTCTTTGCTCTTTTTATTTAAAGAACTTGGTTTTTAGCCACTCCTTCATTTCATTGTTGTTTTGTAAACTTTGGTCCTTAATGAGCTTGCTTTTTATATTGGCTATTTATGACTTCTTTTGTAAGTTTATTTACCTGCTCTTTTGCCCTCAAATTAACCTTGCTATGCTAAGTGTTTTAATTACTTTTTTTTTATGCTCTATATTTCCTTGATTTTGTTCTTGTAAGGGGCATATTCTTTGGTATAAGTCAAAACTTTGCCGAATTTTCAACTTGAATCCTCTTCCCTCTTTACCACTTACATCCTCCTCTTTTTTTTTTTTTTATGAGGCTAAAGGGGGAGAAATATTCAAATTGTTAGAGCGTCAAAACATGTATTACATCAAATTGATGATAGTTACCTAAAAGATGATATTGATCTTATAACTTTGGCATATCTTAATTCTTTGAAAGTTTGATATATTCTTTAGGTGAAATTATTAAGATGTGAGACTTGGTTCCTTAACACATCAATACTCTCATTTCGCAAGCACTCGCTTAATCTCATTCAAATTGTCAAATATCTTGAAATCGAGTGCTAAATTGAGGGGGAGTATTTAAAGTATAAGAGCTTTGTCCTCACAAAAAAAGGAGAGAATGTTGAACTAGGATTTGTTATTTGATTTTGATGAGAACAAAATAAATAGTTTATATCTAAACATGTTTTTTAAGAGAACAAAAATAAGTGGATGATTAAACTAAGTATTATTTGATTTTTTTGAGATAATTGAATAAGTTCAATTAGCTTGCTTAATGATTAAATATATCAATTATCTCTACAGGAAATTTAACCTTTAAAGTGATGATCAAATGATCTTAAAGTTAGATTGCAAAAAGTATTTGTTTGCTATGTGTAAAAAGAATTTTTAGGTGATATTTGGCCTATCAGGTTGACGGCTCAAGGAAGAACTAGGCTGACGGTATAAAGCCTTGAAAAACACAAACACATTAACCTGGAAGAACCGGCTTGCTGGGTAACTTGCCAATAGAGTAATTTTTACCAGCTTGCCAGTAATTTAAAGTATTGGCATGCCGGTAAGTCAGTTTCAAGTAGCCATTAAAGCATTTAATGTGCGGCAACAAGAAGAATTTAATGAGTTGTTATAAAAGCTCAACTACCCGACTAAAGGCTTTTAAGATTTGATATTCTACTGCAACTTAAAGACATTCTCTTATATTCTTGAGCTTATTTTCACTTCTCTTTAGTCTCTTGTACACTTATTTGCTATCAAACAAAAAGAGACATAGTTGTGTGTTTGAAAGTCCTCACATTTGTAATCTTGAGTAAAGAAAGTGATACTTTTGAGTTAGTTGTGTGTAAAAGGGATCGTGTAAGCTTGTGTAGCTCTTGGAACAATTGGATTGTGAAATCAATAAAGTGAAAGTGAAGTCCTCGGTTGGAGGCATTATGTGTTTATAAAGACTAGGGGCGGTTCGAACTCCACATTAAATCCAGGCTTGATCTTCTTTATCCCTATCCCTTTAATTTTCACATTTATTATTGTTCTATTGTTGCTTTGATTACTTTTATTATTGCATTTAGTCATTTATATCAAAAAAGAATTGAAATTTGTCCTTAAACTCAATTCACCCCTCTTCTTGAGTTTAGCTTAGTATTCTTCAAAAAAACCCCATAAGAACCTATACAACAACCAATCCTTGCAATATGAAATGTAAGAGTCCAGCTAGGTAACTTTTCATCTTCATGCGTACTTGCTCCTCCATCCAATCCTACCATCCCAATCTTGGGTAGATCTACTTTCTACCCCAATGTTGCTCCTACTCCACCACTTGCATCCACAACCTTTGCTCTGAGGAATTTCTTTATAACAAGGGAAGAGTTAGACATTTATATGAAGGAAATACAAGCTAAGTCATTGATGAGAGTACCGAAGCTGAAACTCCCATATCATCAATGCATTGTAGTAAAGCCATACCTTAAGGATATGTGAACCCTAAATTCATGCTATTTAATGACAAGAAGGGAAGTGCCAAGGAACACCCATTGAAAGTTATTGAAACCTTAGAGCTTTATATGCTTGATGATGACATGAAGCTTAGAGAATTCTATAGATCATTGATAAAGGAGGCCTCATATGTCAATCTCCCCTCAAGACCAGTTGATTCATGGGGAACTATGTGTAAGTTTTTCCTAAAGAAATTCTTCTCCACTTAGGAGCAAGTTACGATTACAGACATGGGAAGAACACGAGAAAACCTGAAGGAAGATCTAATGGATTATATAGAGCTCTTCAGAGAGTACACCCTGGATATCCAAGATGTATGTAATGAAAGAGAACCAGTGAAAATTTCCATCCACGGGATGTTCTTTGAGTATGTTGTACGCTTTGAGAACATCTCATTGTCTTCTTTTGTTGCACTCGTTGAGAATGCGTAAAGGACAAACAATTTCGTTATGAGGCAATAGGAGGAAAGTAGTAAGCTCAACAAACGAGCAACATTCATGTCCTCAACTCGAAGTAAGCACTTTAACGGCAGTAAGAGACTCGAGAAAAATGCAAAAGCTCCTTCATTTCCATGCCTAATGAGCAAGGTACATGCCATCCTTGACTATTAGTTGTAGGATAAAGTTATCAAGTTGCCAAGAGTTGAGTGCCAACTTATGGAGAATGAAAGAAGAAATCTTAAATATTGTCAAGTTCGTAGAATGGTAGATCATCCCACTAAGGATTGTCAAAGCTTAAGAATGATATTCCATGAAAGGGTCTAAAATGGGGAGCTTGTCATTGATGATAAAGACATTTGCAATAACTTACTCCTAAGCCACAATACCTACATGGTAGCATATGAGTCCTTTGAAAGTGATTAGTGATTTGTTTGGGAAGAAAAAATAGGCTCAAGCTATCGCATTGCTTTTGTAAATAAAGAGCGCATTTTGCTACTCAATAATAGAAGTTTTATTTTTTTTAAACTCATCTCTGTATTTTATATCTTTTACATGCTTACTCTTCTTAAGCCCAAATGCCCCAGCACATCGACTTCCACACTTTAAGCCTAAGCAACACCTTAGCATCTTAGCTCTTATGCCTTAAACCCATTCTTACGCCTCAAGCCTAGGTAATGCCTTGGCAATTGGGTCTCATGCTTTAAGCCTAGGCTACACATTAGTAACTCGGCTCTCATGCCTTAAACCTGCTCTCATGCCTCAAGCTTAAATAATGCCTTAGCATCTCGGCTGCCAAGCCTTAAGCCAAAGCAACACCCTGGCATCTTAGCTCTCATAACTCAAACCCAAGCAAAGCTGAGGAAACACCTTAGCATCTTAGCTTTCATGTTTAGAGCCTATGGATCACCTTATCACACTAATTTTTACACTTCTAAGCCTAAGCAATGCCCTGATAATATAACCTTTGCACTTTAATCATAGGTAATACTAAGTAGTCAAGTAATGGGAATTATCCCCTTAACTAATATAAGAGAATTCTTAAGTCGAACCAACGCCAAGGCATCTCAACTCCCATGCCTTAAGCTTAAGTAAAGTCTTGATATCTTAACTTCGTATACTAAGCCCAAGCAATGCCTTGACATCTTGACCTCCTCGCCTTAAGCTTAGTTAAAATCTTGACATCTTAGTCTTTATGCCTTAAGTCCAGGTAATGCCTTGGCATTTCGACCCTTGTACTTTAAGCTTAAGCAATGCCATGACATCTTAGTGTCAAGTCTAGACAATACCCTAACATCTTGGCCTATATGCCTTAAGTCCAGGTAACCCCTTAGCATCTCGGTGTACATGCCTTACTCCTACATACTCCTTTGGCATATAGTTATAATGCTTTAAGCTTAGGTGATGCCTTGGTAAGTAACCTACATTACTATTGTGTTAAAGCATGGTTTGCTTTTAATTAAGAGTCAAATCAACTTGTTCTCCTAAAGTTCACCACTAAGTAACCTTTTTGGTAAAATAGCACTTAGCCAAGCATCGTTGCTAACTAATAAGAGCATTGACTCTTAGGGGTACGATGGAAATTAGGGTTGTGTGATGTAGACTATTAAAAGCATTGCCTTCTAGGCACATTACAAGTCATTGTAGCCAAGTAAAGCAATTTTAAGTAGCAAAGTAATGGGAAATACCTCCGCAACTAATGAAAAAAATTTTCTCAATCTCAAGCAATGAATGCCACTTTTTGCTTCTTTAGCATGATTGGAGACCTTTTCGAAAGGGATCACTTATGTCTAATTGCTGCAAGTGAGAGCTTATACTCCGATGCACGAGATGATTCTAGAAGCTCCTTAGATCATAGGAATCTAAGTTGCCTTACATTCATGACAACCCTTTAGGCGGCTCCTTAGATCATAGAGTCTAAGCTACCTTGAATGCTATGAGCTAAATGACTAATGGGATTGCTAATCAAAATAACTTTCCTCGTTGCTGCTAAGTGAAGTCATCACCTCCTAAGCGCATGATGACTTGCACATGCTAAAAAAAGAAAAAAACTCTTACTACCAAGAGGCCCTCCAATAATACGATGAAATGAGAAGGCACTAAAAAATTTCCTTAGAGCATAAAGTTCCCTTTAATGAAGGAACAACTACTCAAGTTGCTACCTTATCTCGATGAGACATGTCAACAATTAATGGAGGAAAGATATTAGGAAGTGTAGCGCATTGCTCAATGTTATATGTACATAAGTAGAGCAGTGCACCAGCATAAGTATTAATCTCATACCCCTCTCCTTGACTAGTACATAAACGACTGGTACACCACCATTGTCATCTTTAGAAAAATTGGGGATTCCCTATAATCCACCAAGTATAGATTACCACTTAACTTTCAATAGGCATTCAAGCAACCCTCTATGTTAAATAAGGAGAGCAAGTTCCCTAAAATTCATCACAGAAAGAATCTTGTTGTAGAGTCATGTACTAATATAAGGCTCACACACATACACATACACATACACACATACATACACACATATATGTATACACAGATGACTAATGAAGATATTCATGCTAATGACCAAGGCTCAGGACTTAGGTCCCAACTCCTCTTCGATCTTTGAAAGTGACTAATGAAGAGATGATGGTCTAGCATACTTCCTTCTAGCTTGTGTGTGAAAACCACTGTTAAGCAGAAGTAATGATGATAGGAAGGATCCTAAGCCCGCCGTACTTCTATCTGAAGTAGTGATGGCATGCAGGATCATAGCGTTCTTTAATAGAACCACATACTCAGGCCTCATGGTAGTGTACTCTACTCAATTGCTTCAAGTAGGCTTCATGGTAGTATACTCCACTCAATAGCTTCATCCCGATGACAACTACTTCTTAAGAAAAGCAAATTGAGTATGTAAGAGAGGTAATCCTCGCCTTTCATTATTGGAATGGAAACATTTTCCTTAATGGTGAAACGAGTGTTTACTTGAAGCTCTTCGTAAACAAAGCTCTCGATGTGTAAGGTCTGCTGGGCCCCGTTATGCACAACGCTTGTTATGTACAAGTTATGATGCTTTTAGGGCTTACTGTGCTTTAAGCCTACTCATTTAGTGCCTACAGCACTTGAGGCCTATCAAGTCTTCTTTTATTGTGATCCTAGAGTCCCTTCAAGTCTCATTACAGGAAGAGTTTGCTACGCTTGAGGCCTACCATGCTTGAGGCCTAATGGGGCCTACTACATTTAAAGCCTATTGAACAAGATGTTCACTATGCATGAGGCTTACTAAACCTACTACGCTCAAGACTTTCTCGTCTGAGGCTTCTCCATGTAAAGCCTACTATGCTTGAGGCTTGCTCACTCAAGGCCTTATGCACTTGAAGCTTGCTAGGACTTGTCACACTTAAAGTTTGCTCATTAGAAGCCAGTTTCTTACCAGGAAACTGCTTAACAAACTTTGACTCTTGAAGTGGATATTGAGGTTAATTGGGGGTAATTGATTATGATATTGTACTTGCAAGAGTAAGGGAAGAAGTTAGCAAGACAAGACATACATTATTTTTGAAAAATAAAACAGGAAGTGAAGAACAATTATAGTGGAAATATAGATAAAGGGAGAATGCCTACCATGCTTATAATGGTGTTAAATATTGAATATCCATTGATGATATCTCTAGATACTCGAACCGAAAATAATTACCCACCATACTTTTGTTCTAATCGTTTGTGGAAACCGCAACTAAGTGGAAGTGGCAATAGCACAAAATACTTTTGCCTTCTTTAGAAGAGTCACGTACTCTGGCTTTTCTATAGTGTATGCTACCTAATCATTCCATTTAGAGAGCGGCTCCTTCAGGAATGCGAATTAAGTATTAGAGAGAGGTAGCTTTCTCCTCTCACTTCTAAAGCGTAATGTTGAATCTCCTTGAATGGTATCACTAAATTCAATATGATGCTCCCGCTCGATAAACTAGAGACCACCATTAATGCAAGGTATTGCCAGGCTTCTTGATGCTTAGCTTTATCCTTTAATATATCTTTAGAAATAGTCTCATCTAGTCACTGTCTCGAGGACAAGAGATTGGTGGTGGACATTTATCTTGATGCACCAACAAGTACTTTGGATTTATTGCTTTCGTGCTTCAACTTGGACTGTTGTTCATGTCTTTTCTTGCTAGAGCATAAAGTAAAAATTATATAGGAGAAGAAAACTCATGAATTATCAAATTAAGTGAAGCATTGAAGCTTTAGAAAAACATTAGCAATTGATGGGCCAATGAATATATATATATATAAAGCTAAAGGTGGATTGATTTATAACACTCAAATATGAATTCTTCAATGTCGAAGCTAAGAAATTGAAGCAAGTTTGCAATTACTAAGAAGTATCATTACTAGCTCATCTATGTCGAAGTGGCATGAGTAATATGAAGAAAATAAAACGATAAAAAAGAAGAAGGGAGAAGCCATATCCATCGCCATGTCGAGGAATGTTATTAGGGGACGCTCACTATTGTTAAAAGTCCCTGTTTCATTTTTTATCTTGTCTAATATAAATAAGGCTAAAGAAGCTAAAAGTGCTAAAGAAGCTGGGATTCTCAAAGGATGTGAAGAATAATATTAGCGACGAAGTTAATGAGAATAGCTGTTAGTGACCGATTTATGCAACAAAAGAGGGATGTATATTTACCAATTACTGAAACATTCTAGAGGAACATTTTAAAGGATATCAAAGCAAAATTTTAAGCCAAACATCAAGCTGATATAAGCAGGTCAAAATTAATGGTAGCTGGCTCAGTATCTACATACAAATCAAATATAATTCCATGGACGATTCAAATGTCTTAAAGTCTCTTGCATAAGCCTCTATTATGTGCTGGATGCCATATATACATATATGTACTCCCAAAGACAGGAGGATTGTATTTGAGTCAAAGGAGGTCATAGTGATCATTATATTATACAGTTAAGGTGCTGAAGCAAGAACGAAGGTAGGTTAACTCGAAGATCAAAGATACATAAATCTTTATCTCGTGGGTGAGAAGTAAAAAATAATAATAATAAAGACCAAGCATTTTCCTTTTTTCAAGGGAATCATAAATTCGTCTAATCAAAATCAATACCATAGCCGAGATTCATCTTAAAGACCATTATGTTTATCTTTAAGGTGATTATTGAGCCTAATTTTTTTTCGATTTTTATTATTTTCCTTAACCTGATTAACATTAAACTTAATCCGTTTAGTATTAAACCTTTGATTAAGAGATAAGAAAAAACTTGGTTTTTTATTTTTAAAACCATTTGAAGTTATCATCTCATCAGAGTTGGAAAAAAGACTTAAGTTATAATTAATTAGTTAAATTGATTATAACTTATTTACTAGTTTTTTGATAAAACCAATTTTTTAAAACCGTTTTGAAAACCAAATTTTTTAATTCGAGGGTTAACTTTTTTAAACCCTTAATAAGTAATACTTTTAATTTTTTGAATTTAAATTTATCTTTCAAAACACTAATTCTAGAACGAAAAGAATAACTCTAAATCTATAAATAAATAAAATCCTATTTACACACAAAAAACAAGAAAAATAAAATTTATTCACAAAAGGAAAAAATAAAAAGTTTTCCCTATTTTAAATCACCCTATAGGTACTTACGTACCCTCTAATAGAGATCAGACTTTTCATAGTTTGTTTTTGAAAACGTTAGCAAATTGGTCTGTTTTAATCTTAAAAAAATAATCGCATTTACGTTTTTAACCCGATTCAAGTTATTTAAAAAAAATTTCTAAAAGGTTCTAAATTTGGTTTTTTTTTTTTTTGAAAATTCTAAAAACAATCCTAGTTTTGAAAAGATCAATTTTATTTTATTTTTGTTGAAAAATGACTTTCTAAGTAATAAAATGATTTTGAATTTTTAATTATTTTCTTTATTTTATCATTTTATTCATCATTTCATTTTTTTTCTTTATGTTTTACGGAATAAAAATAAACCAGACTTACCTTTTTATTATTTTCTCTTTTTCTTTTTCTTCTTTTTTTTGGATTTTTTTTTTGTTACAATTACAATAGAATTTACAATAAATGAGTAAATAAAAAAAATACAAAGAAAAAGAAATATAAAGAATTGAAACAAAATGCAAGATAGGGCCGGACCAAGGGAGATTGTGTGTACGGATCAGAAGGCTGGAGTAGATTACGAGTCGCGTTGGATCTGGTCTGGGCAGCAAATCCAATTCGTAGCGAAAGAGAGGTAGCAGCGGCACAAGGAGGTGATTTCAAGCCGATTTACACACTGAAAGGAAGGGGAAATGAAATTTTAGTATAGGGTTTACTAGAGATAATGGGGCTAGAACAAATACGGCGACAAAATAGTGGAAGTTTGGTTATTATTGGGTTTGGTTGTGGCAGTTGTGTGTTGGGCAGCTGGCTGGGAGTGAGAGAGGATCGAGGTTGGTATCGTGGCCGCTGGCTGTATGTATTGTGTTTCTGTGTGTGTGTCGTGTATGGTGGATGGTCATGCGGTAAAGAGGTAGCTGGTTTGGTTAGTACGGGTTTGGTTGTTGCTGCAGCAGTAGAGTGAGGCTTATGGACTGTAGCGTTGTTGTACTTGGGCAATGACAGTAGTAGACGAGTGGTTCGATATGTATGTGTTTTGCTGATCGTAAGTAGGGGTTCGGCTGTTGCATGGAGTTGAAAATGGATGAACCAGCTATTGTTGTTGGACCGTCGTGTAGATTGGTTCGAAGTGGATAGTGGTAAGGGTGATTGGGCTTCGGTAAAGGTGTGGAATTTAGCTCCTACATAGGCGTTGTGATGCTGTGTTGCAATCCGTATTGAAGGGGAATGATGTTGTTGTAGGGGTCGTGGGTCTGATGATTGGACGAGAGAGAGAGGGGGCAATTGGTGTGGTGCTGTATTCTGTTGTGTAGTGCGTGGTGGGTTGCTATTGGGTTGTGAATCGATAGGGGATCGCGTGTTTGTGGAGCTGTTGTCGTGGCTCAAGTTTTGGGTTGAGAGTGAGAGTATAGAGGCTATTGATGTGTGTTTAGGTCCGTTGACACGGCTTGCTCGATGTGTGGCAGTGAGTGTATCTGGGTTGTTGAGTGGGTTGTGTCGTTGGTTCGATGTGAATGGTGCGAGAGGGAGAGCTAATCATAGGTTCTAAAGCTTAATTATACTAGGAGGGCCATATGGAGTACAAGATTGGACAAAAAAACACATACTTGCACGTGGAAATCGCATGAAAAATAGTGGCAAAGTGTAGGGTGTGGGCTATTTTTTATATAGGAAAATGAGGGAAAAGGAGAGAAAGAAGAGTGAATTGGTTGCTAATGTGGTGCCACGTAGATGCTATATCAGACGCATCGCCCAATCGGGTTTTATCGCATGTTAGATCAATACGTGGCCCCAATCAGATATGATCCCATGGCATATATAGGTGGAAGAAAAATAAAAGGTACAAAATGCTTATAGTAAGATTTGAATCTTTGTAGTACCATGAAGCAGTAGTTGGTTTATACTTTATTTATATATACAATCAAATTATATATATAAACTAGATCGGTTTGGATCAGATTTAATTTTAAGCTCAAGTCCATTAATCATTTTCCTTAAGACTCAACCCAAATAGATTTTAAAAGAAAAACAAAGCTATTTCAAATTTTTTCTATCTTATTTTACTTTTAATTTTCTATTTTTTTGTATTTTTTTAATTTTTTAATTTCTAATATTTTTCCTAAATTTTCTAAATTAAAACCATTTTCCCTTATTCCAAAAAAAAAATTATAAAAACACAAGAGAGACAAAAATAAAATGTCTACAATAATAATTGTCACGAGATCTACACCATGAAATTTATTCAAGAGGTGGATACACTTCCTTCAAGTAATATATTTGGTGAAAAGTTTGAAATGGCGTAAACCATGGTAATCTACATATATATATTTCAATTATCCTTGATTTAGAGAAAAATAAATAAATAAAACAGTCCATGAATGCCTCAAGTACTAGAGTATCCGATCAAACAAGAAGGTATGGCTCAAGGCTTCTTGTCCTTCAAATTGATTAGTTCTGGCGATGAAGAGCATTCATGATGCATTTATATGAAGATAACACACACACACATGTATGTATGTGTGTATATATATATATATATATATCTACACACATGCCTGGTGCGATTTACCAACGACAAGGCTTCGGCTATTCGAGCAAGACTAAAGATCATGCGTTTCGAAGAAAGAATGATAAGTTCATAAACTTTATTACAAGGGTAAAGTGGTCGGCAACTCTAAAATTTATATAAAGAAGGGGGCCAAGATCAACTTACAGCCAAAGGGGAATATACACTGCTGCCGCAGAGGATTGAAGAAGCTGTTCAAGTACAAAGTAAGTATATGCGGTATTAAAAAAATTAAGATTTCAACGAAGTCCCAAAAAAGGCCGAGACTCGGGCAAGAAGTAACTGGCGCTTGGATTTTACGGCTTAAGAAAAAGAGAAAGAAGTATGGCTTTTGATTCCTCTAGTCTTGATAACTGTTAAGTTTACTCGGTACTTTATTTGAAGGAATATCGCAACTTAAGCTTAATTCACCTGATGTGTTGAATCGTGCAAACTCATTAGTAAAAGATGGGAGTTTGGACGAAGCAAACTTGGAATGGCAGAGAATTGAGAAACTGTTCATATATATATATACATAGATTCATAAATACATACATACATACATATATCTCCAAGGATACGACTACAAAGATATACATAAATACATAAATACATACATACATTAATCTTGAAAGTTGATAGATTTAGAAGATATGTTGATCTCTAGAATATGATATATGATATTGATCAAGATCCTTTTTGGAAAGGTGAAAATATTATGGGAAAGTAAATATTTAAAGAAGAGATTTAGAAAAAAAAAGATTCGAAGCGGTTTGTTGCCAATGTGAATGTAGTAAGGAAGAAATACACCAGGGAAAGCATGGCTTGGTTCCATATTTTGCCCCTTACGGAGAGAAAAGTTGAATATGGAGCATGTTTTTATTGAATAAAATAAAATAATAAATGAACAAAGTGTAATGTGCTTCTCTGGGTGTGAATTCCATGACATAAAGGGCCCGAATATTCCCTTTAAACCAGCAAGACTAATATGAATACAACAAGTATGCACAATCCGTCGATATTGAGGATGTTGAAAATACAAATATATCCATATATATATGTGTGTGTATGTATATGTATATATGTATGAAGGAAAACTAATAGAATTTGACTTAATGGGATGACGTCATGGCAAAAGCTATTACTCTTGTCAAAAAATCCCATTTCATCCATAGAAAGCATAGCATAAGATCTTAGCGTCTCATCTCCATCCATTGAAATTGAGAAGAAAAAGGAAAATTGAAGTCACTAATCCCAAATTGGCACCAGAGGTTAATTTGACAAATCAAATAAGAGAAGTCGAATTGAGCTGTGTAAAAACAATTTTCTATGAATGAAGATTTATCACATTAGGGAAAATATAATTCCTGCAAGCTTAAAGTGACATTTACAATTAAACAAAATTACAAGTTTATGCATTGAGGTATATAAAGTTGAAGTGCTAGCGCAAGATGAAGTTTTCAACTATGAGAACGCATTGGGCAATAGTGCTACGCTTCATAATGCAAGGGCATCAAATAGCAATCTAACTATTCAAAGTAAGCAATTGATACTCAAAATACCTAAACTCCATCCAAGAATTTTGGTTAGGAGGCAAAATGTACAGGGTTGAAAATTTATTATATTATCATTGGACCAAACTCACTATTTGTTTTGCTTAACTCTTTGGACTAAGTAACAAGGTCTAAAGAGTCTAGTTTATAATTGAGATGATTCAGGGAGATTTGGTTTGGTGGGATCAAAATAGGGATTGTTGAATCGGTCTATTCGCCTCTAAACTTTCCTAAGTAGACTCATGTACCATAAGGCTATTAGCCTTGAGTCCTTTGAAAGCTCATTCTAAATAATTATGAAATGAGTAAAATTCTATCTCATTCATCAATCATCAAGACGATTCAACAGATATCATTAAACCTAAGAATCTATAAATACTCAGCTATTTTTTCTTATTTGATGCAACTCCAAATATAAGAGAAATACTGTGAAATTTCTACTCTCTAAGATTAAAACAATGTTCGAGCAAAGAAAGAATGATCTTAGCTACTCAAGAACTACAAGGTTGATGTCCTTGATCCCCTAGGCTCCTTTGTTTGTTATTTGTGTATTCGAAGCTTTAGGATTGTTTGTTCCTTCTCCTTACCATTCTCTTTCTGATTATCCCATTAAGTATCATCTTCACATTACTTCTCTAAGGTAACATGCAATGCAATATTCACGTTATTTACACGAGACCGCTCCATTAGAACCCTGACATCTACATTGCCTTAAATATAATATTTTATGTTAATACACAAAATTCATTCAATAACTTAAATATAATTGATACCTTACAAATATTTTAAACAAATTATGGAATATATAAACAATTTACAAAACTTAAAATTTTGGTTAATAAAATGAAATTAGTGCTAAGCAATCAATATTTTGGTAAAAGAACATTAACATTGCTTTAGTAATACTAATTATTACCATTTAAAAATTTTGGATAAATATGAGAAGTATTATTGTTGTGACTAGTGGACTCTTACATGCATACAATTAATGTTGATATTAATAAGATATAAGTGAGTAATAGAGAAGAGATAAAAAATGGTATGAAAAGTTAATTTATGGAATTAAGGATTTTTGGTGTCTTATTGATAATCAATTAAATACAAAAAAATTTAGCTTGATAATAAGTCATTAATTTTCAAGATCTTGAATTGGTAAATAATTTCATAAAATAATTCTCAATGTAAATTGATTAAATACAAGTTATTTTACCATACTATAATATAATATGATTGTTTCTAAATGCTTATTGTCATTAATACTAATTAGTATTGATCCTTTAGCATATACATATAAATATATTATTTGTTTAATACTTCAAGTTGAAATATGGTATAAAATATTATTTTTTTAAGAAGGAAACATAAATTAAAAAAGAAAATTAATATTAATTAAGAGCTCTAAGTAAATGCACAAATGCAATTGTATTCATTAAATATCGGTAATGAATCTACTATAATTTTGAATAATAAGATAATTTTTTTTTTTTTTGCTAACAACATGTTATACAATTAATAGGAAACAGGGGTTTCAAACCTATTCCATCCCTAAAGGAGATCACTGTAATGGAATAACAAAATATATAATGTCATAAAAAATTTTGTATAATATAGAAACTACTAAAAAAATACTTAATTATGATAAATGTGTAACAAAATCATATCCTAAAATTGAAAAAATGAATGCGAGAAACACAAGATCATAATATATCAAGGTTTTTTAAGATAAAATTATGATATTTTAAGAAACTATGTTCTAACCTTTGTCAAGATGCCACAATTAAAAGAGGGAAACGATTTTTTGAGATGTGTTTCCCATGTGAAAATATGATAAGTGGCTCTTTAGATGATGATATCTTTATATTTATTATTGATGAAAGATAAAATAGGATAATCCAAATTGATTGAATAAAAATAAAAATAAAATATAAGCTCTGAAATTTCAAGTTGTCTAGCAATATTCATATTTTCTAAGATATCACCACATTTGAACTTATGAATTGGGACAGAGACATGACCTTTACTCTTATGAGAGGCAGTGGGAATTTTCCACAATGAGCGAAAGCATAATGAAAGCAATTAGATAAGAAATTGCAAATATGTTTATTTTGATGAATAAGAAAAGTCTCTTGTTTACAATAAAATACTAGCATATTAATGCTTACTAAATATCT
Source organism: Lumnitzera littorea (assembly GCA_024138015.1). NCBI lineage: Eukaryota > Viridiplantae > Streptophyta > Magnoliopsida > Myrtales > Combretaceae > Lumnitzera > Lumnitzera littorea. The sequence goes on from JAMXBB010000008.1 coordinate 77,532,694, forward strand.
AGAAATACAATATTTATAGAAAAATGACTTTTCATTCAATCATGTATAAATAGAAATTGTTCTTTTGATAAAATGTATTAACTAATAAGTTATTTAAGCTATTATAAATGTCAGAAATGAACAATTAATTATCATGGTTTCTAAATGATAAAACTAAATTAATATACTTTTAAGAAAATAAAGACAATCAACGTTAATGGTAACACGTGTTTAGAGATAGTCCGCATTACGATCTTGGTTCATAATGGTAAAATAACATCACATTTAAAAGAATTTTAAATGAAAATAATTCTATTAAATTATTTGTGTAATTCAATATCTTAAAAATGAATGGCTTGGAATTATTTGCACAATTCAAAGGCTCATGATGTCCTTACACTTATTCTGGATGAAAGATAGAATAAGATAATCTGAATTCACTGAATGAAAAAGAAAAGAAAAAAAGTAGACTTTGAAATTTAAGACCTCCTAGTAATATTCAAAATTTCAAGTTATCACCACTTTTAAACTTATGATGCAAATAGATAAGAAGTTTAAAAAAAATGTTTAGTTTAATGAACAACAAAAGTTTTGTAATTTCAATAAAATAATAAAACATAAATGCTTATTGATATACACTAAATCTAACTCTACTTTTAAACAAAAGCGTATTTTACTAATAAGTGCAACGGGTTACATATATATAGTATAATACTAGTGAGACCAAATCAAACCTATACGGTCTACAAGTACTAGTACTTCACCTATCTCTTATTATCTTGACATAGTAGATCTAAGCATGAAAACATAGAAACCCTAAACTAAAGTAAGATTTGAACAAATAGTAAATAAAAGAAACAATAGAATTAAAATCACTCAATTTCATAATTCCTCAACTCCCCTTGAGAATAACTATGTAGCCCATCGTATTTTTGGGTAGTAAGAACTTCTAATTTATACTAATACCTCTTTCAGGGATATTTATACCTAATCCTCAATTGATTAATTAGAAATTCTTCCTAATTTAAACCCTTAGATTACATTATCAGCATGTGAATTCTACTATTAGATTTGACCCCAATCCCAATGATTTATATCGTCCTATTTCTAGGATTACATGCAACTCTTTTTCATTATGTAGCTCTATTCATATATAGGATCTCTCAATCTCTACATATAAGATTAAATAATATGGTAATACTTTGGATATATTAATCCATAACAATTAAAAACACATAATTATATCGTCAAAATAGAAAATTTAATAAATTATAAAACTAGATTACATAATATCCCTAGATTCATTAAAAGCCTTATAATAAACTTAATATAAAAGACTAACAAAACGATAAGAAGAAACATGATAAGGTAAAAGAAAAGAAAACCCCTCAAAATTCTTCCTTGTCTTGTTCCTCCAAAACCATATGCATTGACCAAATATAACATAATACAATACTCTTTTCTCAAAAGGGTCTCCGAAAGGTCTTCTTATATTATATTGATTTTTGTTGTTTTAATATTTTCAGTAGAAAAGCTAATGCTATGGCCAATTAAGCTATATAGGAAAGGAATGAATGTTTGTTATTGGGATTCCCCCATTTCCTTTACTTTCAATGTTAAAAACAAAAATTGAGAATAGACCCTCAATACAAGGAATGGCTAATTTGTATTTCTTTCTTATCAATAAAATCACCTTTAGTGTAAAAAAAAAATATTAGGTTGAAAACTTGTAAGCATATGTGAAAATTCACATTTACTAAATATGAGAATCTAGGTAAGCACATGAAAAAGGAAAAGGAAGGGAAAGAAAGTTGTAGCCACTAGTAAAAGATAGTCCCCTAATTTGGTTCATAAGTATGTCTTTTAAGTAGAGGCAAAGGAAAAAAATAACAAATAAATAAACAAAATAATAAATGGTGCCTCAAGAGAATTGATCCATATACACATGCATAGAAAGGTGCTTCTCCAATGCTTCATAATATGACTAGCCCAAAGTCATTCTAATTGTAATTGCTCCTTCGACAAGTGCATGAGCTTTAGCAAATTGAGTCCAATCTTCACAACAAATATTATGGTTGAGTTTAGTTCTCTCACATGGTAGGATTGTGATCAAATAAAGATTACATACATGTATTCGTAGATGTATTCATTTATTGCCTTAGGGGCAATATGATTTTAGTTAGGCTATATGGTAATGCGTGTAAGTAAGCAATACTGTGAGCTTGCATAATAAAAAGACAAAATTGTAGTGTTAGCATCAAGCTCTTATAATATGACCCATCAATAAACAAAATATTCAATTATGTGAGTGTACTTAGCTATAATGTAGCTATTTTAATTAGTACATATGCTCTAGGTAATAGCCTTAGCGATTTGAAGGAATATTTTTAATGCCTAAACTGTTTAGATTTCATTTGAAGGACTTTGGTCAAGGGGACACAATGTAGAGGAATAAAATAATTTATGGGCATTAAGCTCACTAATGACCTAAGCTTCAATCTTTAGGCTACATGATAGTGCCAAAAAAGTGAATCTATGAACTTAAGAAGATTTAGGGAGATTTACCATGGTTAGCTTAGAGTATTGATCATTGGACCAACCTTTTTAAAGAAGCTCTTGCACTTAGAGAGGTTATCTATGGGCTTGGATATTATAGGATCCCATAGAAATCAATCAACAGGAGGACTCATCTTGATCGTCAATCCTTAATGCAATCAAACAAATGTAGTTGATAGCCTGACTCTATAAATATCTAAAGGTTCTCTTCAATTGAGATGATATAGAAATTAGGAAAAATGCTAACATAGTGTCAGACTGCTAAAGCAAAAGATTAAACGAAGCTTAAAAGTGAAGAACAAGCTACCTCTCATCTAGAATAATAGGATTGATGTTTTATAACTCTTTCACCTATCACTAGTATGTTTGAGCTCCTTCAGACTACCTACTTCTCCTCCTTGCCTCCTTTTCTCCAAGTCATCCTTACGTATCATTCCACATTGCTCTTCTATGGCCACATATAGCACAAGATAAACACTACATGCATATGACCATTGTAACTAAATCCTTGCATATACACATTACATATACCACTTAAGTAGAATATAGGGTAAATTGTTATATTCAGGGCATGCAATCTTAGCAAACAAGTTGCAAAATAGCAAGCACAAGAAAGTAAATGAAAGAAGCCCATGTTCTTTAAGTTGAGAGATCAAGTCTGGATACATATTGGGAAGGTGATTTCCAAGAGTAAGAGCTTAGAAACTATCACTCAAAGCAAGTGGACCATTCTAAGCTTCAAAAAAGATTGATGACAACGTACATAAGATTGATTCATTAGGTAATTATGGAGCTTCTACCACATTTGATATATCTGATTTGTCTCCCTAAATACCTAAAGAAGATGGAGACTAGTAATATATGAGGACAAATCTTTAATGGCCTTGAGGAATGATAAGAGTAATGCTTCTTCTAGATTGATAACTAGAGCCTAAGATAGAGGATAATTGTTGATTATGAATTCTCAATGGAGGGAATTGGGCCTATGTTTAGCCTGATGTCACTTTTTTAGTCCTATACAAGTAATAAATGTAAGCTATTAGGGGATGTTGGAGGGGTCTTGGGTTTATGCACTATGACAATTAAGTCAAGTAGGTGGTTAAGAATAAATAACCAATAATAAGTAATAGAGAAATGGTGGTTAGATTCCGATTCCTTTGCTTAGAGTATGTCTCAAGGTATTTGTAGGAGAGGAAGATACAAATAATATGGTTAGTAAAACGTTGGGGGCCTCCTGTATATTAGCTTTGGGTAAAGGGACTCTTTGGAGATGATACCCTTGCCATATTTATTCAATACCTTTTATTCCTCTCACTTTATATAAATGGGCTGCAGGCCAGCTTATCCTTAGAGGGCTTGGGCAAAAATTGCGCTACTAATAGCAAAATCTCACTCATAGAATCTTTATGAATCAACCCACTTAAGATGAGTAAGATTTTATACTTGCATCTAAGTTGCATCACAAAGTTTTAGAAACAAATGTGTTAGTTTCACATGGTACTATGTAAGATTAAGACTTTAAAACTTTAGTTTTAAACACCATCCAATTTAGCAACATTACTTTGAATGAAAGAGAATCCATAGAATGCCATCCAATTGGGTCCTTGTGCTTGTCTAATTGACCCGTAAATGATTAGCATCCATTTAAAAGAAGCTTCCCTTCCATTTGAACAACTAATTCAATACGATGATTCCTTAGTTTCTTCATAGACAATTGGCTATTCTTACTCATTCGAATGGCCAACAACATTTAACAAATTATTTATTATTATTTTCTATTCAGTTATGCTTTAAAACTCATTTTACTTTTACTTTTGCCTTACCGACTAATAAGAGTTTATTTCGTATTACCTTTTTCATTATTGAATAAATAACTTTTAGGATAAGGTGATTTTTCCTCTTAAACCTTAGTTTTTATCAATTACTTAAATTATAGCGAAGTTGGTAAAAGGTAATACAAAATAAACTTTGATTAGTCCATGATAATCACGATACAATAATAGTATTAGTGTGATGGTGATATGATGGTGATAGGGTAATGATGGTGGTGGCAATGTAGAGTTAATGATGTTAGTGTAGGTATCAATAATGATTACTTTAGGGTAGTGATTTAGGCAACAAATCGGCAGTAATTGGTTGTGATATGATGACAATGGTGATAGTGATTATAATGGCGATTTTAGTGGTATTGGTGAGATGATGGTGGTAGTAGTGGTACATGTTGATAGCAGTGAGAATGGGGTATATATTAGTAATAATTATGTGATGATAGTGGTAAAAGTGGCCATAATGGTTTTAATGGTCTAAAAGGTTGATAGTAATGTAAATAGGGTCATCTCACAATGATGATAATGGTTAGAGGAAGTACTTACGATGGCAATGGTTGTGTAATGATAAAGGTGGTGGTGCCAGTAGTTATTACGCTCAAATGATACTCTATTTATGACAACATGTTGCGTATTTCACAAAAGTTAGAGAATAATGTTCACCATTATTCAATAACTACCATACAACATACAAGGTGTGTCCTTATTCACATATGATATTTAGTGGAAGTGTAGCTTTTAATGGGTAGTAGAGAGCGAATTTAATAAATTACCATTCATAAGCTTAGGAAGTAACAAGAGTACATAAGTCTTACAATAAGTATTATAAACTTTATAATTAGAAATTTAACAAATTTCTTCATTGCTCATTCCAGTCCCATGCCTTACTCCCTTACCATGGGCATATTGTGTCGTGAGGTTAGCCAAAATATATTCCAAAATATAATCATTATAGGGGTATAAGCTAATATAACATACACTATGCATAAGTAACCACATATGAAATATAACAATATTTGCAATGACACAGTATAATGTATATCATATGGTAATATGCCCTTCATAACAAGGATTGGGATTTACAACAAGTTAAGATCGATGTTCCATTCATTTAGGGCCTAAACTCTACACTTTCCAAAAACTCATGCTTAAAAAAAAAGTTTTTCAAGGAAATTGTTGTTACAAAAATGCTCTTAGGTTTTTATATGAATAGCGCATGCAATCTCATGCATCCCTTAGTAATAGTCCTACGAACTCAACTTTTAATTGGCAGACAAAACTCTCTAGATGCTAGTAGTTTTAGCTTCTAGTTAAGGCAAGATCATACAGCATAATCCTCCCATTTGTTAACTTACAAGTGCCTACGACATGATCTTTTCTACCATTTGCACGTGCTTATGCTTTTCTTTTCACAAGTGATTGACCAAATAATTACAACAACTCAGGCAAAAGAGTAATTCAAAATGCAATATTAAGGGAGTTTGACAATTAATTAGCATCCAAGAGCAAACAAAAAATGCATAAGCACTTTCCCTTTATAAGCCCCACAAACATACACATTTCTTTATCTTGTCATTTCATGTGCAACTAAGTACAAACATAAGCAAATGATAATAGTTGATGCTTACTCAACCATTAAGATCAAGGATCAAAATAGTACCCAAGGTAGTGAAGTACGTTGTCAAAGTCACCTGTATATAAATAAAGTATATAGCTAGTGATAAGAATACAGGTTATGTCAAGTAAACATTAGGCTTTAGAAACTTGAGTGTAACTTTGTCGTTTAAGTTAGATTCTTACAATCTAATAGTCATTTTGAAGATATTTAAGTGTATTTTGATATGGAATGAAAATTTTTAGGAATGTGTATGCACATTTTCATGTGCAATCTAATATAGTTCATTGATTACACAATTAGGGTTTTCAATGTTATTTTATTACTTAGCTCCTTTCATTTGTATTACTTTAGGTCTATTCTCTTATGAGCTACTCTAAATGAAGTGTTTATCTATCTTGTCATGGATCACATGAAATTATTGTTTACTTTGCATATCTAAGTTCTTATTATTTTCTTTAATAAGTGAACCTTAAGCTTCTTCTTATCATGTTTGTTATCTTTAAGTCATGTAAGGAATTTAGTAAGATTATATTAACCATTTTTTCAAACACCCATTATTTATTAGTTGTTTAGTGACTTATGTTGGTTTTAGCCCATAAAATGGTTACTTACTTAAAGCAAGTATAGGGTTAGTAGTTGTCTAAGTGCTACTTAAATTGGATTTCATCTTCTTATTCTTATTCTGACACTACGACAAATTAGATGATCAAGCTTAGATTTTTTATCCCTTATTTTCTTATTTTAAAATACTTGTGATCATAGCTTATAAGACCAATTTAACTATTGTGTTTACAGTTTTCTTACTAACTCCAGGTTTAATTCCCTTTCGTGATCTCATCTTACTTACTCCTTTAGTTTTGTCCAAATGATTTCCTAAACTAATAAAGTTATCTAAATCATGTTGTACGATGTTGAAATCACTACTATTAAGTTTTAGCATGCTTATGTATATTCATGATTCCAATTTCTTTTTCATTTTCTACTTAACCATCTTTAATTACAACTATTTTAGCTACAATATTCTAAGAGATCTCCATTTTTCACTAAGATTCAAGAACTTAAGTTAAGGTTAAGAGATTTTCCTACTTGCTTAAAGGTTGCACCACTAAATGAGTGATCTTTGAGGACTCCTTTACAACTACTTAATTTGATGCCAATACCTTAAACTTCTAACTTTTTTGGCTCCAAATCACCTTGTAATAAAAATTTGAGTTAGCTTTTCTTCCTTGGCTAAGGGTTTTGGATTCAATAAGATAGGAAGCGAAGATTTCTACCTTTTTTCTTTTCTATGTGATATTTGGCTCCCAAGCTTATTAGAACCCTAATTGAACATATCAAAGTGAATTAGCTACTTGAAGAAACCCTGGGCTCTATGAACTAAGGTTATGGTTAAGGAACTTTACATTAAAATTTCCTTTGTTAAGAGTTAGTTGAAGATGATAGCTTCCTTTTTGTTCCAAGATAGGAATGAAACAAACACAAGTTCAAGTTTGCACTAATAAATCGAAAATGAAAGGGATAGGGGGTTGTTTCCTTGCCTAATTGACTTCTTTCCTTATGTTGATGAGCTTATGATGTCCTAGTCATCCAAACAAGAGACTACTAAGCTTCCTCATCTAGTTAACTTACAAATAGATATATGATAGGAACTAGATTGAATACTTACCCTTTAGAGCTTTAGATAATGATTAAGGAAGATAAAATGTAGCAAATTGAAATGGAATAAATAGGGAGGGGCTTCAATTGGTTCTTGGCTTAATGGGGAATGGGAGGAATTTCTAACAACAAGACTCCTGATTAATGCACTAGTCCTTACCATTATGATTTAAGAGATTTTCATGTCACTCTTTGTTCTTTCCTTACCATGACCTAAGGATAAGTGACACTCCTAGGCTTCTACGTTCTTAAATGCATTCACATAGTGTTGAATTTTATGAATTCAAATGTCTGGCATGTGGAATTTAGGGCATAGTTCACATGTAGAAGAAATTGGATAAGGTTTGATTTGTTTCTTGTCTTAATTTTGATATCGTGTGATCTAATTCTTGATTTTTATGATATGTATTTAGTTATACTAAGTTTCCTTGATTTGTAGTGTAAAATTCACATCATTCATTTAGGAAACGAATATTTGAATCAAAGGTAGGATAATTGATGCACGACTAAGCTTTCCATTTTTCTTTCCTCCCTTCTCTCTCTTCCCATGTCATGCAATAGTGCATGCAATAAATGGTCATTTATGTTGACTGATTGATTTGTACTTCTCATGTTCTTTACTCCTTAATTTATGGGATACTATTGTATTTCTTAGTTTACTTGGTCATGATGTAGTCTAAGTAGGCAATGATAGCTAGATTGGTGATGATAGCTTACTTCTTAGCCTCTTACATGAAGATGTGTAAGTGTAGTTTTTTCTTACATTCTCAATCCCGATCTTCCTTATCTAACTTAGTTCCCTATTTCGATTAGTACTTTGTAAGAAATTGCTAAATTTCAAACTTCTCTTCAATTGACCTTTTTAGGGTTCACGCTAGGTTGGTTTAGGGATTTCAAGGAAATTTTTGTTAATTTGTTTAATTTGGAACTTATCTCTTAAATCTCGTTTAATAATTTCAAACTTATCTCCAAAATCTTACTTAATGATTTTTAGATCACTTTTAATTATTTGTTGATTACCGAGTTAATCTTGGTATTTATAGTGATGTCAGAGTGGTGGTGTTAATAATGTCAAGAAGGTGGCAATGGTTATAGTCTAGTCACTTCCATTTAGACTTTATTATAAAATGTGTGGAGTTAGATAACAAGTTCTAATTTAATAAATTCATGATAGAGATAAGAAATTTATAAGAAAAGGGGAAAAAATATTGTAAGTATTAAATGTAATCCAAAACTATGGCCAAAGTAAAAAAAAAAAAAAACTTAGAAATCTAGTAGATAAAATCTTGTGTTAATACACAATCTTAAATTAGCTTAATATTGTAGTTTCCTTTTTTTTTTTATTGAAATCAGGTCTTGAGCACTTGGTTCTACATGTCACTTAAGTACAAGTTTCATCTTCCCTTATGGTATCCTAAATCAATAACTCAAAGGTGTAGCAATGTCTTAACGCCTATAATCTATGTGTAGAAATAAATTATATGACAAATACTCTTTGGTCAAAGGAAAGCTTTAACACTATCAAAGTGTAACAAAGCTATTGTTGGTGAATTTTGGAGGTTGGAAATATCTTGTAAAGATAAGAAAAATACTTGGTACTAGGGCCAATCCAATACGGCCACTCCAATGCCTAAGTACGTACGTAGGAATGAGAAGGGTAAAGTAAAGAAGTTAATAGTTATCACCTCTCTTATAGAGTTTCGTTGCCGTTTTTATAGGAGATTGTCATATCTAAAGAAGTAGTTATCGGAATAACTATTGAGATACATGAAAGCTTGTTGATTAAACACCTTCCTTAAAATATAGAGAAAGCAAGTAGTTATGTAATATAACCATGCTTGTGATAATTTTTGGTGTCATGAACTCAAATTCAAATCAGTAATGGATTTGTGTTACTCGGTATAGTGCTAAGAATGTCGATTACTCAATGATTTGCTAAGAATATAAATTACGGGGCCTATCAGCAACTAAATAGACAAGTAAGGCGGGTAGACGAAAACTGACTATTAACACATAATACTTTTTTCTTTTTCTTTTTTTTTCAAAATGATTCCTTTTGCTCTTTCTCCAACACTTAAGCTTAACTTCCTAAACAATGATAATTGAAACTCGAGACTCCTAATTTTTAAAACCACTTTGAAAAAAATTACTTTTTCTTTTTCAAGAAAATCCTTCTGTTTGCTAAACAACTTTTCTAGGTTTGAATCAAAATTGAAGGGAAAAAAAAAACATTAACATTAAAATAAGTTGCTTCCTTTTTGCATTAAACCACTCATTCTATTGAAAGGTCTTATGGGTTTTGCTTCAAAATTGAAACCTTGTAAGATTTTCAAGTGCCTTAATAGAAATTATAAGTCCTAAATGTAAAGCAAGGGGTTGGGGGCAAAGATGAATTGGTTGTTATGGGATTTTAAACTTAAGTTTTAAATTTAATCCCCTTTTAGATTTTCGCATTCGAGACACACTTAAGATTAAAGCTATATGCATCTGCTTGCTTTTGCTTCAAATGAAATATTAAGATTTGCAAATTTTAGCATAGTATTAAACAAGCCATAAGTCAAATAACATAAATAAAATGAGAGCAACGATAGAGAGATAAAGCCCATATTATAGAGATTCAGCCACTTATGCTATCCTAATTAATATTGTCAACTCAATCATTAGGAATCTATTATAGCTTTTCAAATAAGTTTAAGTGAGTTTTACTGGTTTGCCAACTCCAGCAATATCGCAACACCTAATGGAAGTTATCGTTCATATAACCAATATGGTTCTCCCGACACTTCACTTGCCTAACCTAAACTAATCATTTATAGAATGCCTATACTTCTCTTTCACTTAACCTCTGAGTATCAACGACCACTTATAATGGATAAACTCATAATAAAAATCCCATATAAGATACACTTTTTGAAAAGTACACCATAAATACTATAGTAAAAAATTCCCTCCTAGTAGTAAAAATAAAAAATTTTGGAAGTTTTTCAAATCTCTTCATATAAGTGAATAATTAAGAAAGGGGAGTTGAATTGATTGTTAACAAAATTATAAATCTTAACCGATTTTTATTTTTTGATGTTCAAAATTAACAAACTATACTAAACTTGTTCTTTAATTTCTAACGTATAAAAAATATCATAAATTTACATTAAAAATTTGCATGCAAAGGCAAATTTATCACTTCTTTTACTCTAACCTTTTACTTAGGTTCTAATTTATTTATAAAACTTCTGATTAGCCGTCTAATCATATGATATTGCTTTTGATAAATATATCTTAAAACAACTAAATTCAAGTAATCAATCAAACATAGAATAGTAAATAAGAGTTTAAAGATCAGAAAATCAAGCATTAATGTATAGCTTCTACCTTATGTGTTAGTTCACACTTCCAACCTACGGCTAAGGATATAGTAATGCATATTGTAGTTCTACTATTTTAAAGAAGCTTTTACAATAAAGTTAATAGATCATGCGATCTTGCCTGGCCTTCCAACCCTCAACAATAAGATTATGCAAGTTTACAAAATCTTCCTTACAAGTTCTTTCAAATAGTCTTCCTAATTTTGAAAGAGATTAATAACTCATTGAGGATTACAATAGATTTCTTTACACTTTAGCACAATGCTTAGTAAATAATGTATTGTATTCTTTCTCTCAAGTTTCTAGTTTCTCTTAGCTATTTGATCACTTAAACAAGTCTCAACTCAGTGAAAAGTATCTAGAAAACTTGTGTTGCTCATATAATCTTCCTTTTTTCTTCTCTTTCTCTTTTTTCTTCTTCTTGTTTTTTTCCTCTTGTGTTGTTCTCTTCGTCACTTATTTAGTTGTAGCTCAACATTTAATTCTTTTATGGTAATAACCATTAAATGGCCATTGTTTTCTAAATCTTTGTGATCTCATTGCTTTGTTGTAAGCTTCTCTGTCATATGATTCTTTCCTTTGAAGTTATCACATATTTATAAAAACTTTTCTTTTGTCCATATACTTCATAGTTTTTATGATCATCATATTTGTAAGATTATATCCTTTAGATTAGATGTACTACCCAAATATATCTCAACAATGCTACGTCTTTACCTATAAATGTCTTTCAATTTTCTTTTCTTATGCTTCTATTCTTATCTTATGATTATGATGTTTTAACAACTGATTTTTTTATCCTTCATCTATCATGTCTGCATCAACTTCTATTGATAAATACTTGTCATTCTGTGTTGTAGACATGCAATATATGATTTTGGTCATTCCTTTCGTTGATTATCTTGTGGTAATAGGTATTTCTTGTTCTAAGTTTAGTATTGATACTTTTTTCTTAGGTTCCAATCTTTACAAATTAATTATTTTATCATTTCTGATCTAAAAGTTATTTTAACTTCGTCCTTTATTTTTGCTTAACTTAAGTTCCTTTATAAGAATATAAATCTGTTTATCCTACACTAAGTAAGTTGACTAGTAATATTAACATATATTTTGTTCTCATCAATATACCATTTGTCTTTCCAAAAAACAATGATATATAAACAAGCAAATATTCACATAGCATATATAATCATAAAAAGATTTTTTTTTTTTATTTAGAAACAATTTTGTTTTTTCTATCTAGAAATAATCTAAATTCAAAATTGGCATTTCCTCCTTCTCCTCCTGACTAAGTGATTGCATTTTTATATCATTTTTCGTACTCTCTTATACTTTTTTCTCTATAACATGTTTCATACTTTTTCTTATGTATATCATTTTTCATACATTTCGACCCTTTTTGTTATCATCAAAATAACAATATGATTGTAAGGGTTTTGATAATGAAATGTGAAGATGTTTTATTCATTAGAAAAATGAAAATTACAAAAAATCATAAATTTTCATTTATTCTTCTTCTTTTTCATCTAAGATCATCCTAAGAAGTCTTCGATTGGCTTCAATGGTCCTCAAGGAAGTGTTGCTCTCTTTAGAAAAGTATTGCTGTCAATCCAATGGTTTGGTTCATAAAATTTTCAAAGATTCTTTTTCTTTTCAACAAGCTCTTTCTTTGAAAATGGTGATCGTGTTTTTTATTCAAGGGACTCGAGATGGAGCCTTTTCTTGACTTTTGAATCTCTGATAACTTTCTTGATTTTGGAATAACTAGAGCTTTTATTTTGCTTCTTCATTTTGTACGGCATGTTGTGATTTCGAGTTTGTTATTTTAAGTGTATAGGCTCTCTAAGAAGGGATGTATTTATAGATAAAGAAAACAAGGGTAGGTTGTCTTTTAGATGGTAATAAATCATTGGAAAAATTGCATGGACATCCCTTGAAAATTTTTAAAATTATATAGACGTCCACCGTTTTTAAAAGTTAGCACTTAATACCCCTGAAACAAAAGTGAGTCCCATTTCCCTTACCGTTAGACTGTCACGTATAGATTGGGTTGGCATAGATAATGATTTGGCAATGTATTTATATATATTATTACTTAAATTAACTGAAATTACAAAATAAAAAAATAGAAACATGAAAGATACATTTGAAATGAATATATTTAAACCGACCAACATAGTAGAAATTCGACCAAATTAATTTAACTTATGAATTTTCAACCAAATAATCAAATATATAAAAGCTTAAAGAAATTATCTCTATATCAGAGATCTAATTTTGATTGCTATCATATTTATAAATTAACCATATATCTTAAATTTTAATTTCAAGCATAGAAAATTTAGAATAGGTTTATAATTATATTTAATCCACCATGATCGTGTTATACAAAATTTGAATACATTATACATGATAATAGCTTATTCTAATTATCCTAACAATTACTTCTATGGTATTCGATAACAACTGTATATAATTAGCTTATTTATCTTTTTACAAACACATCAACAATAATGGTATAATAATATATACCTATGATTTTTTTCCCCTTTAGTAATTAGGTGAATAAAAATCTTTCGTTATATTATCGTTTGTTATTTTTTTTATTGATGTGATCACATCTCGATTTATTTATTTATTTTTTTGTTTTCTACCTTTTTCTTTTTTAACGTTTTCTGCCATTTTTGGGGAAAAAAAAGTTTTCTACCATTTCATTTTTTTAATCATCTAATTTTTTTTAGTTATTTTTCTAATTTTAATTAATTTAGTCAACAATATATATAAATAAATTGCCACGGCATAGTTCATATTAGCTCACTTTACACATAGTAGTCTAATTAGCAAAGGAAATAGAACCTACACTTGTTTCAAAGGTATTAAGTTTTGACTTTTGAAAAAGGTGGAGGTTCGTATAATTTTGAAAGTTTTCAGGAAGTGTTCGTGCAATTTACCCTAAATGATTTGTTAGATTTATGCAATTATCTTTGCCTAAAAAGATAGCAAACACATAATTCATTCCTTATGATTTAGACTAAATCTTGTTTAGTGGTTTAGTAAAGATATCAATCAATTGATTTTTTGATAAAATATATATGACATCTATATTTTATTGATTACATGATCTCTTATGAAATAATGCCTTATTTATATGTTTTTTTTTCTAAAATGATGTATCGGATTCTTTGTTATATTTATTGCACTTGAATTATCACACTTTATAGGAACTCAATTAATCATTATTCTAAAATTGCTTAATTGTTGTTTTAGCTACGAAATTTGTATGCAACAATTTGCTATTGAAATATATTTAACTTTTGCAATTGATAAAGCTACCAAGTTCTGCTCCTTGTATGACCATGAGATTAATTTATCTCATAAGAATTGACATGTACTGGACGTGCTTTTATGATTGATCTTGCATCTAACATAATCAGCATGAGAATATCTAATCAAATCAAACATAGAATTATTAGCATATAAAATTTCAAGATTACTTGTATTAGCAATATACTCAAAGATTCTTTTAACTGCCTTAAATATGACTTTAGGATTACTTTGAAATTTGGTACACATGCATACACTAAAGAGTATGTAAAGTTTTGATTTAATTAGATATAACAATGATCCTATTATGCTTTTGTATAATTTTTCATTTAACTTTTTGCCTTGTTCATCATAATTGAGTCTTATGATGATGCCATAGAGGTTGTTGCCTTCTTAGTATTTTCCATTCAAAACATTCTTAGAATTTGTCTCACATACTTTTCTTAAGGTATAATTATCCCTTTTTATGCTTGTTTAACTTATAAGCCCAGAAAGAATGTCAACTCTCCCATCATGGACATCTTAAACCCATCCAGCATAATCTTAGCAAACTTTAGGCCAAATATTTCATTAGTAGATTTGTAAATTATGTCATTAACTTATATTTGTACTATTCATATATCATTACCAAAATATCTCAAGATTAGAGTTGTGTCAATTTTATCTTTGTTGAATCCTTTTCTTACAAAAAATTCACTTATTTTTTTATATCATGCCTCGATGCTTACTTTAATCCATATAATCTTTATTTGACTTATATAGGTGATCTTTATGTTATGGATCATCAAATCATAGGGGTAGTTCAATATATGCTTCTTCTTTGATATATTTATTCAGAAATGCACTTTCAACATACATATGAAATATAGTTAGAAGTATTTGTATCATGCATAAGCCATTAGGAGTAGAGTTGTATAAGCGGGGCGGATCATGTGAGCTAACCCGCTTAACTTACAAAAAAAATGTGGGTTAGGTTAAAAATTTTTTACCCGCTTAAATGTGGGTTTTTTTAGCTCGCCTCACTTTGGCCTGCAGGCCAAAGCAAACTAACTCATTATGAGGCGGGTGGCCCGCATTAACTCGAAAAAAAAGAAGAAAAAGTCTAAGTTAAACTTTTATTTACTTCATAATGATTTGTCACTTTACTTCTTAACTAATTACTTCATGTAATAAGTAATAGCTAATAATATTGACATTTTAAATATATCTAAAAGGTGAAAAAAAAAAAAAAGAGGAGAGAGAGAGAGAGAAAATAAATTAATAATATTGTTAGAGGACTTCCCATAATTTTGTAGTTTGAACAATTTACTTAGTTATGAACCATAATTACTACTAATATATTGATGGGACAATTTATTGTTAAATTTTCCTTATTCTCCTCATTTTTAAAGTTCATTGCAATTTAGAATTTTCATCTCTTTCTATAAGTTTAAAAAGGCAATTACATGTTTTCGATATAAATCTATACACTTTTTTTCTTTCTGTTTTTTTGGATAAGTTAAATTTATGTACTTGTTCATGTGAAATAATATCATCAAGCAACAAAAACTACTTGACATATGTAGTCTTAAAATTAATAGAAATGGAAAAAGCCTTTATAGCTTAATGGCAATATAAGGAATAAATAAGAAATGGCGTGTTGACAATAATCATATATAAGTTTAGCAAGTATATTAATTTTTGTATAAAAAGCCTTAAAGCATTGCGAGTTGACAGGTTGGCTCAATTAACTCACTAACCCACAATGAGGTGGGTTAAGCTGAAATTTGTATTTGAATGTGGGCCAACCCACTTAACCCGTGGGGCAATGTGGGGCGAGGTGGGTTGGCTCACTTGATTCACTTGCATAGTTCTAATCAAAAGTTTGATTGCTTCCAATCTTGCCAATGGTGCATAAGTCTCTTCGTAATCAATTCCTTCTTCTTGAGAATATTCTTTTATAACTAATCTTGCTTTGTTTCTTATTATATTTCCATTCTCATCAAGCTTATTCTTGAAAACCTATTTCGTTCCAATTATTGATTCATCTTTTAGCCACTTTACTAGATTCTATATATGTTTTCTCTTGAATTCTAAGAGTACTTGTTGCTTAGCATCTATCTAACTTGTCTCTTTTAGTGCTTCTTCTACCATTGTAAGCTCAATTTGTGATAGTAAAATGAATTGAATTTTCACACTTTGTAGACTACTTCTTGTTCTTACTTTAACTGCGAATCGACAATAATATGCGGTTGAGGATGAGAACCTTAATATTTGTAAGTTTTGTCAATGTTCCCTTTTGGTTCTTGTTCTAATCTTAAATTCTAGATGGTTCTATAGAATTATCTATAGGATTCATTTCTTCTTTTGATTCAAAAGGTTCTCCTTTCTCCATTGTTGTGTTTTTCTGAACAATTTCTTCATTATGTGATTCTTCTTCTAGATTTTCATTGAATTCACATTAATTAATTCTTTCACTTTCTTTGTCTTCTTATTATATATTCTACAGGCTTTGCTTATTAGTAAATATTCCAAAAATGTTCCTTCCTTTACTTGTTCTTTAGATTTTCTAAGATTGCAATCTGTCTTCTTGATGTAAAACTTCTTAAGATGTGAAAGTATAATATTGTTGACTTCTTTCCTCTGTGTAGGTCATATGGTGTCTTCTTTGTATGATTTCTGAGATAGATTCTATTCATGATATAGCAAGTGGTAGAAATTGCTCCTACTTGGAAGTGTTTTGCCATTTTGCTTTCCTATAGCATTGTTCTTATTATCTCATAACTTGTCTTATTTTTCCATTTTACTATTCCGTTCTATTGTGATGTATAGGGTACAGAAAAATTGTGTAATATATTATTTTCTTTAGAAAATTTGATAAACCTAAAATTTTCAAATTCTATTCAATGATGTGTTCTTATGTATTTATTAATGTTTCTTTTTCATTTTGTACTTACTTAGCAAGCTTTTTCAAAGTGTTCAAATGCATAGAATCGTCATCCACTATTACTAGATCATATTATTCTATCATAAACTAGAAGTTTTAGTTGGACCAAATAGATTTAAATGTAGCAATTCTAATGATTCTACAAAAATTGCGTTATTGCTTTTGAATGAACTTCTAACTATCTTTTTTACTAAGCATATCATACAATGTATACTATTTCTAATATTTAATTCTAGTAAACCTCTAATTGTTTATTCTTAGACAATTTGTTCAAATGTCTAAAGTTAACATGTCATAATTTTTAGTGCTAAAGAAATATGTTATCAACTATGGATACTAAATACTTATCTGATTTCATGTTAGAAGGTTTACTAATACATATGTTATCATGCATATTTCCTCAAAATACCTTTTTTTCTTTACCTTCGTAAATCCTATACACTTATCCTTTTTAAAAGTTACTTTATAACCATTATCACACAATTGATTTACACTTAGCAAGCCATGTTTTAGACTTTTAACTAGTTGTACGTTACTAATAGAAAGAGGCTTATTACCAACGCTATTGATGCCCATTATTTTCCTTTGTTGTTGTGTCCAAGGCTTATTCGACCTCCATTGATTCATTCTATGTTTGAAAACATTGTGACATCTTTTAATCATATATCTTGAACATCCATTATTAAGATACCATTTTCCTTTTAGAAATGGTAGCTTTTATGCAAAAGAAAATATAAGAATTATTTGTTTTTCCAAATCCAAACCAACTTAGGTCCTTTGAAATTCAATCTATTATGCTTATAGTTTTTACCTTAATTTAAACTGAGCTTGTTACTTTTGAAATGATAAAATTTCTCTATATGACCAATTCTACCACAAAAATAACATATATAAGGTTTCTTATACTCCTTTCTTACTTGTTTAGTTTTAACAGTTCTAATTATAGATATAACTTTTGTATCTAGTTCATTGGCCTTAACAAATACTATTTTTCTTGAACTATTGGATGATTCTTCTTTGTATCATAATCCATTTTTACATCTATTCATTTTCTAATAACCTATTAGTGAGTATAGTTTCTTTTAACTTTCTTGAAACTTACCAAATGTATTCTTAATGGATTATGATAGTTCATCTATCATAGTTTTCACATTCTATATTTCTTCTTTTAATGTTTTGTTTTCTTTTCGTAGAAGACTTATCTTTTTCTATTCAACTATTTTGTCCTTTTAGTAATTTAATTTCCTGATTTAAGTACTGAATTGCTTCTATTAAGGCTTCCTTCATGTTGTAACTGAGCATTTTCAACAATTAACTTTGATTTTTATGCCTTGTTTTATTTAGAATTTCAAATAACTTTTCCATTTTTTCTTATACATCTTTAGTTCATCAAAGGAGTTTAAGCCAGAGCTTACCTCAATGTCAGCCATAAAATATGGATTTACTTCTTTTTCTTCTTACAATTCTTCAAACTCTAATTCATTAAGATCACTTCAGGTTATTAAGAGCACTTTCTTTTTCTTCTTCTTATCATGCTCGTTCATTCATTTCTTAAGTAATGGATAGTCAAATTTAAGGTATCTTAGCTTTTTGTATTCATAACATATCAAAGGGTCTTTTTTTCTCCTTTTTATTATTTCTTAAACTAAAT
Source organism: Lumnitzera littorea (assembly GCA_024138015.1). Lineage (NCBI taxonomy): Eukaryota > Viridiplantae > Streptophyta > Magnoliopsida > Myrtales > Combretaceae > Lumnitzera > Lumnitzera littorea. Next base: position 77,551,592 of record JAMXBB010000008.1, read on the forward strand.
TTGTTAGTTTTGCAAAAGTTTGAGAATTTTTAACTTTTCTTTTTAGAAGCTTGTTAAGTCATCTAGTAAGTAGATTTAGCTCTTCTTCATCTTCAAAGAGTTTTGACTTAACTATTCATTTGGTTTTAGAGGCTATTAATCTCCTTGTATCTTCTTGATCATTTCAATTGTACTACATATTTTTCTCATATGCCATGAGTTTTCCTCTTAAATCAATAAAAGATAGAGTTGTAAGATCTTGAGCTTCTTTAATAGTTGTTTTCTTTGAATCTTATAGGCTTGATAGTGTTTTGAGCATCTTTTGTACTAGTTCTTCATCTTTAATCATGGTACCAAGAGTTTTTGAGTTCGTTAACAATTAGTTGAATTCGTCAAATACATCTTTTGTCTATTCTTCAGGTTAAATCTTGAAAAGTTCATACTCTTGTGTCAGAATATTGATTCTAATACTCTTAACTAATGTAGTTCCTTCATAAATTTTTACGAGATTATCCCCAATTTGTTTAATTGTTGTACATGTAGACACATGATTGTATTTTATTGGAGATAAAGACATCAGTAGAGTGTATCTAGCTTTTGAGTTTATTGATGCTTTCTCCTAATTTCCATCTATGGTGGGAGGATCTACTTGTTGCTAATCACCTTTGGAAATTATAACCTAAGACTTGTAGTCTATTACTTGAATATAGAGTCCATCTTACACTTTCACTGAACAAAAGTTAGATCTATCAAGATAAGGAGCTTTATTTATTAAACTAGTTGGAATATGATCAGCTATACTTATCAAATTATCTTTTAACTTAACTTTTTCTTCTTTTGTATCTTAACATTTTGTTTTTAACTTAACCAACTTTAGTACCAATTGTTGATCCTGGTGGACAATTAAGGGGAGGGTGGATTGGCTATTGACTAAATTCTAAATCTTAATCAATTTTCACTTCTTGATTTCTAAGATTAACAAACTATACTAAACTTATTATTTAATTCTTGATGTATCAAAAATATTAACAAACATAGGTAAGAGATTTGCATGCGCATGCAAATTTATCAACTTTTTTAATCTAATCTTTCACTTAGGTTCTGATTTATATTAAAGCTTCTTATTAATTACTTAATCACGTGATATTACTTCTAATAAATATATGTTAAAGCAGTTAAGTTTAAGCAATCAATCAAACATGGGACAGTAAATAAATCGCAAATAAATAAAGAGTATAGAGATTAGAAAATCAAACGTCGATGTATAGTGGTTTTGCCTTGTGCATCAGTCAACTCTTCCAACTTGCAGCTGGGGATATGATAGTCTACACCATAATTCTGCTATTTTAAAATAAATTTTACAATGAGGTCAATAGTTCCCATGATCTTACATTGTCTCCCAATCCTTAATAACAACATTATGCAATTTTATAGAATCTCTTTTACAAGTTCTCTCAAATAATCTCCCTAATTTTGAGAGAGTTTAGTAACTCCTTGACCTTGAGGATTATAATAGATTTTCTTATCCTTTAGCTCAATGCTTAAGAATAATGTATTGTATTCTTTCTTAAAAGTTTCTATCTTCTCTTAACTATTTGATTACTTAAGCGTATCCCATCTTGATAATAAGTATCTAGAAAACTTGTGTTCCTCGGATAATCATTCTTTCTTCTTCTTCTTCCCTTGTGTTGTTCTCTTTGTTACTTTAAACTTTTTTCATGTATGATAATAGCTGCTGAGTAGTCATTATTTTCAAAATCTTTGTGATTATGTTTCTTTGTTGTTAGCTTATTTGTCGTATGGTTCTTTCTTTTGAAGTTGTCACATATTCATAGAAACTTTTCTTTTGTCTAAATACTTTATCGCTTTTGTGATCATTACATTTGTAATTGTAATATTGTATCCTTTAGCTAAGATGTATTACACAAATATATCTCTATGGCATTGGGTCTTCAATTGTAAATGCTTTTCAATTTTCTTCTCTAGTGCTTCTACTCTATCTTGTGCTTCCATTCTTATCTTATGCTTCTAATGTTCTATATTTCAAATTTTTTCTTTTCTTCCCTCATCTATCATGTCTTCATCAACTTCTATCGATAAATATATTGTCATTCTATGTTTGTCAACATCTTGGTGTCTATGATTTGTTTAAAATAAAGTTTTCAATGAAAAAACATATCGTCAAGTGTACTGGATCGTACAATGTAGTAAAAATTACTGATGAGAACTAGGTCCTCCTCAGGGACTAAATGCTCTCAAGATATAATAATATTAATTATTTGATTTTTAATTAGATTCATGAAAATCCTAATTATGGCAAAAACATACATTTTTAAAATCGTTAGGTATATAATTAATTTCTCTTACAAATTAATTATACTAATTAATATTAATAGTTGTCCATATGTCTATGTAACTACTATTAACACTAATTGCATTAAGAAATATGAATCCTAAAATCACTTTAACCTAGATGTTTCTATGTTAGTAATAAATTCATTTTGGACAAATTTCTTACGAACTCTTGATTACTTGTCGTCGAGTCTCTTAGGTTCTATTTTTTAAAGAAAACATTTTAATGAATTATGAAATTTGATAATTAAAATTTCAGATAATTAAATATTTGCATATAGTGAAATCATGCATTGGTTAACCATCTAGTTATGCCATATTCCTACTATGTGTGGTTTACAAGATACATGATTTGTAAATAAATATATAACGGAAAAGAAATAAAATTAATTTGATTTTCTCTGTCTCTTTTTCCGTCTCCTCTAAAAGCTCTTCTCGTATCTTAGACTTCCCATGGTGTCGGAATAACAAGAAGATAATAAAATAAAATTAAAACAGGAGAGTTTTATTGAGAGGATAGAAAAAGTATATTACAAGATGTTCTGGACAATGCTAAACCTCTCATATTCATAACAAAATTTCAGCATCACTTTATAAAAGGAAAAATCCATTCTTTCATAGTAGTTCACCCATTTTAAATGAAAATGATTCTCTTATTCAATTTATTCCCGAATTTGCATTGATTGGTCCAGTCATGTGTTGGCGTGCGGCGTTTCTGTGATGACCTTGGAATGCTTTAGGTTTACACATGAACAATTCACGTTGGCAAAACTCTTTTCAATTGTCGAGGATGAATTTACTGTTGATGGCTTCCACGTTTGCAATGCGAATGCACGTTGGTAAAACTCTTCTCAAATGTCGAGCATGAATTTACTGATGATGGCCTTCCACGTTTGCAATGCGAAGAATGGACTTCAGCATGATGGCGTGATGGGTTGGACGTGTGGCATGTTCCCAATTGCTCGGCCCTAGCTTTTTGGATTACGCACATGCCGCTTCAACTTTTCTCCGGCACATGCTATCGAAATTGGCATGTACCTGGACTGAACTTAACGGACATGTGGCCGTGGACCTAACATTTGGCGATATGCTTCCCATGGTTTTGAAATTCTATCGGCCACTGTTCTTTACAAAGCTTTCAATGGGCTGGAAGCTTTTAAACTTGGAAAAATTTCATGTGCTGGTCACTTTTCCATGCCACTTTTATACTTGAATTAATATGTGTGTGTAATATTCGAATTCACATATTTCTCCCATAAAAATATAAATATAAGTGTACTATAAAGTTGGGATAAAAATATATAATTTTCACAGTTATCACATTCCTTTAATGATTCTGGTTATTCCTTTTGCTGATTAGCTTCTGGTAATGGATATTTCTTGTTTTGAGTTTAGTATTGATATTTCTTTCTTAGGTTTCGATCTGTACAAATTAATTCTTATCTTGTCATTTCTTGTTCAAAAGTTACTTTCGCTTCGTCCTTTGTTTCTGATTAACTCAAGTTTCCTTACAAAAATATAAATCTCTTAGTACTACATTCTGAATAACTTGATTAGTAATGTTAACACATATTTTATTATTATCAAAATACCTTTTGTTAGGGTTTTGAAATTAACATCATATTTTGCTACCAATACTCAATTATCTATGTTTTATATAATTCAGTCACACCAATGTACCACTTCCATCTTTAGTTTCTCTTTAAATAAAGGTTGAGCATCATGCAATAATTGGATCATCTTGATGAATAGATTGGTTCTTCTTTAATTCCATGAAATTCTTGATTATATTATTGCAACAATAGATAGAAGAGTAAGGAAAAATACTTTGATTTTAATAAAACATTCTTATTCTAAGTTGGCAAACTTTAGTAGACATGCTTTCTAGAAATATTGTTATTCTTCTTAAAAGCTTACAATTGTCTTTACTTTTGTCCAAAAATCCTTTCAACATAAATCTTATAATAAGAAAAACAATTTTTATGAAATTAATCTTTCTTCAAAAAATTTCCTTTGTATGGAATTAATCCATTAGCAAATGTATCACCTTAGCCTTAATAAGAAACTTTCCTTAGTCTTTACTTTTATCAAAAATCCTTTCAACATAAATCTTATAATAATTAAAACAATTTTTATGAAATTAATCTTTCTTCAAAAACTTTCCTTTGTATGAAATTAACCCATTAGCAAATGTATCACCTTAGCCTTAACTTATATTTATCTTATTAAATATTTTATTTCAAATATTCTGTTATATCGTAGTATAAAGCATAGAACTTTCATTTAATCTATGAATAAAATCATTTAAGTCTTTTATCCAAGTATATTACAAAAATATACTTGATTAGTAAGTGCTAGACTATTATAAAAAAAAAAGTGATAGGTCTTCTAATCATATTCTAGATTCTCCCCTTATGCTTATGTCTTTTCTTATCAAACACTTAAAAATAAAAGTTATAGTGATGTACTTCATTAGCAATCGGGTTACCTAAAAAAGTCAATACCAAACAATAAGAAAGTAGCTTAAAAGGGTAGAAATGATTCAACTTCACACTTAAATGGGAAAGCAAAGTAAGAAAATGAAGTGAAAGTATTTTAGAGTTAGAGAAAACAGAAGGATGAGATAGGAAGTTGTAGTTAGGTATTGGATGGTGACTAAGAGTGTTACATGAGGCTTTAATGGATATGGGAATTTTAGATATTGTAAAAATTGTGTGTTGATTACACAATTCAAGAGCAATTTGAGATCTTAAGTTTAATATACGATTTTATGTGTATAGTTTTAAAATTTAATTTGGAGTGGCCGTATTTTAGTAATGATGAGTATAGGGTATGAAACTTTATTCGCATGTTACCTTATAAATATAGGTTATCAAATCGGAATTAGAGCCTATCATGCGACATCTAGGAACCAACTTAAAACTAGTGTAGGGTATGAAACTTTATCCACATATTACCTTATAGGTGTAGGTTATCAAATTGGAATTAGAGCCTATCACGTGACATCTAGGATCCAACTTAAAACTTGTAGCCTATAAAATTTATAGAGTATTAAGGTATCCTATGAAACTTGTAAAATGCAAAGACACACGTATATGAAGTTTAAAGCTTTGATTTATAAACGAAGTGAACTAAAGTATGAAGATAAAGAATAAAGTTATAATTTTTATGAGAACTTAATGAACATACCTTTCATATCTCGATAAAGAAGTTAGTGATAGGAAGTAATGGGACAAGAAAGATGAAAAATAATAGTGAAGGTAAAATGAACAATAGGGAATGAGATAAGAGTGGTAAAAATGAAATGTCAAATTATAAGATCTTTTAACTATTAGGTGATAGAATTTTAATCATCAAGGTACTTTTTGGAGTAATGGCTTGGAGTTTATTAGAACTCCAAAGTTAAACTTAATTAGGCTAAGTAAATCAGACAATACCTTAATCAGAGGAGTTCTGATCAAGTCTTATGGATAGTGTTGGAGTATTCCATCAATTGGAAGGATGTAGTTCCTATTTGGTGATGGTCTTAAACTTATGTAATGAAACTGAAGAGGGTGTTAGTTCTGTAAAGGGGGTGAATTATAACACCCCTTAAATACTAAATGATTAAACTCTAATTATCAAGCTACTTTTGGTGTAATGGTTTAGAGTTCATAAAATTTCAAAGTTAAGTGTATTCAAGTTAAATCAATTCTAAAATGGGTGATCACTTAGAAAGCTACTACATTAAGGATAAGGCTATGCAGCATTCCACACTAAAGTAGAGAATACTTTGGTGAGAGAAATTCGTCATTACAACAATCGAGACAAGAGATAAGTAGAAGATGGCATATTCTAAGTTTAGGGTTTCTTATTAATGATAGGTTTAAACTATAATCTATATGTTTATTTCTTTAATTCTTTCATAGAACTTAGGACATATAAGGTAGAAATATAATATAGTTTACATTCTTTATTATTATTTAATAATTTTTATAGTGTAGGTACAATTCTCCGTACTATATATAACTTAGAGTATATGTTCAGACATCATATGGATAAGTAATAATTATATCTCGTGGTGTTGGAACCTACCTGTGATATATATATATATATATATATATATATATATATTTGAAGCCTATAAGATTGAGTAGTATTATTTGATATGAGGTGCAATGGTTAATCATTCATCCCTTATTCTTAGTATTATTTAGAAGAGTAAATATCATATTTGGTATCTAAATTTAATTTATATCTATAATTAATTACTTAAAATTTGAAAGTGTCAATTTCGTAATTAAACTTTATTCATTTTGTTATTATAAATGAATCTAAAAGGTTTTAGGTGGTTAAATAACACTTTTAATTTTTTTCTTTGTCCAACTATGGAAAGAGATATTTGAACTTGATCTATTTCGATGGAAGATTAGCAGCAATATCATTGTACGATAACCGGCAAAATCACACTTTTAATTAATCAATTAGAAAATGAGCAAGCTTTGTGTTGTTGTATTTTTGAAGAGTACTATGATTTTTTTTTTTTTTTCACTCCTTCCTAAATTTTTTAAGGAATTTTTTTGTGGGGCATCTTTCCTTTAAAAGGAAAGCCATAAGACTCTACGCCAAGAAGAGGCTCATTCCTGTTCATAAATAGGGTGGGGACTCCAGTGGACTTAAATGGGTATGCAATCTTACTCTCAAATCCAATCCAATCGAGTTTTATACAAATACAGACTATTTTTCGAAAAATATTACGAAAAAAGGGCTAATTTAAAAAAAAAAAATACAAATATGATATACTGAAGGCGTATCAAGTGAATGCCCTTTCGGTTATAACTAATTACACTGAAGGCGCATTCACTGAATGCACCTTCAGTGTAATTAATTATAACTAAAGGCGTATGCAGTATATGCACCTTTAATATGCCAGGTATAAATATCCTAATCCATGCGGCCACAGCTCATTCTTGCTTATATCAGTTTTTGAAATTTTTAAAACACAGAGAAAACTCAAGGAAACCTATAGTTGAAGTATTGGACCATTTCTTTACACAAGTGAACGTTTGAAACAGATAACAATCTATAACTTATAGGCATGTTATTCATTTATTTTATTTTATTAATAATCAACATTATGCAATTTTTATTTTTAGAAAAAATTTTGTTATGTTATTACGTAAATTTCGTAATCGTAGATGTACCGTAAGTTGTATAAATTATTAATATTTCATAAAAATATATTTTATATTGTATAAATTTAGGATTGTTTTGTATTGCGGTAGATAAATTATACGAATGTGAGTATGAATAATGTTGGAATGTAAGTGGAAATTATTGTGCGTATATATATATATATATATATATATATATATTTTATTGTATTGAGTTAAATTAGAAAGTTAAAACTAGGTAATTGTGTTGATGACGTAGCTTACCGAGATGATTAATTGCATTTTGTAAAGTTGTCGCTCGATGTGTAGATAAAGTTTATAATATCAACTAAATATTCGGCTCATTGTGGCATTACTAGGGTGGAAATGGCAGATTATGTAAAAGTTATTGTATATGCGCATTACTAGGGTGGGAATGAGCATGAAATACATGAGCTAAACAATCTAACCCTTCTAGATCCCAATGTGCATTTAATAATGACCGTTGAAAAGTAAACAAATATGGATCAATCAAATGAACTGTACATGGATTTCTTTGAGTATGAGCATGTGAATATCATAGATGAGTAGCTTGACAAAGCATTAGGTCCTATTATCAAATATGAAGAGTCTTATGATTTGTATGTAGAGAGAATGCACATGGATATAAATATCAATGATGAGGAGAATGCAGTAGATGTGGATGGTGATGAGGATGATGGGAATGGTGATGAAGATGATGTTGGCCTTGAAGATGATCATGCTGAGGATTTAGGAGAGGCCCAGGTGAGACCACATGTTGACGGGAGTAGTGTGTCAGTTTAGACACTTCGCGGCAATAGCCCTAGTAAGCCATACCATCAAACTGGTGAAATATTGTCAAGTAGGCAGTTTGAAGACTTTTCGCAAATAAATGAACCTATTGACAAGCTTATCAGAGATCACGTCCTATTTTACAACAGCCAATACGATGGCAGTAGTTATGCAACATTCGAGAAAGATGTTAATAAAATGTGCAATAACATCATCAACTCTAATGACTTGAGTATCGGTATGCATTTCAAAATAAAGAAGGATCACATAAATGCAGTGAAGTCATTCCACCTAAGGAATCACTGTGATTTTCATGTAGACATTTCGAAACCGAATGTATATGCTATATACTGTAAAAGAAAAAAGAATAGGATTGTAAGTAGAGGCTACGGGCTTGTTTGAAGAAAAGTAGAGGGTCTTTTCAAAATAACAATTCTAGAGAGTCTATACACTTGTGTAAACCCTATGATGAACTAGGATCATCCTCAACTCGACAACAACATAATGGCCACCTATTCATCAATAGTGTATGAAACAACCCAGATGTTAAGATACTTGATCTTGCAGCTAATGTGTAAACTATGTATGTGTATATAGTAAGTAATAGAAGGGTTTTCAAGACTAAGCGAAAGGCTGTTGAGATGGTATACAGTAACTAGGAGAAGTCGTATAATGAGTTGCCAAGATTATTAAATGCAATTAAGTTGAGCAACCTAAGGACACAAGTGGATTAAGACTAGAGTAGTTCACCAAAGCAAGGTCAATCCTAGTTCAAGTGGGTTTTCTAAACATTTGGGCCATGTGTTGAAGCCTTCAAATACTGTCGACCTATTGTATGTGTCGATGGCACATTCTTATATGGAAAGTACGAGCATAAGTTATTGGTAGCTTGTAGTATGGATATGGACTGTTCAATTGTTCCATTGACTTTTGCTCTTATTGACATAGAATCAACAAAAACTTGGGAGTGGTTCCTACGGAAACTTAAAGTACATGTAGTTAGTCAGAAAGGGGAAACCTTATGTCTTGTATCCAACAGGGCATCCGATATTGACTTTACATACAAGGAACCATCAGTAGGTTAGCAGCCACCATTTGCAATTTGGAGATATTATCTACAGTATGTTACTAGTAACTTCAATACGGTCCGCAAAAACTAGTTATGTAAGAAACTTATATGGTTTGTAGGTGTTCAGGCACAACAGAGAAAATTCGAATGTTTCATGTAGAAGTTAACTTAGGTTAAGGTGGACACTCTCACGTGGTTCGATAATGTTAATTTAGACAGGTAGACTTTCATATATGATGGATGTTACCATTTTGAATACATGACATCAAACATTGTCGAGAGTTATAACTCCATTTTGAAATTAGCGCAGGGATTACCCATCATTGCATTAGTGAAGAAGATATTTTACAACTATGTCGCCTATTAGGAGGAAAGGCATAAGTGTCAAGCCTGATTTTTCGATTTCTTTTATTTAAAATTAATTTTCCCATTTTCGATTAATACTAAATCCTAACTCATTTAATATTAATCCTCAACTAAAGAAATTGGGAAATTCCAGTTTTTTATTTAGGAAAAGTTTTTGGAGTCACCACCTAACTAAAGTCGGAAAAAAAATCATAATCAATTGGGTGGATTGATTATAGTTTAATTACCGGTCTTCAATTTCAATTTGATATAAACCAGAGGAATTCAAATACAGGGGCTAACCTATTAAATCCTAACGGGTACCACCATTTATTTACTGAAATTAGGATTATTCTTTTAATTATAATATTTTTTAAAGAAAAAGAAAAATAAAATAAAAATCAAATGAAAAAGAACCTAAGTTTCTACAAATTTTATCATTACCCCGAAGATGCCTACGTATTCACTAGCCGAGATCAGATGATCGTAGTTCTTTCCCCAAAGCTTTAATGTGTTGATTGATTTTAATTTTAAGAACCGATCAGATTTACATTTTAATTAATTTAGCTTATTAAAAAAAATATATAAAGGGGTCTTAACTCTTAAGTATTTTTATTTAAAAAAAAAAACTCTTTAAAAGTCCTAAAATTATTAAAAGGGGTTGTTTTATTATTAATTTTTATTTTTTTAAAAATTTCTAGGTGAAGAATTAACAAAAACGATACTAAAAACTCCTACATATATATGTCCATACTATTGATATTACATAACTATCTACCTAAATAAATAAAACACACTATACTTAATTATCTATAGAAAAACTAACACCGAAAGAATTTACTAACCTAATATGCATCAATACTTATAAATAACTAAGGTTTTAATACAATATAATAATAATAAAAACTAAGAAGATCCGAACCTTACTTAGCCGTTCACTGTGCGGCAATGCATGTGTTGATCAGGGAACCGTGGCTAATTGTTGGCGAGGGTAACTACAGTGAGCGTGGACAGAACAGCAATGGACGTGTATGGCTGCTGTGAATGCAGTATTGCATGCTGTCTTCAATGTAGTCGCTCGATGTAGATCGTTGACAGTAAGTGTGGGTGTGAATTGCGCTGTATGTGCTTAGTCTGTAGTGGAGATTAGATTCGTGTCTACGTGCAGTGAGTGGTTGTAGTATGCATTGTGTAGTGGAGTGTGGCCGTAAAGTGCGTAGCAATGTAGGGTGTTACTTGGGGCGTGATTGAGCAGTGCATTGTGAGTGAATCAATCAGTACACTGTGATTATGTTCAGGAGTGGTGTGCTCGTGCATGGGTTGAATGTTATTGTGAAGCGTTAGATAGTGGCATTAGGGCTTGCTGTTTGTGTGTCACGACTGTTCGGCTGTGGGAAGTATGTGTGCAATCAATGTGAGTAGGCTAGTCGTGGCGTGTGATGTGTTTATGCAGTGGACTATTGTGTGTGAGTGAACTTGATCAGCATGCGTATGAGTGAACTTAATTAGCGACGTACGGCGTGAACAGTAGCTGTGGCGTTAGAGTGCTGCGAGTAAGGGATATGAACAAGAGTGAAAGTAGGCTGTTCATGTGTGTGGATGGATTTTTGGAGTGCAATAATAGCTTTGATGTTGACGAGGATGGGGTTGAGTTGTAGATTGAAAAGTGGAGTGGTAGCTGTTCATTAAGATGCTGTAGCTTGAACTGTTGGTTGTGAGCTGCTCGATTGGAAGTAAGAAACCGCTGTTTGGATAGGAGTATGAGCTACTGTTGGTCTTGGTTTGTTGTTGCTCTGCTACAATTCATTGCGGCTGTCACGAGGATGGTCTTAACTGCTGTTTTTACTTAGTTTGGTGGTCACTGTCTTGGAGTTGTTGGTCGTAGTTTGCTCGTGAAGGATAAGGGATGATCAGCGGCTGTGTAAGTAGTGGCTATTGGTGTTGGTTGTGAGTGGCATCTAGGCGTAATCGTGTTTTGTGTTTAGGCATGTTCGCGGGAAGTGCACTGAGGCGAAGTGTGACCAGTGGATGAAGTTGGGGCTATAGTTAAGTCGCTGTTGTGCGAAGCGTGCGGGAGAGTCACTAGCGGTTGTGATCAGTTGCTTCGTTGTTCAACATTGCAATTGTATGCTGGAATCAGTTAGTCGACGCGTTGTGGAGTCGGGCAAGGTTTGATCGTGAAACTGCAATGGTATAGTATAGGCTAATCATGAAGCATGCGCTTGAGTTGATCAATCAGGGGGCTTGCTAAAGTCGTGTTGCGCTCGATTTTTAGATTGTGATCGCAGCCGCGGGAATCGATTCTCGTATCGTGGTCACTGGTGTTGCAGTTGAGAGGAAAGGACAACTATAGATTGCATATTGGTTCTGGGTTGAACGTGAGTGGATCACAACTGCAGATTCAATGTCTATGTCCCCTAAAATTTTTATGCTTTGATCGGTATTTATAAAACTTCAAATCATATCAAATCGAATCTTTTATATTAATTTGAATCTGATTTGATTAAATTAGATTCGAATCATTTATATTAATTCAAATCTAATTTAATAAAAATCAAACTAAATTCGAAACTTTTGTAATGATTTAGATTTAATTAGATTAGATTAAAAAAACAATTTGATTAGATATGAATCTTGCCTACTAAACTCGCTTTTTTGCAAAAAAATAAAAATAAGAAGACAGAGATAAAAAACGCATGAATGTTTAGCGAGATTCAAACTTACGACTTCAAACTAAATCTAACTTAATACTCCTATGCTTATCCATTAGGCTATTAGCTTGTGCCTTGATTTTTAGTACAATTGAATTATCTTAAATCATGTGACTTTTTAAAATTATTTATTTGTATTAAGCTAAAGCTAAAACTAAAACTATTTGTCCCTAATAAAAGTTACTTCCTAAAAATCAACAAAATCTTTATAATTTTTCTTTTCTTTTTTTTTTTGGTATTTCCATCATTTGTTAATTTTTATTATTTTTTATCTTTTATTATTTTTATTTTTGAATTAGGACATTTTTTGTAAAAAATAAAAAATTAGGATTGCGGAGGAGTAAAAATTAAGTGTCTACAATAAGGACGCTAAGAAGGCAATTGATTCTGGTAAAATCTACATTGATTTCGCTGTAAAGGTATATGAAACTTGGAGGGTATGGGCAAGTGCCCATGGAGTCATTTCGTTTAGGTTGCAGAATGGTATTTTTGAGGTTTTAATTAATAGTCGAACAATGACAACATAATTAAAGGGAGGAGGAAGGATACATACAGTTGACTTTAGGGGCCGCACTTGTACTTGTCAGAAGTGGCAAATATATAGGATCTCTTACTTCCATGCATGTGCTGCTGCAACAAGTATGAGGGTGGATAGCAAATTGGCAATAGGGCTATGGTATAAGTGAGTAAACTAGATAGATTGTTACTAAGATTATTTTTACCTGATTGGTGACGAACTGAACTGGCTACAAGTTAGCTTCCCTTATCTTCACCTGAATATTGACTTACTACAAAAAAAAAGATAAACTTAGGTGTAAGCAATATTACATGGAGATGGACATTCATGAGTGGTCCGACAAAACTAGATGCAACACATGTGATTGGGAAGGACATAATTAGAGGAGCTGTCCGAATATTAATAGGGATGGTACATATTCCCTTTTCATCTAAGCATTACATTGTAATATTTGCATAAGTATAATGATTGACAATTTTTTATTTTTTGTTTACTAAACATATTTATATGTGGTCATAGGATAGATGGAGCCAAAACCAATTGATCCACGCGTACTTATGAGGCAGGTTAGTCGCTGTTTACAAGTCGTTTGGGAGGGTAGGGTGAGTAATGTCATCATCATTTCCAGTCAATTCCTTTATTAAAGAGGTGTTATTTACTAACTTAATGAATGTTTCTTTAGGAGGCAGCTTACGCACTATGAATATGGCGCAGTAAGTTGTCATTACGTAAGGATGAGTAGAACATCCCTATATATCCTAGGGCAGAGCCTTATATACGGGAGGCTGGGTTCTGAGGAGTTACATAACTCCCATTTATTATGTTAGATTGGCATTTGATTATTGCACTTGTCGAAAGATAGAGGCCCGAGACACATACGTTTCACCTACCTACTAGAGAGGCGACCATCACACTGCAGGATGTTGAGGTCCAGCTTGGACTTCTAGTTGAGCGGTTCATAGTGGTGGGCCAGACAAAGATTGATGATGAGGAGAGCTAGGGTGATGTAGGGGAGAGACAACTAGGTGTAAGGTTTACTCGAATGAGGGGTATTCGCTTATCTCTAACGTGGTTACAGGAGCACTTTCGAACACTTTCCTGTAGGGCCAACGACGAGACGGTTCGACAGTATGCGAGTGCATACATACTCAGCTTGATAGGAGGATTTATATTTGCGGATAAATTCTCCAACCTTATTCACCTAATGTTCTTGCCATTGTTGGGGGACTTCTCAGTAGTTGGATAGTTAGCTAGGGTAACGCTTGCTTGGCATGGTTGTACCGACAGTTGTACTCTGCCTTGTCATCCAACGCACATGAGTTAAGAGGGGTCGTGATTCTACTGCAGGTTTGGGCTTGGGATAGATTCCCGCATATAGCCCCCTTTAATTGATATGGGTTTATTATTGACGAGGATAGGTCATTAGCGACTAGATGGAGGTAGTGTGGAATACGACTCAGCATCTGATGCATGTCATAGATGCGTATTGCATGGCTTTTGACATGCAGATGACGTAATAGGTATGATATTATAAGTTATCCTCTTTCTTGTTTTTTTCTTGGTTGTAAATAATAACCATCATTGTTTGACTGGTTGTTTATTTTTATTTTCCTTTTCTTTTACCTTTTAAGTTGTTTGGGAGCCTTATACAGAGGAGTTGCTATAGTTGCTACCTCACTTTTGTATTGCTGGGCCATACGTTTGGACTACCTGAGTACCACTCATATGTTTCCACATCATTGAGTGGTGCTTTCCAAACCATGTTGTCTGGCAGTTTGGTAGATATTGGTACGTTTTACAAGAGGTCGATACCTTATAGCAGCTCCACTAGCTAGACCTCCGAGGTAAGATGGATGTTGATTGGATTAACATACACTCTTCCTATATCCAAGCTTGGGATAGAGATACGAATTTCTAATACACATCCAGGGTCCTCGAGGGGTCGACAAGAGTTATTGGTTGTAGTATAGACAGATCACCTGGCGATTTATTACATATTATGGAGCTATCATTAGTCGATTAGTACATATATCTAAAATCATTTACTATTTTATTTTTCACTCATTTATACTTGCTATCATATGTACCAACATTTATTTTCTTTACTTATTTTAGGTAAACTTGCTGAGGAGTGTCGGATTGGCACCTGATTATTCTACAACGCTCGGTATTATAGATGGGGCACTTGATTTCGTTGAGTAGCATAGTGGCATTATCCTCTACCCACAGCAAGAGGACGTATATGAGCCATCTCATATAGACCACAGCGGAGAGCAGAGATCACCTGCTAATGAAGAGATGCTAACTCTTAGTGTACCACCTAGGGATAGAGCTAGAGTTCGAGGAGGCAGCGCCTGAGGGGTACGTTATCAGGCAGACCTCGATGATGATATCTCACCACATATCTGTCATTTTGTAGACTTAAGGCATATCAGTAGAGGATACAGCATATACCTTGGGTCAGGTATTGCCTCCACTTCGGGAGCCAAATCCAGCTTTAAGGCTAGATGTAGCTCATATATTACTCCCGAGTTTCAATAACATCTTGATCTTATGACTCCACCAACTCCTCAAAAGTAACGTTCTACTCTCATACAGTCATCCATGGGTGAGGATGTCACTCAGTTGCATCCGAGCCATTTAGCCGACTCAGTTTCTCTTAGGGAACTTGAGCTCGATGATCCATCACCTAAGCTTACTTAGACACATGATAGATAGGGGCGTTCATTTCTTTCCCATACCGTAAGGACTTTTACACAGCATAGGCGTCAATAGATATGTTTAATTTATTGTTTTTGTTTTCTTTTTTATTTTTCCATTGTACTGATATTGTCATTGACTGATTACAAATTTTATGTATATACTGATTATTCGAAATATAATTTACTTTTCATCATATATTGCAATTTAATGCATTGTTTATTTATCATAATTTTACAATTTGCAACTATTTTTCCTTCTATTTGATTTGTATGGTAATTAGATAATCATCTTATGCACTTATTTTTTCTCCACTTGTTATATTTGTTGAGGCGTTTCCATCAATTGTGATTTTATGTAATTTATTATCGTATCAAACTTTCCATTTAACTCGTAAGTTAATGGTTGAAAGAACGTTACTTTATCATTTTGGCTGGAGGGAAATTGGTAAGTTAACTGAAGGCATATTATGTGTATGTGTTTTCAGTATAAATATTTATATTGAAGATGTACATCACGTGTATATGCATCTATTGTATATGCATTTAATATAAAAAATATAAATAACTGAAGGTAGGGTGAATTCGATATATCATATTCCTACTTTTTTTTTTAAATTAGTCATTTTTTGTAATATTTTTCGAAAAAAAAAAAGAGTGTATTCATATAAAACTCAATCCAAATCTCCCTTCCCCAAATCCGTTGGTAACCGTTCACTTTGCCCCCCTCTCTCTCTCTCTCTCTTACCGTGTCTTGCTGGCTCACTCTTCACTTCACATACTTGAACACACACGCACACACACACACACACACACAGAGTCTCATGATCAATACGGAAAACACCGAACGTACTTCTCCTTGTAGTCGAAAACGAACCTTCGAGAACGAGAAGAAGAAGAAGCAGAGGAGAGAACCACCTTTAGGTATTGGTTGTATTTTCCAGAATTTTAAGCTCCTGTAGCTACAGTTCTATGTAATTTACCTCAATAATCGAAGTTTAATTTGTGCGATTTTCTTTTTTCAGGTTTGGAATCATAAGATAAGCTTTTGGGATGTATAAGAGCAGCAATCTTGCTGCGAGGATTTTTGAGAGACAGATTCGTACTCCTGCACCAGGAACAAGTGTACTCTCTCCATTACTGTTTATTTATTTGTTCATTTTTTCTAGGCGCTTCCTGCCGATTTAATTCATGTAATTTCTGCTGGTTATTCGTGTATTTAGCACTGATTGATCACTTGTTTCCTATTATGATTTCTGATTTGTGTGGACTGTCTTTCTGCATTTTGGCAAATTTAGTGTCTAAAGAAACGTTTTTGCAAAATGGAGATAATAAATTGTGGAAACATGCGATATAGATGCATGGTAGTGCGAAGCGAGTAGCACATATTTGTGCAGTACATCCTATTTCTTCAGATGCCATCTTGGTCTCCTTCATATTATAAGAGCAATTATGCATGCATGATATGTGTAAGTTTTCGGTATGATGTGAGGTTGATTAATAACATTTCTTGAAGTTCTAGCATGTCATTATTTATATTGAGTATTTTTCTAAGTAGTTAAGGTAGAAATTGTAAACAAAAATTGTGTTCGTTGAGAGAGGAGTACCGATTTCCCTTTATAGATAGTGTAGATGTATAAAAATACAGCATAATTTCCATCAGAAAAAATTGCCAAAACACATATATAGACACATAATCAATTAACTTGCATGTTTAGTCACTCGTATGTGATTATCTCATGCCAAAATGGTGAGAAATTTCTTCTTCTAGGACTCTCTTAGATTTGCATTGGTGGCTTGTGAAATGTTTTTGAAAGTGAATAATTGAATTGATTAAAGTTATGTGATTATTTAAGCTTTCGTTCAGCATTGAGGGATATTGAAGGGATTAAATGATTTAAACAGATGGTTCTCTGGCTAAAATCCAATTAGTTTATGGTTCATAAAATTTGCAGACGTGGATGGGTGGTATTTGATGGTTAGTTCCTGAAGGCACCTTGATACCAAGTGTAGTGTTCTCTGAGTAGTCTACATGGCTTGATTTCAGATTATGAGAAACTTTACAAATGTGATACAAGTTGGTGTATAGTGCGTAAGTGTCAATTTTGTATATAGTGAGGCTTAAGTTGCTGTCTTGAGAATGCTGATCTTGAAAATGACTGAATTAAATTTGCGAGGCTAAAGCACTTTTGGTCTAACACCAATCATTGAGGCTTTATTTGTTAAATCAGTTAGGAAGTTGTTACTCTTTAAATTTCTTCAAAGGTATGAAACCTGATGCAAACATTATCAAATAATATCACTGAAAGGATTTTGCAAAGAAATGTATGAAATGGTGAAGTATGTCTTAATGTCTCATTGTCTTTGCTGCTGCGACTTTCTGTTGTATGCTCTAAGAAATCTTTTCCTATTGGATATGCAATGCAATCACAGACGCTCTTTGTTCAAATCAAATGCCCATGTTGTCATTATTGGGCATATGTTGAATCTTCTTGTTGTTAATAGAGATTTGGAGATCTTCCTTTGAAAGAAATGGTTGTGAAAATTACTGAAAGGCCTATGTCTGACTTTTTTGAACCCTATCGTCATAACAAGATCAATACTAGAGATTGTGTCGAACTTGAAATCTGGTCTTCAAGATAATATGCTCCTCCAATTTGGCTCTGTTCTTCTTTCCTGTACCCTTTCTTTTGTCACATATGGTACTTGGTTGTGTATCTCCCTATTGAAAAATGACATGTCTGAATATTTCTTAGGTTTCTGTTACAAATGGATTAAGTAATTCTTTATAGATCAAATTGCTGTTGCCTCCAACATCATCTTTTTCTTCTGCCATGCACTAAAATTTAGAAAATTCATGCTTGTGATGGTTTTCTTTCTTTCTTTGTTTCATTTTTTGTGTTTTTTTGGTAATGTAATTTAAGTTGATAGCTAAAAAGAAAAAGCTTGTATTAGTTGTTGGTGTCATGATTGAATTCTCATCCAATTTTTCCCTTAGGATGCGAAAGGTTAAGTGCCAAAGTTTTAATGTATATCTATGTGTGTTTATGTATGTATGTACATACATATGTATATATGTGCAAGAAAGAGCTTGTCTTTACCAACTTCTGTTGTGTTAAATAAAGCAAGTTTTCTTAGAGATAAGTTCCGACCTTTCTTTGGTGCACATCAGTGCCTTAAAAATTACCAGAGACTTTGATGACTCAAAAGCAAGAAATTTGATAAAATTGTCTGATGAATGGTTTCTAGGTTGAAGTGCATTTGTATGTCTGGCTCCAGCAGCATAAATGAATCAGTTGATTTTGGAACATGAATGAATAATTGGCATATTGATAGTTCCTTCGAAGGAGATGGATCTGGCTTCACTGAAATTATACTATTTATGCTATGTCAGCTTGAGCCTTATTGACATCTGCTGCTTGCAGGTTCATTCTGCTAGACAATTTTATGAGAATTTGGTTCCTAGTTATACCGTGTATGATGTAGAATGTCCCGACCATTCCTTTCGCAAGTTCACTGATGATGGTCAATACCTCATTAGTTTCAGCAGAAATAGCCATGATCTAATAGTTTATAGACCAAAATGGTTATCATTCTCATGCAAAGGAGAGGATTGTCCTCAGGATCTCCCACCGAAAGCAAATAGATTTGAGAGCTATTTCACCCAACTGTACACTGTCTCCCTTGCATCGAGCAATGAGGTCCTTTGTAAAGATTTTTTTCTTTATGTGGAGGGTAATCAGTTTGGGCTGTTTGCTACCTCTTCAACCCCACTTCATGATGCCACGGTGTTTGGACAAGGAGCTATTCCAGGAGTACCCTCAGTAGATAGGATAACTTTTGTTCTCTTAAGGTTGTGCTTTCGCCATTATTCCTAAGGATTTTTCTTTATGCCATAACTTATACAAGAAAGGAAGCTTTTTATTTTTCCCTAATTAATTACGAGGCTTTCCACCACATAGATTGGAAGATGGAGACGTACTGGATAAGAAAGTGCTTTACAACGATTTTGTTAATTTGGCTCATAATATGGGTGTCTTCTTGTATGATGATTTATTGGCAATTGTGTCGATTCGCTTTCAAACGATACACATACTTCAAATCCGAGATTCTGGGAATCTAGTTGACGTGCGGGCTATTGGGACATTTTGTCGTGAAGATGATGAGCTTTTCCTGAATTCTAATGTGCAGGCAAGTTACATATCTTAAGGATATTGTGAGCTGCTATCCTTTGTTTTCTGTAATGTTTTTGTAATACTTCACTTTTCTTTTATTGAGAATCTTGTGGACCTACAACACTAAAAGAGTAAGCTCATGGGCTTCTTGTTTTTTGAATGAGAAAAGTGAAAAAGCATATAATTTCTTATGGCCTTTTCACTTAATGTTTTTATGATCTTTGCTCTTTTTCCCCTACTTGATAGAATTAACTGCATCATAGTGGAGTTCCTATTCTACTTGTACTCTTTATTTGCATAGGAAAAATTGCCTTCACTTATTTTACTTTGACCAACCTACTTGTGTAGAGTTCTTACTTATGCGAAGCTGCCATTTACCCAAGGTATAAAAGGGGCCAACAAAAAGAAAAAAAAAAAGGGCCTAAAAGTAAAATAAATTTGCAATAGAGTAAATAAAATGGTGTGTCAATACTAATATAGTCTAGCTTTTTGAAGCCAATCTAAAGTGGACTTGTAAATCATGTCTTTCCTATCTTTTCTGATCCCGACTTTGGAAATCTGTTGTGAATATTGTTCTGGATTGTGAATATCAGGACAAAAAGAATTTTTGGAAGACTTTTATGGGTAAGAATGTTTGATGAATAGCTTTTTGAGGAAAACAAAATGGGCTATGTGTTTGTTGCAGAAGAAATTGTCTATATAAAGATTTTATCTTCTGAAGAAAAGGGAGCAAAAATTTCTGTTTGTCACAATAGGAAGAATTTTGGAACAATAAAATAAACTGTGAAATGTTGGATGACTGCTTTGGCATGAGATTCAGTTAATTTTCAATGCAAAAGAGTTGAAAAGTGAAAAATATATGCTGATCTGTAGATGCATTTGTTTCATGTACGTTATATGACATTTTCCTTCCCATACTTGATGCATTAATGGTCCGTTTACTTGACTGAATGACTGAATGGAATGTAGGGGAAATGGAATAGACATTACTGAGGAATGGAATAGATATGTAATAGATTAATGCTTATTACATTGTTTAGTTGGTTAAATAATACATGGATGAATAAAGTTGCAATAGCAAATTAACTGACCAAAATATCCCTGTTATTTTCATAAGATTATTTTCATACTAATAATAAATTCATCATTTTCATTGGCTCATCTTCACCAGATCTAAACTGAAAACATGATGATGGACAACATGCCAATTAGCGTACAATCAAATTACAGGCTTAATATCACAGTAGACACATTTTACTCCAAAAAGGCTATCAACAATTGTAGGTTTTTTGACAATTTTATAGATCCAGATTTACAATTCACAAAAAAAAAAAAAAGAAAAAACCTTCACATTGAATTCGTCAATGATACTTATAGTGAAAAACAAAGAATCATGAGCTATACTTACAACAAATAGTAAACTGAAATCCAAATCTGCCTAGTACATCAAATTAAAACCTTTTCTGTTCCCAAAAAAAAAAAAAATCAGATTACACACAAACAAAAGTCGACCTAGTGCACATAGCATGACTAGCAGTATAAAACCCATTTCAACCACATGGGAACCGGTTCCCTCTGCTTTGGTTCTTGTGTTTCACTGCATACTCAAACTTTGGCGATCCATACAGTAACATACAAAACAAGCATCTGCTGCAACCACTGGTCACTCACATAAGAACATTCACAAATAGAGATAAATCGAGAGAGATAGTTCATGATTGAAAGAGATAGATCAATAGAAAAGATAGCCCACATCTGCTGCCACGAAAACATTCATGGCCTTGAGTGAATAGGACATGAATTGAGAGAAGACATATAGATCTAGAGCCAGAGCGAGTGAGAGAGAGAGAGAGAGAGAGAGAGAGAGAGAGAGAGATGGATGGAGAGGATGAAAGAAGAAGATGAGTTTGGTTAAGGTGTTTGATTTCAACGTGATAAGTTTACACAGGTGGAAGGGGGGTATTTTTTGTCATTTCAATATTTCATACGGTCAATTTTAGGAAAAAAAAGGAAAGATTGTTTGGAATTGCAATTCAGAAGTGTGAGTGAGGAATTGTAATTACATGGTCTCCGTAATAGACATTCCATTGAATTACAATTACGGATGCGAAAAATAAACTAAACAATGTAATGGATGTCCAATAAAGAATAAAGGGGGAATGGAATACCCATTACCCCCAAGTGAACGTGCCCGAGTGTTTGAAATTGGTTTCTACCATGGTAATTAGATAAATGGTGCTAGCCAGCAGGAACTGGTGGTTAGAAATGGTAGGATCTGGCTATGTTTGTAGTAGCTGATGGTGTCAGTTGATGTCCGTATTACAATTTGCTTGTAACAATGAGTAAAGGAAAATTCCTTCATTTTCATGGGGTTTATTCTCATCATTTATAATTGAGTATTTTGTTTGCAATAATTAATAGTTCTCTTTGCTTGAAAAATACTTTTCATTGAAAGATGCAGTTTACAATAAAAAAACTTTTTCCATGAATCAAATGCTGTCTATATTTCAAATCTTTTTTGGAAATTACCTGTTCATTGCTACTTTGCATAAGACATCTGTAATTAGTGGTTTGGACTTTTGCTTTGAATTGATCTTAATAACCGTGACAACTTCCATGGTTTTTGCCCTAATTGAAAACAGATTCATTTTCATATGGAATTTACGGTAATAATGAAATAGCAATGCATCTATTCGCTTTGAATATAATATTTTGAACAACTTTCTTACATTCGTAATTGTGCCATAGTCACCCCTTCTCCTGTAAAAGTAAGTGTATGTGAACTTAGAAAGTAGCCTATGTATATGTATGTATATAGATATCCAAAGAAATAGAGTGGCTGTCTGTCTGGTCAAGTTATAATTACCCCTATTCTCTGACTGAAATTTTGGATGGTTATTAAAGTTAATCATTAGATTTTGGTTCTAATGAGTCATTTAGTTTCTGAAACATTTTAAATGTCTAAATCTAGTGACTTTTTGTATTAATTGCAGAACATGGCAGCTTTGGACAAAAGTAAACTGCATCAGTTGTCAAGTAATAACAGTGAAACTAGTGAACATCAAAATCAGCCTCGTGAAGACAGTCCTTTTTTGAGTGGGCTTAAGCAACGGCTGCTTTCATTTGTATTTCAAGGAATATGGAATGAAGAGACAGATGAAACCCTGGTAAGTCACTAGAATAATTGTGTGTCTGTTTTTCAGGCACCAGATTGCTTTCTCTCAGATCATATAGGAGCCAACATGTATATTTTTCTCTCCTAACAGAAATCTGGAAGATACCTATTCATTGACTCTATCCTGGACATCAGGAGAAACAGATTGTGGAGACCACTTTATGAAAACTTTTTATATACAGTAATTGAGAGTGGGTAGGCTAGAGAAGATATATTTGTGTGGCAAATAGATGTATTTCCTAGTTGGTCATTTCATGTCCTTTTTATGTGTATAGGCCATTTTATTGTAAATTACAGCTGGAATATTGGATATCTTTGACTAAGATGCCCAGAATATTCCAATGCTCCTCCTTAAGCTGGTGGATGGATATCTTCCAATCCCAGCTTGCAAGTAATATCTTGAAATTTCTCAGCTGATAGTCCTTTTGTAAGAACATTCACCAGCTGTACATTGGAAGGCACATATGTAGCATTGATTAATCCATTGTCAAGTTTCTCCTCTATAAAATGCCTATCTAGTTCTACGTGCTTAGTCAGATCATGCTGGACCAAATTATGTGCTGTAATAATTGCTGGCTTGTTATTACAATATAACTGCTTTGCCCTTTCTTTGATCGCAAAATCTTTTTAAACTACCTTAAACCACAAGAGTTCACAAATGCCATGAGCCATTGCTTTGAATTCTGCTTTTTGCACTAGATCTCACTACCACCACTTGTTTATTTCTTCTCCAAGTGACTAAATTTCCCATATGAAATATGCAGTAACTTGTGGTAGATCTTCTGTCTGCTGAAGAGCCTGCATAATTTGCATCTATTTATGCTTTCACTATGATTTTATTTCCTC
Organism: Lumnitzera littorea; assembly: GCA_024138015.1. Classification (NCBI taxonomy): domain Eukaryota; kingdom Viridiplantae; phylum Streptophyta; class Magnoliopsida; order Myrtales; family Combretaceae; genus Lumnitzera; species Lumnitzera littorea. Next base: position 77,575,405 of record JAMXBB010000008.1, read on the forward strand.
CATGACCTGGAGGAAATAGCACATATCTCAAGATTCTCTAGCTAGTTGTTCTTTAAGGTTCCTGTTTTCAGTAGCATCATCTCTGATAATGATTATAGTATTCACATAGACTGATGGATCTATAAGCTGTTCTTCTTCTGAATGTTTGACAAATAAAAACTTGCTTGTATCCTATTCTTATCATTGCCTTTGTTGACCGTCCAGACCATGTTCAAGGTGATTGCTTTAAGCCATGGAGTGCCTTTTTCAACTTGCATGCCTTTTCTTGACAAATTTGCTTCTAAAATCCTAATGGAACTTCCATATAAACTTCTTCTTTTTAAGTCTTCATATAGGAATGCGTTCTTCACATCAAATTGCTGCAATTCCCAGTTGAGGTTAGTGGCAGGGAAATGGGAATTCTTATAGTATTCATCTTAGTCTGGAGCAAAAGTCTCCTAATAGTGAAGTCCATATATATGTATATAATTCTTTGCTACTAGCCTCTCTTGCTTTGTATTTTAGAGTATAATTCCAGCTGCATCTTATTGGCTTTTTATTCAAAGGATGACTCACCATTTTCCATGTTCTGTAAGTTTTTTACTGCACTCATTTCTTCCTTCATGGCAAATATCCAATTCTTGTTCTACAAGACTTCTTGAAAAGTTCAAGGAATTCTAATGGAATAAAGGTTGCAAGAAATTCCTGTGTGTTGTGAAGATAACTGGTTAGAAAAAATAAAATAGGCAATGGGATGTTGAGTATGCTGTTGTGGACCTTTCTTAAGGCAATAGGCAAATCAATATTTCCAGAAATATCTGCAGTAAAGGAGTTACTTGCACCACTCCCCCACCCCCCCCTCCTCCTCCTCCTCCCTCCCTCTTCCCTCTTCTTCTCCCCTCCTTGAATTACACTTTTGAAGTTGCTCAGATCCTGATATCCTTAGGTTTCCTTGTAAAGACATGTCTAAACATGGCAATACTCCCAATACTCCTTTAGGGAAAAATTGACTTAGGAATGGATGATTGAGATTGAATTCGCCGCACTAGGTCTTATTGTGACTGCCCTAGATTAAAATTGAAAGATGGTGTTTGTGTCTGGGTTTGTGAAAGATTAGGTTTACATTGTTTTTGGATTTTAAGGGGTTGCTCGGGTTGGGTTAGAGAAATCTAGCCAAATAAAGCTTTCTTCCTGTGATAATGCTTCCCCTGAAATTTGGATTTTGGTATAAAGTAGTGGGGTTCATGCTCAAAAAAATTACAGTGACTTCGAAATTTTTTTCCTTGGTGGATGGTAGCAATGATACCCCTTTTGTGTATTGGATTAGCCCAAAAAGATACGTCATAGGAATGGATGTTCAAACTTTTTATGATGGTTCTTGTGACATGTACGTAGGCTGTACATCCAAAAATTTTAAACGGATGGATCTTGGTTGCCCTAATGGAAAGGAAAAAAGATCAACCAACACAATGGAAGTGAAAAAAAAAATCAACCAAAACATCTATAGGACTTTTGAAGTGAAGCATACTAGATCAATTTCTATTTAAAATTGGCTATCAAGCTGCTTCTTCCCAAAAATAGGATGGAACATTATGATGAAACAAGAGAGAACAAACTGTATTGAGCAAACGACAGTTCTTCCATTTTGTTGTGGAGCGTCGTAATATGAAGTTTCATGAGTAATGCCGTTGTTTTTGAAAAAATGTCATATGGTATGATTCACATATTCACACCTGTTATTAGTTTTTGGTTGTAGAAGTTTTATAAAATGGAAGAAACTTCAGAATTTTCCTTCAGGAAGAAACAACCAAGTGACACTAGTGTAATCGTCAATAAACACAATAAATCATTTTGCACCACTCACATTAGGAATTTTAGAAGATCCCTGGACATCTGAATGAACAAGATCAAAAGGCAATAAAGACTTTACTGACGATTGAGTATTAGTCTGTCTATAATGCTTTGCAGGAATGCAATCACTACATTGAAACTCAAGACAAAGTGTCCCTAAAACAATGACGTAAACATTATTCCAAGATAATTAAAGGATGGGTGACCTAAAGGACAATGTTGAGCCCAAATTTCTGACATTTTGAAAGTACATGACTTCATGAGTTGAGCATTAGTAGTAAATAGTTTGCTCATATTATCAAGAATGTATTGTCCATCTTGGACCTTAGTAACTCCAATCATCTATCCTAAGGTCAATTCTTGAAAAATAAAGTGTGCATCATAAAAGGTAATAGAACAATTTAGATTTTTGGTCATCTGTATGTAGAAAGAAGATTCATTGAAAGTTTAGGAATGCAAAGAACATTTTCATGTTGAAGATTAGAATCTACATAAATATTTCCTTGGCCTTTAACTGGGATTGTACATTCATATGCTATCGTTATCAAGTGGTAATTGAGCTAAGAGTATAAGATTGCCAGTATTTGGAGGAATTTGTCATGTGGACTGTTTCATCAGAATCTACAATCTAAGCATTAAATTGACTTTTCTAGTAACTTTAAAGGAGGAACAAGTACAACACTTAACCATGCTGAGCTAGAGAACTAGTGCCATTTTGAGCATTAGAATAGCACTTGAATTTGTCATGTGGACTGTTGCATTGGAATCTACAATGTAAGCATTAGAATTGACTTTTCTAGTAACGTCAAAGGATGAAGAAACATAACACTTAACCATGCTGAGCTAGAGAACAAGTGCTAGAATTTTCAGAAAGAGAGTCACCTTTTAGATGACAAAGATCTTCCTTACTGAATCCAAATTCTATTTTTGACTCCAAAGGTGTCATCTGTAGGAACCTTACAAAGTAACAATAAAAGCTCAAGGGACGGTAAAGGGGAAAAAGAAGAAAGATGGTGATAAAGGCCTGAAAGAAGGAACTTTTAGGCAGGAAAATATATACATATATATATAGACTGCATAGCTCTGATACCATGTGAAGAAATAAAGGATATACCTCCATATGATAAATTACAATTGGAATATTATATATTGTTGACTAAGATACCTAGTATGTTCCTAAATGCCCTTGATAATATAATTAAAAAATAGTGATAGATACTTTTTTATTATTTTAAAAAAGGCAAAATGGTCAGGTGGGGGGGCTATGAAGCACTTTTTTGATTATTTGGATGTCTAAATGCTCAATTTCATGGATAAGGAGCTAATGGTACAGAAGAAATACCTGTGGTATTTGCAATTTATGCTCACAGCAAAGCAGAAATTTTTTCCTTTGTCTCTGGGATAGTGGATATTATTTTCTGCTTCAATTTTATACCAGATCCAGGATTTTATTATTTTATTTTCAGTTCAGTTGAAGAAATTCTATACTTTAATGCAAACTTTCTTTTTAAATAGCGGATGCAGTCCCTCAAGAAGAAATTCTATTTTCATTTTCAAGACTATGTGGACTTGATAATATGGAAGGTAAGATATTGAAGTCTTTGCTTATAGATATTCTGTTTATCCTTTATGCTGTTATAGAAATATACACTTGAATTCTTTCTTTCATAATTAAATATTTGTTTTGATCTATAAGAGTGGATATGCTTTGATCAGGTGCAATTTTTGGATCGACAACATTTGTTAATCAAGTTTGGCAGTATAGAAGGAGGGGTAAGATGATAATTTTTTTAGCACTATTTAAAGGGGAGAAAAGAGGGCTATATAAATGTTGTCCATGCTGAAGTTGTGAGCCTGCATGGTCATGGATGAATTCAATTGATGGAATTTTGTATGCTCAATTTCTAATGATTATGGCAATATGTGTTCTTTTACTCCCAGTTTGGCCTTAGATGGGAAAAGTGTGTTGTCAAATTTTGTTTCCAGTGACAGTAGCTTTCACTCACTATGGGGTGGACTAAATCCTATGAAATCCATTGAATATAATTTGCCATTGAATATAAAATGTGATCCTATGAGCTCCCCTAATCTTTGGAATTTGATTCCTCATCTACAATAGTTATTAGATTTAGGAATTTTAAACGTGGGGAATTGTATTCTTTTAGTCTCACCCTTGTGTTAGCAACAAATTTCTTTAAGAGAAAGAGCAAAGTGGATTCTATGGAATCCACCAATGGCCATAACCTGGGAAAGCTGGAAAATGAAAGGTGTAAATGAGGAAGACTTGTTTAGAATAGTGTCTTTTAACGAAGAATGTCGTTTAGATGATGTAAGTATTAAAGTTTTCTTGTATGAAAATTCTTTGCTTCAACTGTTACAAGCGGCGGGGATCTTATTCTGTATGAGATAATTGAGGGAAAAATATAAAATGAAATTATATTAATTCTAATAAAATTAATAAATACATATTTGTTAAACAGAAATTCAAAATTAAATACAAGTGTGCATAATTTACGTATATATATGGATAAGTTTGTTTATTATTTTTGCCATGCCAAAGTTGTGCCTATTTTCTTATATTATTGTGTAAATCATTTATAATGCCAACTGCGCTACATTTATTATATTAAAGGAAATACTCATTTTTAACTGTGTATAACTAATAACTTAATATTTTATAGTTTTAACAATTAAATATATTCATATGGTAGTTACGAAAAAAAAAAAAAAAATTCAAATCCATCCCATAAACTTTTTAACTATCGCCCATTACTTGCAAATCTTTCTAGCTATAAATTTACCATTTTTTATCATACTTATATCTATGATTGCTATTGTTTTATTTATTTATTATGCTGATTGTCCAGCATTACTATTATTTACTATTATTTGGAAAATTCATTACACTTTTTATTTGATTAACATTTGTTATTGCAGTAAGGATTTTTTCTTTAGATAATCGTCTAGACAAACAATTCATAAATAAATAGAAAATAGATTCAACGAGACAATATTGATTTAATCAATTGCAAAGTAGACTGGTGATAGAAGAATGTTTAGGAACCTTCGATCATGCTTTTAAGGGATCATTTGGAAGTAAGGTAAAACTATTGATTTATTTTTATATTTTACTTAAATCTTTTGGATTTAGAATAAGTATGGCAATAACAGAAGATTACAGTGAACTACAAAAAGAATATTGAATGCGACTACTAATGGAAACAATCGATAAATTATAAGAATAAAAATAATCGATTATAAATAGTGTATATCTGTAACAATTTTACTCAATTATGATTTTAAATGTATAATAATATGTATGAAATGTTCTTGAGTTGCATAAAAATGAAAAATAACTATTTGATTTTATCAACTGCACCGAACTGCAGGTATTTATCCAGTAATTAATTAAAAATTGAACTTCCCTTTGTTTCTTGAATTCTGTCTCTCTGACAGTGTGGATAGAAGAAGAAAGTTTTGACTAATGTGAATAATAAAGAAAAGTAGATGCGCTTTGACTTCCTGGATGAATGAATGAAGTTTACAGATAGGAAATGGGTTTTGTAGTGGGTACAAGCCTATTATTTGGGATTGTAAGGAGTTTTGTTGGGTTTTATTAATATTTCATAAATTTATTAAATGACTTGTCTGCCCATTTTGATATTAGTTCACCTTCCATATTTCTAATATGAAATAAGGGAAATTCAGTTTAATAACTTTTCACAGTATTTGCGATGTGAAACAGTATTTAATTGATTCGGTTCAGTATTTGTTTCATTATATTTGAGTCTATTCATGCATATCGTGATGGTAATTACTGGATGATTTCTGTGCATCCACTAATTTAGAAATTAGTGGTTATAGGCTTGAAACATCAGGTATGAGGATTTACCTTACCTTGTCTGAGTTTTCAGGAGGGCTTCTTATGTTTTCCTGGTTTTGAATTAAGAGCTTACTTTTTCTCAGTTGCAAAAGTTATTTTGCTTGTCTTCTGACTTCATCCTTTTGAAGTCGCAGATTTCACGTAATACTGATAACCTTCTAGCCTTTTTTGCTGTGTACAACATGGAGACAACTGAAATTGTTGCCTTCTATCAGGTATCTGTTCTTAAGATCAGCCTTCTGATTTCTTTTTGGTCACTGGCTTGCACCTTTATTTCATCTGTTTATTAACTTTTCTTTTTGCTATGGTAATTTATTAACCTGTTCTTGTAGAACACTGCAGAAGAACTTTATCTCTTCTTCGAGCAATTTTGCGACCATTTCCATGTCCCTTCAAGGAATTCTCTGCACATGAGATTTATTTCAACTCATTCAAACAACATTCACTGCCTTGAACAGTTGAAATCAATTAAAAGTAAAAGCAGCAGCTTCTTACAGGTTAGTTGTTTAGCCTAATTAAGATGGAAAACATCATCACTATACTCCTCTTTGGCTTTTCCTACAAGTCTTCTTCATAATGCAATTTTTATTCAGTTGAATCAATCATGTATTGTCGACAAACTTATGCTGATACTGCAAGCTTAGAAAGAATGAATTGATGGACTTTTGCAGTGCATAAGGAAAATGATGGGTTCGCTCCCTTTTGGTTGTCAGTCACAAAGCCCTTCTCCCTATTTCGATCACTCACTCTTTCGTTATGATGAGAAGGTTTGATTCAAAGGCTTAGGACATTAATTTTACAGTTTGTGTTTTCCATTTCTCTTTGCTTTTTCCTTTTTTTTTTTCCTTTGTGATATAGGAAAGTGATTTATCTTGTAAGAACAGAACAAGGCTTTGCATGCATAATTTCTCATGGAATGTATGAAAGTTCAAGTGTGGCATTTTTCTTAGTGAATGTAGAATATTTGGTTCTTAGTAGCTCATATGTACTTATGCATACCTTGCTTCTGATCTACATTAAGAAAATGCTTGGCATAGCGCTGACTAGCATTTAACTTTGACACCATGACCTAAAGGGGGTGAGCGAGGAGATAGCAAAATAATATATTTACTATAGCTAAGGGGAATGTTTTTAGATATTAGTTTAATAAATTACTTAACTTTAGCTAGCAACTTTCTGGTTTGCTCCGTCCATTTTCTAAATAATAATTGTACTGTATCTTTTACCCAATATGGGTTATCACAAGCGAACTTTCTTTGTTTTCCTTGACCTTATAATCGTTTTATGTAAAGCTGCGTCCCTCATCATTTATTGCTGAATGCTGCTGCTTTTATGTCATGTTAGCCCGAGAGAAACTTATGAGCTACCTCTTTTGCATTCATCTATTCATGGCAGCCGATACGTAAGCTCTTAAAGATTTTGCAAGGAATTTTTTTTTAAAATTGTTACTATTGTTGCTTCTTTGTAGTTGATTTCTGCTGCTGACCGACATAGGCAGGCAACTGACCATCCTATCAAATTTCTTATGAGACGACAACCTTATAACCTCAAGTTCAAGATCAAATCAGGTCCTTACACATTTGTCCTTCACCCTAATTGTGATAGTATATAAATCTAATTGCTGGAAGTAGTCAATATGTGTTACATTAATTCCTCTCTCAGATCTCATGTCATCAGTTTTTTATTTCTCTTAGTTGAGATTCAGCATTGTGCAGTGAATGATATATGTGCTGTCGCTGTCTGATTAGGTCCCGAAGCTGGGAGTACAGATAACAGAGCAAAGAGGATCTCTTCTTTCCTCTTCCATCCGTTTTTGCCTTTTGCTCTATCTATCCAACATACGATGTTTTCACATCCATCCATAAATATTCACTTTCGGAGATGATGCCTTTGTTTTCTTTGGGGCATTGATCTTTCTCAAGTGTAATAGCCTTTTAGATAGAAATTTATTATGTATATTAGCCAGGTCCGGACAATGTACATGTGAAGTAGTAGTTGATATTTATTGTAGTGGGTTTTTTTTTTTTCTTCTTGTTATAACTCGGTCCTAATGGTTGTTTACATTTTGTCATTTAATCTGTTAGGCCACTTCGGACAGACAAAAAATGGATTCTGTTGGCATAATTCCTACAACAGGTGACTTGGGACCACCGTTTCACCTGCTCTTATTTGGGCAACAAAATCCAGTTTCCTCATGATTTTGCGGGCATTTCTAGGTTGAAAAGCGAACGTCTTTGCCCATCTCTAAATTATTTTCGAACTTTATTCTATTTATAGTTTCCCTTTCGTTTACCGTTTGCAGCAACAACAGCATAATAACTAGATAGAGGACAGCCTCAATAACATACCGACCAAATATAAAACCTCAAGCATATTGGCAATAATCTGTCAAAATCTTAAGAATATGAGAAAACGTAAACATAAAGAATCGGAGCAGCGTTAATAACGCATCTTCCGTAGCAAAATGTTTTCTAAGGGCATGTATCGCACTAGACCGAGCAATCTCCAGTAAAGTAGCCCACGGAAAAGGAAAAACAAAATGCCCTTTATAATTTTTTTTTTTTTAAATATGGCATTGTTTAGAATGATTCCAAAATTATGATAGTTAAAATTATCTGAAGTGCATAAAAATAGTAACTCTAAGTCACGATCTTATGGCAATAAGGTTAAACTTTTTATCGTGAAAACACTCTGTAGTACCTGCCTTTTTAAACATATAATATCATTTACACCGAATAATAGGTTACAGAGAATAACATAAACAAACTTTTCAATATAGACCTCTTAAAAGGCAGGCTTCACATCCATAACATGAATAGTAATATACTTATCAGTACCATCAGATAACAACTCATCATCAACCCATTTGTATGAGCTATAATCCTACAACTACTTATCAATATAGAGCTCCTTAGTCATAACAAACAACCAGTAAAAATAAACAATAATGTTATAAGAGAAGAAATTAACAAGACAACTAGAGGAGAATAAGTTTTCTATTGATAAATCATAGAATCTAGCCAAATACAAGTATAAATACACATGTGCAAAGTGAAAAAACAAAAACAACAAAGCAAAAAAAAGAAGCTAAGACTAATGTCTTCATCGTCACTTGAAGGTCTATAGATTTTATTTACCTGGTTGAGTGTCCAACTGAGTAACTTGAGTGCCATTCCAATTTGTAGCAGGTAACCATAGGGAGGAGAAACATGCATCGATACATGATTAGGTTCAACTTGCGTGAACTTTTTGCCCATGTCTTTTGCTTAAGCTCCATATCACCTCTTTTGCAGAGTATAAAGAGGAGGAGGGTTGGATTTGAATGTAGGTGGTAAACTCTTCCTTGGAGGCGTTTGGAATGGCATTAATGATGGTGAAGAGGGACTTGACTTTAGATATTGAGATGCAATAGAAGTAGGAGATGGGTGAGATGAGTAATCATGCTGAGGTGATGCATCATTTCTAAACTCCATAGGGTTACACTTTTGTTCCTACCCTCAACCTTAGCTTTATCCTTGCCCCCTATAGCATTTTCCCTATGGTGGTTCGAGCGAAGGTAGGTGGTTGCGTTTGACATCGTCAGGAATTGTTGGTATTGTAACATCAAAGTTAATGCCTTAGAATTGATGCACTATTGCATCCACCTCTGATTCCTCAAAAAGGATGTCGCCATGTTCCATATGAGGCAAGTGATGAATGAAATCAACCTAGTACTCTACAACTCACGTATTGATTCATCTGCAATATAAAGGTGATAAAGTTAAGTTAGATTATATGCTGTGTACGTACTATGTATCCAAGTGTGGCTTCCCATCGACTTATGTACCACTAAGTGATTTATTAATGCTAATTAACAGAGTCAAAAGTGGTACCATCTATCAAGCCATGCATTGGCTTTATCTCGATGATGATGTGTTGACGGGTAGTTTACTTTAGCTGCATAGCATGTGATGCCATGCAGTTACTTTGGTCCTTTACCATAGGTCTAACTTATGCAGTTACATCCCGATGTCGGTGTACGCAAGGACATTAGAGGCCTCCAAACTCCCTCATGAAGCAATCAAGGAAGTAAAGCTTGATAATGTGGAAGCATATCAAGGAAACTCAAGTTAGCCAAATGTTACTCCCCTCTTGGTAGTAAGTGAGTGGTCTAGTAATATCCCACTCTTGGTATGGGCACCAAACCACCTAAGCACATTCAAATAAGTATTTATAATAATAATGTTGTTAAAATAATATGTGGTAAGGTTGCTGCAGTTGGTCAATCATATGTAACATGTCTGTTAGTCGGTCTAGGAGACATCTAGAGTTGATAGCACATAAAGGGATGTCGTTAAGAAGAGATATAGGAGAAAGAATGGATAAACTTGTTATCTCAAGTTTGCTCGTGTAATAGTGGATCAAACTTAGTGTTATTGACTATTCTTGATAAACTACTTGTTTGATCTTTTGAGGAGTGATTTTAGTAGAGTTTTAGTATTTGTCATAAACTTACCAATATTCTAAATAAATCAAATGAGAGAAGGAGCCTTTTATTTATAGAATTTAGGGGCTAATAACTTCATCAGATGGCTACGAGATTGATTATTGAGATTTAAGCCCTATCATTGAAGCTTATCCCTTTGCTTTAGCCTTAATGGGTTTGGATATGAGCTTAGGGCTAATGATAATTAAGAGAAGCCAATTTTCTTTTTAAATAAGTCTAAACACCTTTAAGCCTCTTTAAGGCCTAATAAAACCAAATAAAGCCTAAATGAGCTGAGAAAGGCCGTTTCTACGTCTACTTTTCATGTACAAAATAACTAAGTGAGACCGAGAGCAAAAAATCTAGTTTAGTAATCTCCATTTTGAGCCTAACAAGCCAGATCCCCCTTTTGAGCTTAACAAGCTAAATCCTCCTAAAACATTCTTATTCTTGTCAATTTTTTAGACTTTGTCGCCAGTCTAAGATATTAGTCCATGGTATTAAATTAAGTTGAAGCCTAATTGCCAAAATAACCGTCTACAGATAATAAATTTAAGTAAGTGTATAAGAGTGATTACCTGTTCAACAACCTACTGGTTAAATGTGTTGCAATACTTTCGCAACATATGCGTCGGCAACTCCGTGACATTAAACTATACCACCCATCTACAAAGTAATGGGTGGCTCTCTACTGTTGAGTGTGTCTTTAGTGTAAGGGGGTGATATGGAGGAAGTGCTCTCATGCCCATACCTGTAATATGATTAGCGAGCTACTAATCTTTGATGCATCATTGTAGCAAGTGAAAAAGAGCTAATGGTATAGCCAAGTTAAGTATGCTGTCTCTATTCATATTGACCGGCTTTGGTGAAATCAGCTAAGAAGTAGAGTAACATGAGATGAACAAGGTTCTGTGACTTATCTAAGAAGACTACTTTGCCAATGACTACTAGTTGGTTCTTAAGTCACAACAATTTGTTGTGACTCATAGACTTGCATTTTGTTTGGATCATTATAATAAGTGACCTATCCATAATCACTTTCCTAACCAATGGCTAATTCATGTATTTCCACAAAAACTCCACCAAGCTATTGCTTCTCGCTTACTTTTAAAGACAGCATTAGCTGCATATCATAGTCATCACCTACAAGCATAACATTATAACAAACCTGGCTTCCTCCTTAAACATTTGTAGATCAACTCAACTTAGTGGGTCATCTTATCAATTTGAAGGCAATTGCAAATGATTCTTAACAATAATTTAAAGTTTGCATAACTAGGAACCGTAATCATTGCCACCGAGTGTTTATCATAACCCATCATATTCTCCATCTAAAATGTTCCCATAGACATATACCAAATTACCTTAGCTTAAGCCATTTTCACCTAAGCATGTCAAGCATTTGACTAAAAAATGGTTATAGTTACAAGTAGACATCATACTAACATTATACCAACATCATGCTTATGTTTTTCTTATTATATAACCATGAAAAATCCCCTACTTACCTTTTTTTGCTCATAAGTTATTGATAATGAAGGCAAAGTAAAAAACTTTTTAGAAAACCAATACAATTTGCTCGTTGCAATCTATTCATTAATATAATCTAAACACATTCCTCTTCTTTCATTCAATCATATAAGAATTTAGCTTAGATATTTCAACGATTTTATTTAATATATTTTTTTCACCTTATACGAGGATTTATAGATGTTATGTTTTGGGATCTAGTGGCAGATAAAAGTTATTAACAAACTATATGATTTGGTATCTCCTAAGAATCCCTAAAATAAACTACATGTTAAAATAGGTATGTCTCAATGAAATAGCATGCACTATAGATTTTCTTCCGATCAACTTGTTTAACTATAATGACTTTTACCGGAATTGCACCATATGCAAACTTGTATCACTATGATCTTTCAAAAGCACTTGAGAAAAGATGTAATGGATTGTTAAATTGCTAATTAGTGTAAGTGTTATAAATTTCTTGGTAGTGAACATATATTGCTCTAAGGAAATAAGCTATGGTTATGATATATGATATTTGAACTTTCATGTTCTTGTAATTTATTGTTTAGTTTAAGTTAGGTAAATAAATTGCAAGAACATGAAACTTTGAGAATAAATTGAGAAAAGAAGCTTTGAGAGAAGTCATTATAGTGATACATATATCTTTCTTGTGAATAGAAGATACATAACTGTTAAAAATATGATTTTTGGCCAAAAGGAGCTTCGAGAAAAGAGATATGAAGCCATTGATATATTTTGTTGAACACATGGCAAGTAACTAAATAATCTTCAATAAACATAATTCATTCACTACAAAAGCATTATAGGCACAACATAGCATGTTAACAATAATTATTTGATGTACATTACCCAAAGTAATGAATAGTAAAGAAAAAAACACTTACTTTTATTATGGTTGAAAATTGGGTTTAGATGGAGCAAAGATCTTCACAAAAGGGTGATTAGAGAAGGAAACAAGAACCCTAGCAGGCCTAAATTGAGTTCAAGTTAACTAATCAAGTTGATAGTTTAGGTATATGTGTTTTGGTAAGTTTTTCTACCTCCACTACTTATTTCTACATTTTTTTTTTTTTTTTGGAATTGTGTTTAAGAAGAAATGATTGAAAAGAAGCCCTAACTAGGCCATATACCACGATGAAATCATGCATTGAACACATGATTCATTTATATGAATGAAAATGTGTGTTTAAAACATGATTTCATCACATGGCATATGAGCTCATGAATTGAAGTCACGATTCTTTATAATTAGAAATCATGACTTCAATACACAATTTCAAGTATCACAATTTTGGAATTATTTTCAACATAGCCATATTTTAGGAACTTTTTTTTAAAAAAAAATTTGCAATTTCTTTTTCCTTTTCCCAAGTAGCTTAAACATCATAACAGTTGATAAATGATAAGGAAACAATCGATCACAACACACACACACACACACACACACATACACACATAGAGACATTCACACATATTAATGATTTATTACCTTTACAATTTTATCCATCCAAATATTTTCCTAGAAATGGAATTTACAGCTTGCCTCTTTTTGGTAAAATCATCACTTATCCATTGCTTAATGCTTGTTTTGGAAATAAACTTGTAATAAAATTTATATTCATTAGGAATTGACTAGACCCATAGCAACCTGTTGCATTGTTCACTTGGATAAAACACCTTCAAAGGAGCAAACTAAGTAACACATTTGGTTTGTTATTTTCCCCTCTCTTTCTCTCTCTTCCATACTCTCTCCATTTTTACGTTTTTGTGTCCATCTGTACTCTCTCATCATCTTCCCGCCTAGTCCATCTCTCTCTCTCTATGAATTATTTTTATTTCCATTTTTCATTTTACTGAAGAATTTCCATTTCTTATAATACTAAAAATATACATTCCTCTATGTCTAACACGCTTTTGTTCTCTAACCATCCACCCACCTTTCATATAACTATCTAGTATGGTGAACTCCATGACAATATTTCTTTTTAGCGTTTTCCTAAAGAGTGCTTGTCCTTTGGGAAGATCCTTGCTTTTGAATAAACATTGATCATAGTGGAATAAGTAACAATATCCTTGCTAGGCATTTCATCGAATACTCGATACTTCCTCAACCTTGCCATGGTGACCTAGTTCATTGATTATAACATTAAAGTAGTATGTGCTTAAAGCATTTGAGACATGAGAGAGGTCTAAAATATGGAGGGAGGTTGGAATATGCTTTAGGTTGGAGATTGGAAGTGCTTGTATTGAAGAAGAATATGATGACGAAATAAGATGGTGAGTATGTAAAGCATGGCATGTTAAGTTGTAGAGTTTGTGAAAGTTTTTCAAGGTCTTAAGGATGACGTTTTATAGTGTCTTGCACTAATGTGTAACTTGTGGTGTTATGTAGGGGTTTGTGTTAGTGAATAGGTGTGGTATGTGGTGGTACATGGTGGGTTGTGTTGGTCGATGGTTATGGTTTGTGGTGATCATAGATGGTTTGTTAATGGTACATTCATGGTGGTTCATAGTTTTGTTGATGGAAGTACAAGTAGTGAATAAGAAGATAGGAAGAAGAAGACAAAGGGAAGAAAGGGAATACATCATTATATAACTATTCATAAGGTACTACTACTACACCATAATAGGTATTCAACATTTAAGGGGATTTCTCTTCTTGCCACATAAGCTAGATGGCATAATGGGAAGACCTAGGATGTAGAGTCAATTATTATTGCTAAACAAAGTAAAATTACGATAACTATTAGGCTAAAGTAAATGTTTTGTGGAATGAAGGGGAAATGATAATTCCATTCCCCCCTCTATCCAGTGAAGTGAACAAACTATCACTATTTATTCAATTGATTGAACAAAACAAGGTTGTAATATCATATTTTTTTATTGAAGAATGGTAAAGAACCTTGTTAAAGGATTCTTACTAATATGCTTCGAGGTCATACACACAAGTTATTGAGTAATATACACAAATATAAAACGGGTTAAACATGAAATGAAGGTGGGTTGAAGTAGGGCTTAGTAGATCCAGGAGCTACCTAGTGGATATTACGTACCACGAAGTCCTATAGACCTAACTTTGTGCTTAATATGACATACAAACACAAGTAAGAGTCCTTTACCACTACTCTTGCTAAAGTAATAGATAAGAGTAAGAGAGATGTAAGAATTAACTCTTAAGAGAATGTAAAGTATATTTAATAGTCTTGATGATGGTTAGCTAATACAAATATAGGACCTTTTATATTAGGTCCCTTGGGGTTTGTTTATGTAATGGAATTACAAAAGGCTAAGAAATCTAAAAGAAAAAAAAAAACTAATCATTCTACAATATGTTACAAAAGGTAAAAGTAAGAAAAGATAAAAAGAAAATGTCAAAGAAGAAGCATCCATAGGATGAGTGTTAGGGATATGTGGTGGTCATGTATTGGCTTCATTTGACAAAAAAGCAAAGGTGGAATATTTGTACTATTATGGGCAAGTGAGTTTGATAAAGTTTCAAACAGCTTGGCGACTAAAGGGAATAGCTTGGCATGATAGGAGATAGTGGGGTGGTCAGGCTATCTAAGCCAAATCAAGTCAGCCAAGTTGTTGGATACTACTTGGAATATGTTGGAGGTAAGTTGTAATATGATTTATAGCCCAATTACCTACTCCTGAGCTTGTGGATTGGTCACCTCGGTATGTTGAGCTCTTGCATAGTAGCTTATAAAAGAGGAGGTCGAGCTTCTTCAGTGAGCTAACCCGATGAGATACTTGAGCCTTTGCTAGTTCACTATCTTTGAGGTAGAGGAAGTCAAGCTGCATTCCAACTCGACTTAAGATAAGGATGGCCTCATATCAACCTACCTAGAGGAAACTCGGAAGTGAGCAGACAGCTCAATTGACCTTCCAAATAACCTAGCTAGCATGCCTCCAAACCTACTATCTTGCCTATTGACCTATCTAATGACCCAATGTCTGGCTTATACTATCCTGTGGATGAATCTTTGCATCAGGCCTAAACATTTGCCACATGATATGTGTACCACCCCATTTATTTGACACCATATGGGTTATACAAATGACCCCAACATATAACAACTCATTTTTTGTTTGTTTTACCCTTATAGTTGTACATTCATGCTATTTTGAGCCTTATGCCCTTCTTAGTAATTATGTATACCTTGTAAGTTGCCTTAAATGGCAACTATATATCGACCATTTGTATAGTAACCGTAGGACATGAATGAACATTCCGTTTATCTTCCCCTTTCCCACTTGTTCTTGTGCTTAAGCTATGCTTAGTTAAGTTAAGCTTGAGTATCTGCTCTTATTTGGTTCCTTGAGAAAGAATTAGTGGTAAGTGACCCTGCTAGTTCGGTTATTCATAATATCAACTAGGTTAGCTGGTTCGTATATGACTTTTTGTGCATAATATTTGAGGGTTAGTGTACAATTCATCTCACCTTTAACTACTATTTACTTTTTTGTCCATCTCGTTGCTAAGACCCACATTAGTTTATATGTGTGATTGTTGGCCTCTATATTCATCTATGGAGCCACACCAAGTCGAAGAGATTACAATTATGTGGGTAATGGCTTGAATAGGTTAGGACATGTCCTAGCTTGGATGAAAGTCACACATTTTGGCTTAGGGACATGATAATAGCCTTAGACAAAGAAGGGGATCTCATTCGATGGTAGCGGTTCTACTAGAATTTGTTGCTTAAGGCTCTAAAGGCCTTAAACTTAGCTTCGAGTAGTGAAGCTAAGGACTTGATCCTTATCATCTCCTCAATGGTATTGAAGATTTGACCTTAAATTAGAAGCACTCCTTTAGTCTCATCTTTGCTATTGAGGTATGGAATTAGATCATCTATACTGAAGAAGAAGAAATACCATATCCTTCAGGCAAATCATCCTGGTAAGAATTATTGTTGATTTTCTTCAGGACCTAGAATGGAACATCAACTAGGGGAGATAGCTTATTCTTCCTTAGGTGTAGAAACTGGTTCTTACATAGATGTACTTAAATCAAGTCTCCTTACTTAAAGTGGACTGCTTTTCTTCCTTAATTACCTTGTTGCTATTAATTGGCATTAAATTTGTCAATATGCTCAGCAACTTTTTGATGTAGCTTTTATAGTTCTTGAGCTCAATCAACACTACTTAAACTTTCGAGGGTGGTGGCTAGGGTTATTATGAGGTGTAAAACAAGTGGCGGGTTAAAGCCTCACACATCTTTAAAAAAAGACTATCTAGTGGTACTATAGACAATCTGGTTGCATGTAAACTTCATGGTAGAGAAGTATAGATCCTAACAAATGAGATTCTTCCCAACAGTAGCTTGGAGTAGCTTGTCTAATTAACCACCTCGGTCTGTCCATTCGTTTGAGGGTTGTTACTAGAGTTGAACATAAGTTTAGTACAGAGTCTCTTCCATATTGTCCTCTAAAAGAAGCTTAAGAATTCATTATCTCGATCTGAAACAATACTTTATGAGGCTTCATGTAGTCAAATGACCTCTTACTAGAAAAGATTAGTATTATAAAGTGCATCGTATTAGAGGTATAAAGTGTGCCATCTTGCAAAAACAGTTGACAACTTCCAAATGGAGTCATTCCCATGAGGTGTTTGGGGTAATCCTAAAACAAAATCCATACCGAGGTCTTTCCAAAGTTGTATTAGAACGAGCAATGGTGGATATTTTCCATAGGCTCCTTCCTTCCTTTTGCCTCTTACAAATTTCACAATTTTCAACCACTTTGTGGACATCTTTTGGCTATCTTTGGCTAGTAGAATCTCTCCCTCAATAGCTTGGTTGTTTAGGTTTCTCCATAATGCTTGGACAGTGCTCCATTATGGGCTCTTCTAATAAGTCATTCTCTCATATAAGAATTAGGGATGCACATTTGCTTCCCTTAAAATGAGTATCCATTAACAAGATAATAACCATTCACGGTAATTCCTTCCTTGCATTGATTTACAATAGGATAGAATTGGAGATCTAAGGCATATTGCTTGGTAATGAATGCGAATCCACGTAGTTTGTCTAGATTGTATAGAGTAGCACGTGTTGGTGAGATAAGGCGCTCTCCACAATGTTAGCACTTCCCTTCTCTTGCTAAATGATATAAGAGGATCCTTCTATAAACTCTAGCCATTTAGCCTGTTTACTCAAGAGTTTTTGTTGACTACTAAGATGCTTCAAGGACTCATGGTCCATGTAGATAATAAACTTAATAAAATTAATATAGCATATACATTTTAGGGTAATTTTGTATACTTTCATGGATTATTTGTGTTAATTTTATAAGGATTTGGAGCTTAATTGGTTATTATTTCATTGGTAGGTATTTAAGAAGCTTTGAATAAGTTTTTGGCCAATTTTATGAAGTTTTGGAGCTTTACCAAAGAAGTGGATTAACCAAGTTACTCAAGTGAGTGAAGTTCAGACAATAATTAAAGTCCAAAGAGGATTACATGTAAAAACATGGCTGTGTACCCTTCGTCCAAGAATTTCATCAGTTTATAAGAGTTTCATGTGAAGAAGAAGAACATACTTAGAGATTACAATTGTGATCCTAGGGTGTGAACATGCCATGTAGTATGTTAAGTCTCTTAAGTTGGTTTTGATGATAACAACACATGTGTGAAGTTATCACTAATATATTTATTAAGTGTGTAGATTATTTGAATTAAATAATTTTAGGACATGAAGGCTAAGCTCCACTTGATTGAATATATTAGGGAAATATTTTCAATCTTATTTCACATAAGTCGGTTTAATATCCATAGGGATTTTTAAGGAGGTTAATTTTAATTAAGGTGGAATATTGTGATGGATAAATAAGTTAGATTAATTATATTCATTGGGATCAATTTTAATAATGAAAGTGTAATGAAGATTTAGGATATGATTATTTGAATACATTGGTTATATGGTCGGAGAGGTATTTTCAACATGGAGAATTTTATAATTAATGGCCAACGACATGAAATGTAATATTTTCTGTGCAATTTGATAGTAATGTGGATGGAGCAATTTAAATTAATGAGGACCAAATTATTGAATCTTTTTATAGCCAATTCATGATTAGCATCTCTTAAGGTAAGGTTAACATGGAAGAATGGTTATTAATCAAGAGCTTATGTCAAAGAGCTATCAATTTATTATTAACTTCTAGGTGTTAATCAAATGTTTAGATCATCTATGCATAGCGAATCAACGGAGTATTTCTTTTATGCAGTTCAGCGAATAGTTTAGCATGTCTTTGAGGTGGCTCCGAGGATTAAAGAAAGTCTATAATAGTAGATTATGTAAAGAAGCTAATATTCAATTTTACATGGGATTTAAGTTGGTACCTTGGAATAAGAAAGATAAGATATGGATTATATTGGTTATTTTGAAGAGATATCTTTAGAGAATTATTTGGAGATATTATTTCAATTTTAAAAGACATATGAGATATGGACTAATCTTAAAGAAATATTTTAGATTCAAATTCAAATAAGAGAAGATGAAGATATGGATAATAATATGGTGCAGAAATTTTTGGAGATATTTTTCAAGTTTAAATTATAGAGATATGGTGGAAATTTTCAAGAGATTTCAAATTTAAAATAAGCCAGGTATATCTATTTATGGAAAAGATAAGTTTTTAGTAGATATTTAAGCTTTATGATAAAGTTTACGAAAAGAAAATTATGGCTGATTTTTTAGGACAAAGTTTTTTAAGATAATAGTCACAATGACATCTTTTCCTAATTTGGTGAAAGTTTATCACTGTAGCAACAAAAGCAATTATTCAAATTCAAATTTAAAATCGAAATATAACAAACCCATGAGAGATTTTCTCCACTTAGTTACAAAGTGCTTGATCAAGATAACAACAAAAGGAAATATCTCCACTATTTTCTACATTAACTAGCCATTATTTTTACTGTTACACCAATGATCAATAGACTATAAGTTGAGTTACTGATGAAACGAGCGATATATGCTCAGTATAGATCTGAATTTCAAAAATTCTCTATGTGTTAACTGTTAGAAATTGTGTCAAAAATTGAGTGAAAATAGTTTTCTCATTTTATTGTTATTATATTTGTGAGAATGTTGTAAAGAGTTCTTTGATTGTATCATTTTATTTTCCTTATAAACATTATTAGTATTGTATTTGAGTGAGTATGAGGTTAGGAAGTTCTTTGAGTATTGTGTTTAGCTTAGGGAGAGTTAGTGAGATAGAATAGAGAAGCGACTGGATATTCTTCTAATCTTTGATTGATTTTTATTTAGTGAAAAGATTAGACTAGTGGAATAACACCGGTAAGGAAGACTGGGTTTCTAGTAGTAGAGTTCGAAGAGAGCAATAAGCAAAATGTTGAAGTTCTATAAATTGATTGTTTGATCTTCTTTCTCTCTATCTTATTTATTTCCTACATTTTATTATTTGAATTGTTCTTTTTGTACCTGAGTCAACAATGAATACTTGACTACTTATGCACCATAATTAAGTATTAAGAGGGGTTTTTGTTTTTATCAAAAAATTTTAAATTTTGCTAAAAATATCAATTCACACACCCTCCCCATCTTGATGTCTTACATGGGACTTATAGAGTAGAAAGTATCTTATTTTTGGAAGGTTCCTTTGTAACCTTAGGTCTAAGTCCTATAAATATATGCTTAGGCTTATTGTCAGAGAGAGCCTCTTGAGGGAAAACTGTATAAGGTAAAGTTATAACAGGTATTTCTTATGTCTTTTATTTTATTTTCTTTCAATTTCATGTTGTAACTTATTGTTGTTCTTAAGAGATCTTTTATTGAACCTTAGATTCTAATGTAACATTTGCTTTTACATTCAATCTATGATATTACTTTTTTGTGATCTAGTTATATTGTTTTGTATTGTCTTTAATTTGATATTGCCATCTATTGGATTATTGTGTAAGTCTACTATAGAGTTCGCGAGATCTTGTAGTTAGATGGACTAGTGCAGTAGAAGTAACTAATTTGATAGAGGCTAGATTTATTAGTTTCTCCATATTAGGGCAACCTAATAGAGGGATATAAGGTCTTAATGCAATCTTGAGATACATTATTTTAGAAGCGATTCAGTAAAGTCTACTTAGGGCTAGGAATTAATTAAGAGACGTGAGTCCGATAAATTTATTCTAGGTATCTCTACTGTTCAAAAGTGCAATTGAGATTGGAAGTTGTATAGAACTAGGTAGTAAATAATAGATTTACTAAGGATTATGTTTCCAACAATTTAATTATTCTTATTTGTTTTATTTTATTGCCTTATTTGTTTTATTTACTCTTGTTTATTTTCATTTAGTTTAATATATTTATTTAATCATTTTAATTTTATAAGTTAGATAATTGATAGTTTAGGGAAATTGTTGGTAATTTAAAGTTTCCTTAATCTCATGGTTTCATATGTGTAAACCTACAAATTTAGCCTTTTTAGTATGGAGTCGAATTCGACTACTGTAGATAATTTTTCTAAATAAAAAAAACCGATAAATTTAAAACTGATTAATATTTTAAATAGGAAACCTAAAACAAATATGGAAAACACTAATATACTATTCAAAATTCTAATTGCGTACAAAAACCCTAAACCTTATATATGCGTAAACATAAGAGATGGAACCAAAACTTGATAAAAACTTTAAAGTCAAAACCTTAAGCTTATAAAATATATAAATTTACTCTAACGATAATAAAGTCTTGATTTGGTAAAATTGTTGATAGACACATATAATTGTGTAAAATCGTTATCAAATTAACAAAGATGATTTCTAAATACTAATAAATAGAAAGAATAAAAAATTAATTAAATAAATTAATAAGATTATAAGTAGTACCCTATGATTTTTGTGGTGTGACGTGTGTGTGTGTGTGTGTGTGTGTGTGTTATAGTTTCTTATATTGACTTAATTATATTGATTTAATTTTACTACATACTTTATTTTATGTACTGTGTAGTATATATTAATTTTATACTATATATTTTTCTTATAATTACCTCTTGTTCCATCTTAATTCTTATCTAAAATTACCCATTTATCTAAACTTAAACCCTTTTATTTTAATGGGAAAAGCCTTATAAGAGAAGTAAAAAAGTAATCAATTTTTTTTTCTTTTCTTTTTCTTTGCCAGATTTTTTCGTTGCTGAGGTTCTTAACAATTATCCCATGTGCCTTAATTAATTAGGATAACAAGCAAGTCAAATCAACTCTTATTCTTATCTTCTTCTTCTTCTTCTTTTTGTTTTTTTACTGCTAGCTAATGCTACTTACAAAAACACTTTCCAACATTGTTTTCTTTTCCAATTTCAAATCCTAATCTCATTCCTCACATCCCTCTTTGCTTTGCCAACAATTCTCCTCCTCCCTAACCTTTTAATTTCTTGATTTTTCTTTCCTTTTATTCAACCATCCATCACCCTTATTTTGTAGTATTTCATTCCATCTTCATCACTACTGTTCTATCAACTTTGAGGAAATTAGGGACTTTAAGAGAGAAATAGGGAGATCATCATTCTAAATGCTCCAAGACTAAGAGTAATCAAATATTACTTTATGTTGTATTAGTTTTTCTCTTATAATACAAATTTTTGTGTATTATTTTGATCTTGTTATGTACTTAGTACTTCTTGTATTAGGAATATATTAGTAAGAGTTATATGTACTTTTTATTATCTCTTGTAGTAGGAATTATATGTACATGTATTTGGTTTTATGTACTAAGTGATACAAAATATATGTGAATTTAGGTGTACAATTTTTTTTCTTATTTATGTATTCATGTATGTATATACTTAAATATACTTATATATATATATATAATATATATGCACACACGCACACACACGCACACACACACACACACATCTCTCTTATCTATATAGTACATGTAAATATTTGTACTACTAAATATACATACTTCAATATATATGTATGAATATATTACAAATTAATATTTATATGTATATACGAATAAGTAGTAAAATATTGAAGTATATGTATGCGTATATATGTATATATTATTCTATCTTTCTAAGGTTCAAATAAATATATATAATCTAGTATAAGTATATATATATTGAAAAATACGTATAAGTGTATAAGGATACTTTATTTTCTTAAAAGTATGTTAATAAGTGTAAGTATATATATTTATATATGTGCTGGATGTGGATTTCAAAAGTAGGATAGAAATTATTTTTTCTTTAATTTGATTATTTTATAGTATTATATATGTATGTATTAATAGTCTCAATTAGTGAAACTACAAAAATTGGATAAATTAAGAAAATTACAATATAAACCTATTGGAAGTTGCTACGTCAACCTCCCACAATTTCTGATATTAAAGCTAAAAATTATAAAAAATTAATAATAATAAACTAATTTAGAATTAAAATTATAATAAGATTAAAGATAATTAATGTTTTGGGTTTAAAGTTGTATATTGAAGAAATTATGACAAATGGGCCCAAAAATAAAAATATGCAGAAAATATAAAAAAATTTAGAAATTATTTCGGCCCATTACTAAATTTAAGGTAAAGCTCAATAAATAAAATTATTAAGCAATAAATAAAAGCATTTGGGCCTAAAATGAAGAAATTCATAATACTCTAGGCTCATAATAGAAAACGTGAGTTCTAACGTCCAAAACGAATCTCATTACACAAAAATACCTTTGAAAATGATAAAGATTGATTATAAGATCATAAAAATTGGAGTTAAAATGAAAAAAGTTACATGTGATTTAAGATTTAGGGAAAACCAAGAGATATAAGTAGATTGATTGAGTTATTCAAGTGATGTGGTTCGATAAATAAATAACTAGAATAAAACTCTAACCAAATAAAAAAATCCAAACGTAATTATTTACAAATGTACATATATATTTTTCAACGAAGGGAAACCGATAAGCACCTACTGTAAAGTATGGATAAACTGAAAATATGTGTACATATATATGCAATATGTTCTTAGAATAACTACACTATGATTAAGCTAGGCTTTTCATTATTAAGTCAGTTAATTAAATATATAATTTCAAGATCTTCCACCTAATTCTATTATTTTGTTTGACTTATATTGTCATACTAATCTTTATCCCATTATACACAAGTACTAAAATTAAATTATATTATAAAAATATATTGATACAAAATTTACAAATAGTCGGATAATTCGAACTTATGTAATATTTAATAAGTTATATATATTATTACTCATAGGATAAAGTAATACTTTTATTTATTGCAATAAATAATTTAAGCAATGTAAAATATTCTTAAAAGTTTTAACTAAATTATATCATTAAAGAAGTACGTTTGGCTTGATAAGGATTGACTATGAAAATGTAAATAGCTAAGGTAAAACTAAAAAGTCACACGAGATTCAAAACCTAAGCAAAAAGGGAATTATAAGTAAATAGTAAATTGTTTAGGTTGTTTAGCACTATATCTAGATGCTCATTAAGTTTATTTTTATTATTATTATTTATTAGGAGACATTGATCAGGAGGGTGAGCTAACTGTTGATTGCTATTATATATAATAGCTTTGGTCAAACGAGTACTTTCAATGACTCTATACTTGTTTTGTACTTACAGTTAGTATACCTAAATTAAATATTAATAACTTGATGCTTAGGGTTTCGATTATGCAAGTGCTTGAATATTGGTTGCTTGTTGTGTAAAATGTTATGAAACATAATAACTAAATAATCGATTGTTTGGTTTATTGCTACATGAACGGATGACTTATCAATATTGGTTAATCACCTAGTAATTTAACTTAATCCTACATGACTTAATTAAATAAATGGATCATGCATTACATTTGCTATTCCAGGCTTGAAGCCATCACTTCACACGGGTGGTAATGAAGGGCCCTATAAGGATGGGAATCTTATGTGATTTGATTATTTATTATTAGTACAGTATAGGAGCACTTGTACAACAGGACCCTACCCTTAGTTGATGGGCTTACTTTGCGCTAGGAGATGCTAATCGTAGGTAGCTAAGGGACGAGTTTAGAGACCTCCGTTGTAAGGTATGAGTATAGATTGTGGGGGCTACATCACCACTAGACTTAAGAATTTGTAAATTGCTAAATTTTTGAAAATGGAAATATATTTTTATGAAATACCAAATTTTAGTACATGTTTAAAAACTTAGGTACTAGAACCTGATTATATTTGGTGTTGATAAATCTCCAACCTTAACTTTGAAGGATGTTAAATTCGAAGTTGTATGTAGCACTTGATCAACTGCATATATTGATTGGCATACTACTGGTTTATGCATTTATATATCTGTTCATTAATTATTTGATAACTTGCTAATTAGTACAGTAAGAGGGATATCTTATTAAGCTCGTGTAGCTTACTCCCTAACAGTTTATTTTGCTAGTTCGTTTAAGTTGGAAATGGGATAGGCTTTGAGTGTAAGGTACAAATCCAATATATGCAAGAGAAAGTTAGATTTAGTTAGGAAATGTATAGCTGGTATATAAACACTCTATGTAGGATGTGTTCATGTATTAAGGTTTTGTTTCATTTAGTAGTTTTTATAATATGTAAAATTGATTTACCCCATCTTATTGTTTGGTAAGGGATACTGTTTCTCTATGGTTCTGATGGAATGTGGAATGTTGGATATCTATAGTTATTTATATTTTATATTAGGTTAACAATTAAAAATCAAAAGCCCTAGTGAGTAATTAATTAGAATTTTTCAATCTTTGATTTGTAAGGCAGTTTTTATATTATGGATACACACGTGATATGAAGATTTTAGGTAATTTTACTGGCCCCCCTTTAAGGTCTTGACAGTATGGGATTAACAACATAAACTCAAATCCATGTTATACTATAACTTGACTAGGTGTACTTGCCTAAAAATGGTATTAACCTCTCTACCAGTAGAGCCCAATAAATTTTTAGGTGCTATTGTCGAGAACCAACGGAATAAAATTGATTAGGATAGAAAGAAAAATCCCTTTTACCAATTATTTTAGCATGTTTTTTATTTATTACATCCTTCTTATTTTTGGTATTTTCCTTTATTTGTTGCCTCCAACTTTTCAATTATTTCAGTATATGACTAGGAATAATGGAACATATCTCATTGAATTTGATCTTAAAATTTAAAGGATTTCTTGTTTTCTATATGTGAGAGTACATGAGACAGTGGAGTTGATAAATCAAGGTTCACCAATCTGATTTAAGGAATAGGAAGAGGACAATTCAGAAGAAGAAGAAATAAAAAATATGGCTTTGAATAATGAGGATGCCAACAAGACTATGATGGAGTACACCAAGTCAAAAGCAATTGGAGTTGAGTCTAGTATTACCAGACTTGCAGTTTGGGTAACCAATTTTCAAACTTAGCCAAATGTGACTTAGTTGGTGTAGTAATTTATTCAATTTGATGGTTTAACAGATAGGGATTCGAACAACCAGATCTTGAGTCTTCTAGAAATTTGTGACACTTTCAAAATCAATGGAGTCATAGATAATGCAATCAGGCTTAAGTTATTTCCATTCTTGCTTAGAGTTAAGGCTAGATGGTAGCTTAACTTACTTCCTAAAGGATCAATCATTAGATGGGAAAGTTTGGTTGAGAAGTTCCTAAGGAAATACTTTTCACCTACCAGAACAACTAAGTTTAGGAATGACATATCATCATATGCCTAAATTGATGGAGAAACATTGTATGACACTTGGGAAAGGTTTAAGGATTTTCTTAAGCATTATTCGCATTATAGTTTATCTTTATGGATATAGATTCAGGCATTTTACAATGGTCCCAATTATCCTATTAGGTAGATGCTTGATGCTATAGCTGGAGACACCTTGAGTGCTAAGATGCTAAATGAAGCCCAAAAGCTGATGGAAGGCATGGCTATCAACACTTCTTAACGGGATAATGTGAGAGCTAAGGTAGAAGTAGTTAGAAAATTTGAAGTTGATTTAGTTACTGCTATGACAACTTAGGTTGAGAGTCTAAGTGAGAAAATTGAAGGAATTATGAAATCGGTGAATGTGATGTAAGACGGGACACCAATTGACATGGAAGAGTTTAACTTTCTATGGAAAACAAAATAATCCTTCCAGCAATACTTATAATTTAGGTTGGAGAAATCACCCCAATTTCTTATGGGGAGGCTAGTAGCAGCAAAACAAGAATGTCTAATCTCAAAATAGGAACCCTAACTTGGAAGATATGCTGAATAGTTACATTAATAGCTTAAACATTTGATTTCGACCCAATGAACTTATGATCAAGAATACAGAAGCATCACTCGGAAATTTAGAGACTCAGTTGGGATAGTTAGCTAGAAGTATTATGGAAAGGCAATAAAGGAGCTTGCCAAGAAATATTTGATCGAATCCTAGACTTGTGGGATTCGAGCAAAATTGAAAGAAGGATGAATTAGTTGAGCTAATGACGCTAAGCAACATCACTTCTTAGAAGGCAACCCAAGTTATCTTTGTTTGAGTTTTCTTTTGAATAATCGTTTGTTTAAGTGTCATTCTCTAGGTCGAGTGAAGTATTCTCATGATAGTTATTGTTAGTTTTTTTCTTTTTCCTTGCATGAACAATTTTTTTATCTCTATGGAGCAATCAATTGTTGAGTTTACAAGTGACCTTCATTTTAAAGGAAATTAATATTTGCAATTATTCGTATTTCAATTGAAATTTGATCTTTAGCAACTTAATTTATCGCATTTATGACTATTCAAAGAGTGATTTTAGGTAAAGGAACATGAAAATTTGGGTTTAAGAATTTGAGGTGATCACAGCTA
This sequence comes from Lumnitzera littorea, assembly GCA_024138015.1. Classification (NCBI taxonomy): domain Eukaryota; kingdom Viridiplantae; phylum Streptophyta; class Magnoliopsida; order Myrtales; family Combretaceae; genus Lumnitzera; species Lumnitzera littorea. The sequence continues at coordinate 77,602,931 of JAMXBB010000008.1, forward strand.
AAGTTTACACCTGTAATCCCCTTAGAAATGAAAAGGAAGAATAGACAAGAAATTGAAGGTTGAGAGCATCAGGCTAGGATATTGTGCCTTAAGGTAAGTGCATATATCAGGATAGGTAATATGCTTAAGAACATGGTCATATTCTTACTTGTTGTTATGCCATGATTCAAAATCATAGGTCTTTCCTTCTTCTTTCACTCTAAACTCTATTTCTCTCTCTGCAACAATACACTCTCTTAGTTTCTCACACTACACAACATCTTATCCTTGCAATCTTGGTGCAGTTTTCTTTCAAAATAAACAAATCAAAGGTATGTAAGACTTAATCTATAATTACATTTGTTATCTCACTTGTTATTTTAGAGAAAAATTGCATTGTTTAGTGTAGGTTTGATGGAAGAATGCAAGGTTTGCATGTGTGATGATCTTTAGTTTTAAGGTGATTCTTGAATGTTTGTGTAAGGGAAGTTGTTGTTTCTACATTATTCGTTAGAAATCCCTCTTAAGAGTTTGATTTTGAAGTTAGGATGAGGAAGAACATTTGGAGTTCTTTTTAGAGGTGATAATGAAGAGGGGTTATTATTGAATTATTCTTGCCTATTTATGATGAACACATATTATTTGTGTGTCGAATGTAAGGAAATATCATTAGATTGGTAGATTTGTGCTTAAAATTACCATTGGAAGAGCATGAATTCCTATAGCATGCTTTAGATTGGATTTTATGAGATTATGAATTAGGATAATAATTCTTTGTGTTCTTGATAATTGAAAGCTAGTTCATGATTTCCTATTTAAAAAAAAAAGTTTTACGATGTTGGAATTCTATAATCATTTAAATTGTGACAAGTACAGGTTTCTCCTCAACAATCTTGTTTAGGAATGATTCTTGAAATTTTTTTTTTAATAATTACATTTTGTATGATTTAATTGATTTCCTTGTTTCAAATCATGCTTCATATTAAGGAAGTTGCTAGGAAGGATAGCATGAGTTGCTCCTCATGCTACCCCATGCTCAGATTCACTATAGCTTGGTAGAGGAAGCAAAATAGCAAACTAAGCAACAAAGGCTTTATGAAATGCAATTATAAGTTAGGTAAACTTGGAAAGAGTCGATTAAGATGCTACGGTAAGGAGATATCTAGAGATTGGAGGATAGGATAGGCTTTTGACAATTGATGAGCTATCGTATAGGAAGCTTACATTAGAGTTCCTTAGCACTCTCACTCCAGATTATGATCGGATTGAAAACGAGGTCTAAAATACGATGAGATTTTGAGGACAATTGATGAGCCATTGTATAGGGAGCTTACATTGCAGTTACTTAGTACTTTCACTCTAGATTATGATTGGATTGAAAATGGGATCCTGCACATAATAAGATTCTGAGTTAATGGAAAATTGATATACATGCCATTCAAAAGATTTCCAATGGTTCTAGGCATATATGTAGAAGCATTTGTCTAAATAACTGAGTTCCATGATTTGTTGGTCAAATTGCCAGTGGGATTAAGCAATGCACAGGTATAAGCAAGGTTAAGTATAGGTAGATTAGTGTATAACTCAGGAAAATCTAAAGCATCTAATTTGAGAGATCCCACTTTGAGGATTATCTATTAGATTTTGGCCAGGAGTGTGACTGGGAGAAAGAATAGCTTGGAGGTTGTTAACTTATTTGACATTGGTTGTTTGCACACCTTAATTGAGTGATGTTAGATTAATCTGGGAGTTCGCATGGCTTTTTTCCTGAGAAGCTAAGCCATAGAAGTGTAAGTAGGATGCATTTTTGTAGGGCCTTTATCACTCGGATAGCCAAAAACATTGGCTTATTCAATGATCTCTCATCAATGGAGTTGGTTAATAACCCTTACGCCATGAGCCTTGAGTCTATTCAAGCTATGAAACTCCTACCACTACCTTAGGCACCCTTGGAAGAGGAAATCCAAGAGGAAGAAATTAATGCTCCTTCACTTAAGCCAACTAGGGATGAGCCTTTCACATGATCCTAACAGCTTAGATCTTTGATATTGGGAAAGCTCAAAAAGATGATGGTGAAGTGGATTAAAAGGTAGAAAAGGCTTGAGCACGAGGTGAGGCGCACTAGGTCATCTGTTAAGGCACTCTTAAAGCACCATAGATTACCTTGCCACCATCACCATCTCGCATCTCGGACTTAGATGAAGAAGATACCAAAGAGATCGACAAGGAGGAAAATGACTTTAGTGATGAACCTTGTTCTTTTCCGTTAAAAGAGCAAGGTTCAACCTTAGTTCGTCATGTGATCTTCTTTGGACTTTAATTCTTGTCTGAACTTCACTCACTTGAGTAACTTTAATTCTTTCATCAATAGTAAGGTTTCTTCCTACTGTTAATGTAAAAAAATTGGTTAAGTTAGTAAGGATCGACCTTGTTCCATCAGAAGAGTAAGGTTCTTTTCCATTGTCAACGTAAGAATTAAAATGATAAGGATTGGCTTTGGCCAATCATAAGAGTAAGTTTCTTTCCCATTGCTAACATATGTGTGCTTAACTAAAGGAGCTAATTGAATTGAAAAGCCTTTCAATTAAAATATATGATAGGAGGATGACCAAAAGATGAGTAGATACAAAATGTGTTAACTCCTGATTATAGTCCTTAGTAAGATTGAGGATAAACCTGTATACATATTAGTTAAGTTTAAGGGGTTGCGTATGGTCTTTGCCCAATCACATGAAAAAGAATTAATTGAAGGATGAATCCTTGGTTAAACAATATGGGAAAACTTTGATTTACATGAATTAGCTATTGAATTCTAATATTTGTGTTTTTTATGTTGTTAGTGAATTTTAGGGGTTGGAAATATCCTACAAAGAGGAGAAAACTGCTTGGTACTAAGGTCAGTCCAGTGTGGCAACTCCGATGCCTAAGTCAGTAAGTAGGAATGAGAAGGGTAAAGTAAAGAGGTTAAGAGTTATCATATGCCCCTTATAGAGTTTCTTTCCTGTATTTATAGGAGATTGTCATGTCTGAAGAAACAGTTATCAAAATAACTGTTGAGATACATGGAAGCCTGTTGGTTAGACACCTTCCTTGAAATGTAGGGAGAGTAGGCAAGTAATATAATATAACCGTGCTTATGATAACTGTTCACGCTATGGACTTGAATTCAAATCAACAACAAAACTATAATACTCGGTGTAGTGTCGAGAATGTCGATTACTCGGCGAGGTGCCAAGAATATAGATTGTACAGCCTCTCAGTAGCCAAATGGACGAGTAAGAAGAGTTGACGAAAACTGACTATCAACATTTATCCCCCAACTCCTGTGTTCGAAAATTCAATAAAGGGAGTAATACATACTGCTTTAGAGGTTGAGTGGGGTGTAGTTCTTTAGATGTCAAGTGAGATGGGCAACAAAACAGTTCACATCCTAATTGAAAAGTTGCAACTTTCAAATTCCCGCCTGTTCAAGAAACCAAAAAGTATGTGGTATGATACCTATCGCTTCGGTCATCATTACACTATGACCTAATAACTGTTAGGGGGTTATCAACTGTCGAATTTCTATCTTGAAACGCGTGTCAACAATTTGCACCACTATTAAATCAACGCATTATTATCATTAGAAATAAATTTGTAGTTACGAGGATAAGTTGTCCATATTTAGAGGACTTTTCAAAATCAGAATTCATTTTTGCTCAAAGTCATGAACAAATTTTCTTGCTTTCTCATTTACATTCTTAAACAAATTTTCTTGCTTTCTTGTCTTCACTCTTATGTTCTTTAACTTTTGTGATACCATTCTTCATAAACATTCAAGTATGGTTGACAACATCGTCCGTCGACTTAATCTCTCTAATTCCAAAGCAACGGAAACTGAGGCCACTTCTCCCCCCCTAAATAAGGAGCGAGGCGGTGTGTTCTTCTGGTAGCTTGGCTGACAGTATTGAGGAAAGGTGAGATAAACTCACCCGAATTAATGCTCTTGCTGTGGATAATTATCCTAAGGACAAAGAGGGGAGATCCTCAGCGAGATATTTGCATAACAACATAGCCTACTTCTGTGATTCTCTAGATGAAACAGCCAGTTCTGCTAACAAAGTTCTTGTCATGATATACAACTAGTATTGGTAAGATCTTCCTAGAACATAGAATTTGAAGAGGTTGAGAGAAGAGGAGAGGGTATGTTTCCCAAGTGAGAGCGAGTTTCATGTATACCTAAAATATTTAGATTTTTGGGTTGTACTTCTCTTTCTTAGCTTTTATGAAGGGCTTTTGCAATTATTTTAGAGTCGTGTCGAGTATGTTTATACTTAATACATATTGGTTTCTAGTGGCTTTTGAGATAATTTGTGAAGAAGTCAAAGTCAATGCTACATCTCAACTGTTTCGGTTTTCCTTCATGATTAGGAGGTAGCTTAATGGGTGGTACATTGTTGTTGTAAGGCATGGGCAAAAGTTCATAGATGGGCTAGAGTTTAAGATCCATAAGTAGCATGACAAATTCATGTCGATAGTGTTTGATGAGGAGCTAGACTTTTGGACTCAATGGACTGAGTTAATCAGAACTAAAGATATTAATCTGATGCCAAATGATGTAGCAGCGGCGAAAAAAATTTAAGAAAAGAGGAAGAACAAAATGTTTTTTTGGGTCGTCGAAAGAATTATACAGCGTTATGAAAGTGGAGACCTAATCTTTTCTGAAAAAAAGGTATGCTAATGAGTTACCACCGTACTAAGTATAGCTACAAGAGGAAAGCTGTTCTCATGACTTGGGGGGAGAATCGTCGCCTTTGAGCCTTGTTCAACATAGAGAATGTAAGTTTGTCCTCTTCCTATATTACTATTAACTTGATCACTTATGTTGTAGATATGGGTGCCGGCGAGGTAAATCCTGCCAAGCTACTGGCCTAGGTAAAGGCCAAAAAATCAAAAGTGAACAAGAGGGTAGCCACAATAGCCACTACCATTTAACCTGTTGCCATAAAGAAAACGGCAAAAGAAGACACATAGAAGCAGGTGGCAGTACAGAAGAAGACCTCGCAGCCATTTGATAGGTAGAAGGAAGGCAAGAGAATAGTGTTAATCGAGGTCCTTCATTCTATGGAGCCTGTGATCGAGAATGTTCAACCTACTATCAAGCCAAGAAAGGTAAGCTAAGAGAGTTAACCTCGTAGTGAGGTTGAAGATGCCATCGCTATCAAGGGGTTGTCATTGGTGCTGGAGGCAGTGCCTAGTGCTGATTAGAGATTGAGAAAGGAACTTGCCAGCCATCCACTTGCTAAAAGGTCTAAGGGTTTGGATGAGAGGATGAAGGAGCTAATGTGGTCCAAAGCTCTCAGCATCACCAGCATCGAATTTGTCCTCAACAAGGAGGTCGGCGAGTACTTTATCCTATGTTGGAGCCAAAATGTTTTAGATGTTAACTCGACTCTGGGCGATAGGACAAAATCTTTGGCCTTGGTGGAAGATATTATTCTTCCAAAGGATAGAAAGATCATCAAGAAGGATGTTAATAGGGTCGGTGGTTGCAATAAGGCCCATATCGTGGCTAAGTTATATGATGTGAGTGTCACGACCCTAAAGGAGGCTTAGTAGGATTACCTAAAATTTTCATATAATGTATGCTCTCATGATTTAAAAATCATCTTGTAAGTAAGAGATTGCAAGATTCTAAACAATTAGTCACTAAAGTTTTTATTTATTTATTTAATTAACTTACGACCACATATATGTAACTATGGAAATCTGATAAGCCATAGTCCATCAGAACCGTAGAGAATCGGTATCCCCTACCAAATAATAAGATTAGGTAGTAAAGTTCTAAAACTCAAACTTACTAAAGTCACAATATTTAAATATAGTATTAATAGTTATATATATATTAATTCAAATGAATTATATAGTCTATCCTCAGAGTCTAACTTCTATGCATCTCAATGTTAGCACTCAACTCTCAGTTCTTAACCCATGCCTGATCATTTAGTAACCTGCAAAAGAAAACTATTGAGGAGTAAGCTACAACGGCTTAGTAAGTTATCCCTCGTATTATACCAACAAATAAGTTATCAAACAGTTTATTACCAAACATATGAATGCATGAACAAGTAATATGCCAAATAGTATATATGCGGTTGACCGATGCTGCATACAACATCGGATTTAACGCCCTCCGAAGTAAGGGTTGGAGATACATCGGCACTAATCACAACCGAGCTCTAGCACCTGGGTTTTTAACCTCATATCATTATATATATATGAATTCCCTGTTTCACAAAACAGGTTTCTATTTCCAATAGTCAATAGTATACAAATATCCAGGTCTAACAATGAGATGGCCCCCGTAGTCCATGCTCACATCCTACAGCGGTGGTCTCTAGATGCAACCCCTAGTTACCTATGGTTAATGTCTCTAGCGCCAATAGAACTCATGAACCAAGGGTAGGGTCTTGTTGTACCAATGCTTCTACACTGCACTAATAAAATCATGTGGGAATCCATCCCTCTAAAGCCCTTCATTACCAACCGCGTGAGGTGACGGCTAGAACATTATATGCAATGTTCGTGATCTATGCATGATTCGTTTAATTTTTATTGAGTTGAATTTGATTAAGTCAATTTATAAGGTGGTCAAACATTATCAACAAATCATTCAAATAATGCAACAATCAATTATATAACAAAATCTTCAACTATCACATTTAATAGTATTTTGCATAGTAATAAATCAATATCGGTCGTATGCATAACACAAAACCCCATGCATCAAGTTATTAATATTTAATTCATGTGCACTAACTACAAGAACAAAACAAGTATAGAGTCATCGGAAGTACTCACTTAGTCATAAAATAATGTCAAGGATTGTAATAGTCCAAAGGGAAGTCGGTCTCGATCTTAAGATCATTTAACATTAGGGGAATATGGAAAGTAGTAAGTTTGGGAAAATAACTAAATTAGTATGCTAAATCGTATTGTTTACTTAAATCGGTTATTAATTTACGTGAAATCATCGATTCAAGCTTTTTATTGAATCGCGGATAACTTTTTCGTTTTAGCTCGAATCGTTATGAATTTATAGTCCATTTTGATTGTTTTCGAGCGTATTTTCTCATAACGAGATCCGTTTTGGACGTTGTGACTCGTAGTTTGAATTGTGATATAAAAATATCACAAAATTTATTCTTTTAGTTTAAAAATTATAAAATATCAATTTTAGCTTTTTCTTAATACATTTATGATTTAATAATTATTTAAATCATATAATTGATATTTTTATTATTTTAAGCATA